>AP025060.1:4240818-4264281 GCA_036186865.1 Eustoma russellianum
TCAATACAAGCATCTCCATCTCCCTCTTTGACACTGCCATGTCATCTAGTTCCCCATCTGAGGGGGGCAATCAACAGCCTACCTCTCAACCTTCTCACCTCAGCTCACATTACTAGCCCATCTAAGCCTATACAGCTTCAGGCTAAGCCTCAATGTCAACCCATACAGCATCAGTCACACAGCCTCCACCTTCAACTCTTCATCCTACAGGATCTCCACACTCTCAATCATTACCCTCTCACTCTCAACCATTACCCTCTCAATCATTACCCTCTCATCTCAACCATTAGCTTGCCGTCCAGATACTCATCCATCATTACCCTCTCAATATCAACCATTAGCTTGCTGTCTAGATACGCAACCTCAAAATATCCAAGTAGTCCCTATCAGTGCCATTGATATTCCAATTTACATTCCTAGAGCTCATCATCCTAACTTACTAGAAATCCATATCATATTGCAACAATATTACTGCAATCAACTGTCGACCAGACCAGAGTCTTGTTATATTCCCAGTCCAAGTGGTATCTCTACTCCTCATTCACTTGACAAATATTTTACTATGGATTAGTTGGCACCAAAATACAAAACATATACTTGAATGTTAGTGTACATGCAGAGCCCAACTCTTATGCAGAAGCTTCTGGGATTCCTAAGTCGCAAGAGGCCATGAACAAGGAGCTGGAAGCCCTAGAGGCAAACAATACATGGGAACTGGTGCCATTACCTCAAGGTAAAAGCCCAATTGGTTGTAAGTGGGTGTACAAAATCAATCATAGGGCAGATGGATCCATAGAGAGACATAAGGTAGGTTGGTCGCAAAGAGATACACACAGCAGTATGGTGCGGATATCAGGACACTTTTTTCACCAGTAGCTAAGATGGCCACTGTGAGGATGTTACTAGCAATAGTAGCCAGGCTTGGTTGACACCTTCATCAATTGGATGTGAATAATGAGTTTTTACATAGGGACCTCCATGAGGAAATTTACATGACATCCTCAAGGAATAAAGATATCTCAGCCTACCTAGTGTGTAGATTGCAAAAATCTTTATATGGATTAAACAACAAGCGAATGGGAGGGAATAGAATACAAAGTTGACTAGTTTCTTGCTTGATCAGGGATTTTCACAATCTAGGAATGATTATACTCTTTTACTAAGATGGATGGAGGATCATTGCTTGTATTACTAGTTTATGTGGATGATGTTATAGTAGTGTCAAGTGAGAATATTAATGCAATTGAAGAAATTAAGGGGGCACTGCATCAGAGGTTCCAGATCAAAAACCTTGTGGAGCTGAAATTTTTCTGGGGTATTGAAGTTGCAAGGTCTCAGAAGGGAATATATATAAACTAAAGGAAGTACACCATAGAGCTGCTAGAGGAGATGGAGATGATTTCTTAGGATCCAAGACAGCTATTTCTCCTATGGAAAGTCATGTAAATTTGACACACAACGACTCAGAATTGTTCAAGGATGTTACACTCTACAGACAACTAGTTAGGAAGTTGATATACCTGACAATTACCAGGCCGGACATATCATGCACAGTGCAACAATTGGGCCAGTTATTAGATTGCTCAACCTTAAATCATCTAAAGGCTAGTCATAGATTATTAAGGTATTTAAAAGGGACAATTGGACAGGGTCTTTTGTTTCCCAACACAGGAGATCTGAGATTAAAGGGATTTGTAGATTCTGATTGTGCAGGATGCCAAGAAACAAGAAGATCTGTTACAGGTTATTGCATTTTCTTGGGAGGAGTATGGTGTCGTGGAAAGCAAAGAAACAAACAATTGTTTCAAGGACTTCTGCGGAAGCAGAATACAGGGCAATGGCTTTGGCAGTCTGCGAAATACAATGGCTCTTGTATTTGTCTAAGGATTTGAGATTGAAGGAGCAGAAACCCGTGGAATCTTTTTGTGACAGTAAGAGTGCATTATATATTGCTGAGAATCCTGTGTGGAGTAGTTAAGCTGATGCCTGTTCATACCCATTTACAACTAGCTGATATGTTTACTAAATATTTGGACAGCAAGAGACTTGAGAATCTCCTGGAGTTGACTGGAGCTTATAATATCTATACCAAGCCTCGCTTGAGGGGGGTGTTGAAAGTGTAGGCAAATCAAGGAATGGATTGGGTGATGAGGATCATGAAGAGCTGGATGGTGTGATCCATGTCAATTGAATTGCAACCTCAGGATTGGAGGTTTAATCAACGGTTGCCATTGAAAGGAGAGCTAAATGAGCACGTGATGAAGGAGGAACGAAAGTTGGTGAAGGGGTGCGTGCAAGGTCTGTTGCAGAGGTGCTTGGAGAAGAAAGGGAGGACGCGCCAAATGTTTAAACACTGGGAATTGACAAGAATGCGTTTATGATTTGAGTATAGGGCAAAATAAACCGTAGGGACAAAACTGTAATTTCATAAAAAAACGGTTATCTCCCCCCTTTGATATTTTCTGTAAATGTGTTCGACAGAAAGAAGTGAGAATCAATTTTTCCATTCCCTCAATAATATTTTTTCTCTCCATTCTCAGTTGTCTATGTCTTGTCAATTTCGTTGAATTTCGTTAGTTCGTTTGAACTCGTTTGCACAATGCTTGTCATTTGTTTATGTTGCTGTTGAATACTGCAACTCGCAAATATAATTGAAGGAGCTAGTTTTTCTACAGGAAAGAAGTAAACTTGCAAGAGCATCACATGCTTGTTGATTTGGGAATTTCACTGGACTTTTGCTTGTGCCGAATCATCACGTCCAACACGTCATCTGTGGCGGACACCGAGGAAGACACTGGAGTCTCCACCGGGACGATGCTATTCTCTAGCTCCTTGGTTGTCAGGGGAATGTCCGACGGGGAGAGTTCCATTAACCGTGACTAAATCAGGGGTAGTCTTGTATGTCTGGCCGTCTGGTTTCAGATAGTCTATACTCGTATTTGCCCTGACCTGCTGTGGACTTTGATATTTGTCATTCAAACCTTTATTCTAATCCAACACTTTCTAACGGCTTTGAACGGATTGAATATCTACCAGTGTGAGTAAAATTTTGCATTGCACATGTCAATATCTTGACGTAGATGATTGAATATTGTAATTATCATAGCATTATTTTTTTTCCCTGATTTTATCGATCACATTTTGGAGCATTAGGTACATGCTTTGATTTTCCTTCTTTAAGGACATCATTGTAATTTATAAACACAGCATCCTGGAATGAATATCACCAGATTTTCCTCCAAATGTTCTAATAGAAGTCCTCTGCCTTAAGGGTTTTGGGCTCAGGCCCTGTCTTCATGTATGTCCATTGTTGTGGTTTTGGTATGGTGAATCAACAGAAAATTTTGCTTAGTTCAGACATTACAAGTGGTAGACATGAATAGATAAAAAAACTCCGGATCATATGAAACAATACATAAAAGAGATGCGCAAACATATTGCCGGTGGTAAGAACTAATACACCAAAAATATTTCTAGCTAACAGCTAATGCACGAAAAATATTTCTAACAAATAGTTTATTCAAAACCCAAAATGGTGTAAGGCTAAGTCTGACTAGTTATTCTTGCTCTACAACTAGTAGATTATTTAAAATATATGCAGACTTCTTATAATAACTGATCACTATGCCTTAATTACTTGACATATATTCTTTATATGTCATCACATTCTTGTGTCATTAAATACTCTTAACCTATCTATGGAATCTGATAGACAAGGTTTTTTGAAAAAATACGAGAAAGAACATAGAAAGTGCAGCCATTGGCAAGCACAAAAAAAATAGCGGAAATAGTTAGGCCAACCCATTTGTTTATGAGATAGGAGAGTGTAGTCAACCCAACGGATTCGTAACTGATAGTCAGAGGACATGCAATTGCCCAAAGGATGCTTAAAAGCCTATTCTGAGTCTGGTTCTGACACTTTTTGAAGAGGTGAGAAGCTAAAACAACTAGCAAACCCATTAACGCAGCAGGCCAAAAAATGACATAAACGCAAAACGTTGCTGCCTCAGAATCTGAGGGTGGATCCTCATCTGCTGAAGCAATCACGTACATTCCTTTAAAGATGCTGGCAAAGGCAATCTTCAACAACAATGCAATTAGGACGCAATACAACAACAGTAACTTCTCTGAGAGGTGGGGAGTATGTGTTTGCTCGACAGAAAGAGAATGCACGTTCAGTTGATTTTCATCCACGGCACTATAAGTACCGTTTTCTGCCTCCTTCACTGTCGGAACACTGTTTTTTGCTGCCACTGTGCCGTCGACAGCCACTCCATCTTCCGTCTTCTCCCACATCACCCGCTTTTCATCCATTTGTTTAGCTGATCAATTCAAAGGGTAGAGCCAAACAAAAGAAAGAAGAAAAAAAACTTTAGTAAGAAAAATGGTGTTTGATGGTAAAAATTGTAACCTGATAACATAAAAGACGGAGAATGCATCTTATCATCATGACGAGAATTGCAATTGACATATAAGAGTAAAACACAAGGGAAAAAAAAAGGAAGAAAAAGCAAACGATTAAACAAACTAGATCTTGATATTTCATCTGGAGATGATGGGTTGAACCTACCTTGCGCTCTGATAGATCTAAATCTTCGTACTAGGGCTTTTTAGATTGCTTCATTAGAAGTTGAACAAACTTGGCCAACTTTATATAATTTCGCAGGGTGTTTTTACATTCCTTTTTTTTTAAATGTTAATATATATTAACAGGAGAAATCTATCATCAAAGCAATGCAATCTATACAATAGGCATACTTGTAGACGCGTGTGCTGACCTATATATTCTGTCAAGTAATGTATAGCAATTTTAAACATGCGGATAGCGCCAATGTCTAAGATTGTTTCAGATATAAACTTTGATTGATTTTTCTTCTAATAATTTTTTTCGGAATTATAATTTACCCTTGAAGTTATAAAAACTACCGAATTAACTGAAACAATCAAAGATAAATATATTTTGTCTTATCTCCTATATTTTAAATATCTTATCCTATAAAACAAACACAAATTTCAAGATACGTTGACGGAAAGGAACTTTGAAAACTGATAAAACATGTAAATGAGGAGATTCAATCAGTTACAAATCTTCCTTTCAAATATGTTGTATCCATATTTGTAACTAATATATAAAAAGTTTCCCATATCTATTTAATTTTATGACATAGGGAAGAAAATTTTATATTAAAATTTAAAATATTAAACTGATCATCGATACGTTATAATGGATAAGAGATTCTTGAAATGAGATATCTCAAAATTATACTTTTTCGTTCAATCTAAACAAACTGCATTTCTCTTTCTCCCCTCTCTATATATATAACTACGGGTGTCGAAAATCCCTTATAAACTTTGAAAAATTCAATCCGATTTTCTGTTTTCTGTTTTTGATTTTAAAATTGGTTATCATTCCTCTGTCCCATATTTAATTTTGTTTAACTAACCACATCTCAAAAATAAAGCAACAACCTCAACCACATTCTAAACTATAATGTGTACATGTGTATCCTTTTCTATCAAAAAAATGATAATAATGTGTACAAGCGTGTGAGTTGAATTCAATTGGGTATCCAATTTAATACTTCATCTTATCGGTGATGGTAATTTATTTATTAAATTGTTAAGTTTACAGAAACTGTATTTGGTGTTTTGTTTAATAAACATTAAGTATATATGTAGGGTTCATTTCAAAGACGCTTATAATCATGATATATTTTCAGATAATCTGTAATATTCTTTTCCTTAGAAGTTATTATTTCCTTCTGTTTGTTAATTTTGGTTATTCTTCATAAATTTTGTTCTTCCTGTGTCAAATGCCTTTATTACAGTTACATTGGCATGAAAAAATGGTCGTCACATTTTGTCAAATGCTTTGTGATTGAACACATATGCTAATCTTATTGCTTTTTCAAAGTCCATCAAATGAAAGTTCTTCGGCAAGACTTTGTTAAAATTGTGTGAAGAAATAAGGATTTGTTCTAGCTTGTAGTGTTGGTGTTGTTATTACACAAATTGCTTCTGTGCAATAAATTGTTGTTGTTATAGTTGTTTCCTGCACTAGTTGTTAGTGTAATGCTGCTGTGTTCTTGTTCCTTATTAAAGATAAGAAAATTTGTTGTTGAAAATCTACTTTGGAAACAAAGTGGAAGTAGAGTAGGATCAAATAGATTTGAACAACTCTATATCATGTGCCTTTTGTTGGACCTGTATAGCACCATTAGAAGGAGGGTTGAATAGTGAGTGCGGAAAAAATTGGTATATAAAAATTTTAGTGACTAGTTACTCACTTCTAAAAACAAAGTCTATTTTCAGAACCCGTTTTTAAATATTCAGTTGACTGGGTTATAGACCTCCAAAAATAGTAAAATTTGGTGACATATACTCTCAGGTATTATGAATGTGTCATAAAAATTTCAGATTAAAACTTGAAGTTTAAGTCACTGAAACAAAGTCTATAACCTGATTATGTAAGTTCAGTTAAGTTGTAAAACGTTTTGATGATGAAAAGATGTTTTGAATGAGTTAAAAATTATGTTTGATATTCGATGCAAGATGGGGCAAAACACATTATGTCCAAAGATGGTTGGAGATTGGAACTCACTGGTTGACAATCGATCTCTCAAGATGGGGACATCGATCGATCGATGTCACTTCAGCCCTGACATCGCATCGATCGATGTTGAAACTGAATACATCGATCTCTAAACCATGGACATCTGATCGATTGATGTCACTTCAGCCCCTGACATCGATCGATCGATGTCCTCCAGAATTCAAATTTTCTGAACTTAGAACAAATCCAAGGCAGATTTTAAGGTTTTTCTCTTCTCCAATCTTCTTCAAACTTCTTGTGGACTTTAACTCAACTAATTACATGCTTCTCTTGACTATTGTATACATGTCTAAGATTCTCTAGGGTGGCTATCCAAGATCAAATCACTCCATAGGTGGCTAGAGACTATTTGGGCATTATCTTGACATTTTTGAAGATAAAGACTTGGTGGAGAGCCTCAAAAACATGGTGAACTTCATCTATAAATAGAGGAGGCTTGGATGAAGCAAATACACACTTTCGACATCATCTAGCTTCATTTTCCATTGTTGTATATTTCTCTCATACATGTAAATTTGTTTAAAGCTTGTCTAGCTTTTTTTGATCTTCATTGTTGTATATTGAGAGAAAAGAGTCAAGCACAAGAGGAACCATAATTATTTGATCTCTTGCTTGTGCTTACACTTGTGAGAAAGTGTGAACCTTACTATATCTCTTTACACCCACTGTGAGAAGTTCTTGAGGGAACTTTTGTTGAAGTTAGTGAGGAAGCAAGAAGTTGTTCTTGCTAAGAGCTGTAGTTGCTGTAGTTGCACAAGTGTGTTTTGTGCAAGAAGTTGTTGTTGTTGTTGCTTACACTAAAGTGTTAGTGTAATTGTTGCTGTGGTTGTTCTTATTGTTCATAATAAGAAGAGTAGCTGTTGAAAATCCACTTTGGAAACAAAGTGGTAGTGGGAGTAGAATCATTTACGATTCGAACCACTCTATATCCGGTGTACTCATTCATTATCTCTCATCTCCAATTCTTGCTCTGATTTTGAATATCCTTTTCTAGGTTGAGACCAAACGAGGAAAATTCCGCAAAAGACCGCCAAACATCTATTCACCCCCCACTCCTAGAGTGTATTTCGGACCTAACAATTGGTATCAGAAGCTTAACCTTGATGCTTGGTCTAGTCTTTGCAAGTAGCAAGGTTACAGATCATGGCAACCAACCTCAACCTCAACCTCTTCATCTCCTAAGCCCTACTGCACTATTTTCTCGGATCAAACACTAAAGCACCTATGTTGATGCCCAAATTATTCCTTGTAGGAAATTTCGAATGATCAATCAGCTTGAAAGGCTGTGGATTTGATATATGGAGAGCGTTGTCAAAGGAATTGAAGTTCCTATGATTACCAACTCAAAGGAGAATCAATATTCAAAGATGAGGATGACTACACCGATGAAGAAAAGATAAGATTTGCCATAATGGCTAAAGCATTTGATAATTCTCTCAAGTGCTCTCCCACCACCGAGCTCATTAGACTCCAAGGTCTTGAAACAGCCCATGAGGCATGGAAAAGGCTTGAAATGATACATGCAGGAACTGAGCAAGTAAGAATGGCCAAACGACTTATGCTCATGAAGGAGTATGAGATGTTCGGAATGAAAAGCGGTGAGAAGATTGAGGAGACAATCGATCGATTCACACGAATAGTGAATCAACTCTCCATGGTTGACAAGAAAATCTCAATGAAGACCTTGTCTCAAAACTCCTCAACTCTTTGCCAAGAGAATGGACACCCAAAGTCACCGCCATCACCGAATCAAAGAATCTCAAGACTCTTACCCTTGATGAGCTATCCGGTAATCTTCTTACTCATGAAATTCTTATTGATGAACAAAATAGGATGAATCCCATCAAGCCTACACAAACATCACACAAAGGATTGGTGGTAGAGTCCGATGAATCAGATGAGGAAGTTGCCCTTCTAGTAAGAAAATTTAGAAGAATGGCAACTAGAAACAAAGCTCAAGCAAGAAAGTTTTTCAAGAAACCATCTAAAGAAAAGGAAGCAAGTGAAAATTGCTATAGATGTGGTCGACCCGGTCACTTCATTGCCGATTGCCACGTAAAAGAGCCGCAAAAGCAAGAGAAGAAGGTCTTTTCCTCAAAAGAAGAAAGCCCTCAATGCGGAGGTAACCACGTGGGATGATCTCCTTTCGGAATCGGAAGGAGAAGAGAGTGAAGATCAAGGTGTTGGACTTGTGGCAATGGTTGACAATCCAAAGTTTCAACATACTTGTCTTATGGCGATTGAAGATGACCTTGAGGTAAATTCTAACCCTTCAAATTTGCATGATGAAATAGGAGATTTGCAAGATGACTTTGAGAAATTAAATTTGAAATATAAGCATTTAAAGAAAGAATTCAAGAAATGCATTTTAGAAAATAAGAGCTTGCATGACAAAAATATTTTGATGTTTCAAGAGCATGATATCATACTTACCATGCATAAAACCGTAGCTCTTGAAAATGAAGAAATTAGAAAAGAATGTGAGAAACTAAAGTTAGACTTACAAAGACTAACAAATGGTAAAAACAACTTAGACATACTACTTGGAAATCAAAGAATTGGAAATGATAAATCCGGTTTAGGATTAACTCATCATCTTCTTCTATTAAACCTAAGTCCTTAAAGAAAAAGGCAAACAATAGAAAAACACAACAAAATTCATCATCTTCTAAACCAAAGCATGTACCCACTTGTTTTTATTGCAACAAACTAGGACATGTAAAGAAAGCATGTAAAGCTCGATTTGAAAGCACATATGTTTGGAAGCCTAAGGGTCGAAAAACTAACCCTAAAGGACCCAACCATCAAAGGGTACCAATGCATACATCTTTTGGTTTTGTAGGCTCTCAAGATAAATGGAGTAGCCAAAGAAGAAGGAACCAAATGGCTTATGGACAGCGGATGTTCAACTCACATGACCGGAGACAAGACGTTGTTCACCAAGCTCAAGCTCCAAGATGGTGGAACGGTGCATTTTGGCAATGGGAGAGCCAAAATCCTTGGACATGGAGAAATTGGTAATTCTTCCTTTACTATTAATAATGTACTATATGTAGAAGGGCTTAAGTATAATTTGATAAGTGTTAGCCAACTATGTGATGCTAATTTTCAAATTAGAGTTTGTGAAAAGAAAATGTGTTGTGAAAAAGAACGATAAGATTGTTTTGAAGCTATTCGTAAAAATGATGTTTACAAATTTAGCACACATGATTTGATATCACAAAATGTTTCTTGCCTAGTTGCCAAAAATGATTTGACTCAACTATGGCATAGACGACTTGGACATATTAGTTTAAAAATTTCAAAGAGATTTGCAAAAATGAAAAAGGTCCAAGGTCTTCCAAAATTAAATTTCGAAAACCATGGCTTATGTGACACTTGTCAAAAGGCAAAGCTTGTTAAACAAGCTTCAAACCCAAAAGTGAAATCTCCACCACCAACCCTCTACAATTGCTTCATATGGATTTGTATGGGGATATTGGTACGGCAAGTCTAAGTGGAAAACATTACACCTTTGTGGTGGTAGATGACTTCTCTAGGTACACTTGGGTAATGTTCTTAGCTAAAAGAATGATGCATGCCAAGAATTTATAAAGCTTTGTAAGAAATTAGAAATCAAAGAGAGGACACAATTAAGGAAATTAGAAGTGATAGAGGTGGTGAGTTTGATGGAGAATTTCAAGAATTTTGTGTATCCAAGGGGTATGGACACAATTTCTCAGCTCCAAGAACTCCTCAACAAAATGGTGTTGCGGAAAGGAAGAATAGAACACTTCAAGAAATGAGTAGAGCCATGCTAAACGAATTTGAGTTACCAAATATTTTTGGGCCGAAGCGGTAAATACCGCTTGTCATGTGATCAATAGAGTTTATTTGAGACCATTTCTCAAAAAGACTCCTTATGAGCTTGGAAAGGTAGAGTACCAAATATTGGTTATTTCAAGGTTTTTGGTTGTAAGTGCTTTATACTTAACACCAAAGATAACTTGGATAAACTCGACTTCAAAGCGGATGAAGGAATCTTTATGGGCTATGCTCAAAATAGCAAGGCATTTAGAGTATATAATAAAAGAAGCATGAAAGTTGAAGAATCAATTCATGTCAAATTTAGTGAACTCAATGAGGACAAATCAAACATTAATGATGATGATGATGATGAAATAATTGAAGTAAGCCATATAGAGAAATTTGAGAATCCAAAAGGTAATATTGTTATTGACCTTAGGATTGATCCACTTGAACCTAAGGTTGAAAATGAAGAAGTAGGAGGAGATACCTCAAATTTACCGGATTCATATAAGTATAGGAAAGATCACCCTAAAGAGTTGATATTAGGTGAAACTAGCCAAGGCATAATGACTAGGAGAAAATTCAATGAAAATGCTTTCATTTCACAAGTTGAGCCTAAAAAATAAAGGAGGCAATAAATGATGAAGATTGGATATTAGCTATGCAAGAAGAATTAAATCAATTTGAAAGAAGTGATGTTTGGGAATTAGTTGCTAAACCTAGTGATCATCCCGTAATTGGCACTAAATGGGTATTTAGAAACAAAATGGATGATAAAGGAAACATCACTAGAAACAAAGCTAGGTTAGTAGCCCAAGGCTATAGGCAAGAGGAAGGCATAGACTATGATGAGACCTTTGCCCCCGTGGCTAGATTAGAAGCTATTAGGATGTTATTAGCATATGCATGCTATAAGGATTTCAAACTATATCAAATGGATGTGAAATCCGCATTCTTGAATGGAATAATTCAAGAAGAGGTCTATGTAGCTCAACCTCCGGGGTTTGAAAATCATGATTATCCAAATCATGTTTTTAGACTCAAAAAGGCCCTTTATGGACTTAAACAAGCTCCTAGGGCTTGGTATGATAGATTAAGTAACTTCCTTCTTGAGAATGAGTTTTCAAGAGGAAAAGTCGACACTACTCTTTTTATTAAAGAACAAGGAAACCATAAATTGCTTGTTCAAATTTATGTGGATGATATTATATTTGGTGCTACTAATGATTCTCTTTGTGAGCATTTTGCAAAATTGATGGAAGGAGAATTTGAAATGAGCATGATGGGTGAACTCAACTACTTTCTTGGTCTACAAATCAAGCAAACTCAAGATGGAGTGTACATATCTCAAACAAAGTACACAAAGGATTTGCTCAAGAAGTACAAATTCGAGGATGGAAGAAGTGTGAGCACTCCGATGAGCACAAGTACAAAGCTTGACAAAGACGAAAAAGGAAAGCCGGTTGAGGTAACAAAGTATAGGGGTATGATTGGTAGTTTACTTTATTTGACCGCTAGTAGGCCGGATATTTTGCATGCTGTGTGCTTATGTGCTAGATTTCAAAGTATGCCTAAGGAATTGCATTTAGTTGCTATTAAACGAATTTTTAGGTATTTAAAAGCAACTTTGAACTTTGGATTGTTTTATCCCAAAAATGGTTGTTTTGATCTAAGAGGATATAGTGACTCCGACTATGCCGGAAATCTTGTTGATAGGAAAAGCACCTCCGGGACATGTCAATTCCTTGGAGATTGCTTAGTTTCTTGGTTCTCCAAGAAACAAAATAGTGTGTCACTTTCCACGGCAGAATCCGAATATGTATCGGCCGCTTCGTGTTGTGCACAACTACTTTGGATGATCAACACCCTGAACGATTACAATGTTAAGTTTGATAAAGTTCCCATCCTATGTGACAACACATCAGCCATAAGTATAGCACAAAATCCAGTTCATCATAGTAGGACAAAACACATTGAAGTAAGGCATCACTTTATAAGAGATTGCATCCAAAAGGGATTGGTATGCATTGAATTTGTTCCAACAAATGATCAACTAGCGGATATATTCACCAAATCCCTTCCAACTGAAACATTCGAATCAATTAGAACAAGATTAGGAATGATAAACAATGGTTAAAGGGTTAAAAATGTCAAAATTAAAAATTCTGCATACATAGATCGATCTATGTGGAAATCTCAGAGACTGATGTCTCTTAAGACATCGATCGATCGATGTTCAGGACATCGATCGATCGAAGTCCCAGACATCGATCGATCGATGTCAGCGGGACAGGTCTTATAAAAACTGCGAAAGACGCTCATTTCTTATTTCCACACATCGAACCCTAATTTTTCTCAGGCGAAAAACACCTACTTCATCCCCCAAAACTGTAAAATCCTTGCTCAAGCCGCATTTTTCTCTTGAACACTATCTACATCCACCTATATTCCTCATATTCCATCACTAGACTCAGGAATTTCGTAACCTAATTCTGTCAAATGGCACCAAGAACCAAGAATCATCCAAAAAGACAAAGAACTTCACAACAACACACTCCAACGGGTTCTAGGACAGCAGGACTACGGAAGCAACCGGAGCCATCCCAAGAACATCTAATCCAGTGAGGTCAGAGAAAGCCTTGGTATTCGAAATTTCCCTTGGCTTAAAACTGGAGAATATGAGAATGCACTGGCTGCACCCCTAGGATCAGGTATATACACTCATATATCTCAAAGAGCTCAATTATTATTTGCAGAATGGGAAAGTAGCAATAGGTCTACTATTCCATTGAAACTGCTCAAAATTGAGGATATTTTGAGCAGTGAAGAATTGAAACCAATCATTGATTTATTGTATGATCAAAAATGGATGTTTTTGTGGGATTCCTCTGAGATGGGTTCAATGTCTACTCGTTATACACGGATGTTTTACTGCAAACCTTTGGATTGACTATCTAAATGGAAATCCGTTTTCTCTAAATTCGGTTATTGATGGTCAAGTAGTTCTCATTTCACACCAAACAAATTAATGATATTCTTGGTGCACCTGATGAGGGAGTCAAAGATTTCGATCCTTGGAAGTGGGATTTTCACAAATACCAAGTGACCTGAGAATGAAGTCAAAACCTTTCTTGGATTTCACCCTACGAAAAACACAAATGATATGCCTTTGATTTACCGAGTTTTGCTTGCCATAGTTACTTTCTGTGTAAATGGAAAATCGACAAAACTTCCTAGGAACCTGGACTTCTAGATTACCTACCGCATAGCCATGAGAGAGCAAGTAAACTTGGGGAAGTATTCTTTGAAAATGTGTTGGAGGCAGTTACCAAGAAATCAAAGCACTTCCCTATAGTAATCTGATATACAGATTATTGAGAAACGTTAATTTAGTACTGGATGACGAATACGAAGAGGCTATTACAAATAAGGATTATTACTCAAAGTCTAACATCCAGCAAATTCTCAAGTCAAGAAAGGAAAGCGCAACGACGAGGAAGATGAAGCTGAGAATGAGCCGGTAATACCACCACACCCCATGAGCCAACCGTTGAACCCCAACCTAACCCTCCAAGTCCTACCTCTAAAATAGACAAAGGCAATGCTCCTATGGAAGAAGATAGTGGTTCTGAACTTCCATTTGATGCAGAGGCTGAGATCAATGATTTACATCGTTATCTCGATCAATGGGGAGAAGACTTAACAAAAGAGGCTGTTCGTATAGATGATTTGGAGAAAGGCTATACGACATTCTAGAACCGCTTAAAAACGCTAGAAACAAGGTGGACACTGAAGTCAAAAAACTACAAACTGAGCTGAACATGCAAAAGACCAAGTACCAAAAGTTGAAAACAAAGCTCAAAGCCGCTCTCTTCCGGACTGTGTTTCTCCTCCGATGAGGAGTAGTACTTAATGATTCCCCATTCCCTCATACTTATGCATAATTTTGCAAGTTTGAGTTTATCTATGTATCTCAAAACTTGATATTTCCTACTTATTTGGTATTTTTTTGATGCTTTCAAAAAGGGGGAGAAGAATGCTAGATGGCTTGATATGATATATTTGATGGCTTGATATAGTTTTGGCATGCTAGTTGATGACTTGATATGGTTTTGGCATGACTAGATGGCTTGATATAGTTTTGGCATGCTAGTTGATGACTTGATATGTTTTAGCACGACTGGTTTTGGCTTTGCTGTTGGCATGATGGTTTGTTGGCAAGCATGATTGGGCATTGGCATGACATGTTTTGGCATATTTGGTTGGACATGTTAGCATGATTTGGATAAGCATGGGTATTCAAATGTCTAAACTTAGATTGGTTGTTTTTCATCACATAATTTTGTGAATAGAGAGGTTGAGGATGATTCTGTGAATCAAGGTGAGAAGTCATATCAGGCACCTATGCTTACTCTTGAGTAGACTCAGAGATTGATGGCTATGTTGAACACAGATGACAAGAAGAAGTCCCAGGGAATGTCCAGTGCTGGAAGCCAGGGAGCAGTGATGTCTGCTCTTTTGAATAATGATGGAGGTAAATATCACTCTAATACTATGAATATATGGATTCTAGACTCAGGAGCTACTTATCACATTGCATGTAATCTCAGTTTATTTCATTATTTCAAACCTATTAATTGTGTCTCTATAAGCTGCCTAATAATCTCTCAGTTTCTGCCAGCCATATTGGATCTGTCACTATAAACTATTGCCTGACCATACACAATGTGCTCTATGTTTCATCGTTTTCTTACAACCTTATGTCACTTAGCAGGCTAGTGTCTGTTCCTTCCTTATCTGTTCAGTTCTTTGGTAATTCTTGTGTGCTTCAGGAACGTACATCCCTGAAGATGATTGGTTCAGCTGAATTACATAATGGATTGTATTACATTCATGGAGTTTCTAAGAAAGAAGCTGCTTCTTCCAGCTGTATGTTCGTTGCTGATTAGTTTTCAGATAGCTCTCTTCTTTCGCATTATAGATTAGGCCATGCTTCGTTTCCTAGAATAAAAGAATTGTGGAGACATGATGATTCTGTATGTGCTAATGATGTATCAAACAAATGTACTGTATGCCCTTTGGCCAAAATGAAAAGAACTCAATTTCATGTTTCCAAGTCTTTATCTAAATCTCCCTTTGACATTATTCACATTGACATCTGCGGCCCTCATAAACATCCTACTATACATGGTCACCGTTATTTCTTTACCCTTGTTGATGATCATACTAGATACACATGGTTGTATCTTATGAAACAAAAATCAGAAGTCAGAAGCATTGTTCAAAGTTTCTATCAATATGTTGTGACTCAGTTTGATAAGAACATCAAGTGTATACAGACAGACAATGGTCCAGAATTTCAAATGACCCCATTATTTATGGCCAAGGACATTATACATCAAACTAGTTGTTTATACACACCTCAACAGAATAGTATTGTTGAACGTAAGCACCAATATATCCTTAATGTTGCAAGGTCACTTAAATTTAAGTCCAATCTCCCTTTGGGCTACTGGGGATTCTGTGTCCAATATGCTATATATGTGATCAATATTCTGCCTACACCACTGCTTCACCATCAATCACCTCATCAGACCATGTTCCAGAATGTATCCTCATACAGTGGCCTTAGAGTTTTTGGTTGTTTAGCATTTGCTAACAACACTTCTGTACACAAAGCCAAATTTGAGCACAGAGCTATTCCTGTTGTATTTCTTGGTATACCACATCATACTAAAGGGTATCTGTTGTTGAGCCTTGAGACAAAGAAAGTCTTTATTTCCAGAGATGTTCAGTTTCATGTACATGTTTTTCCTTTTGCTTTGACAGACCATTAGATATGGCTACACTTCCTTTGTCACATCTTAATGGGTCTGATGCTTCTGATCAGACATCTGATCCATATTCTTTTCCTTCTTCAGGTTTATTTCCTCATATTCCTTTTCCATCCAGAGACACCACTGGTGTCTCACCAGCTGACCTTAATGAATCTTGTTCCATTTCACTTCTTTCATACCAATCTGAATTCCAACCATTGTTTTCTCCTATGTCTTCCTCTCCTCAACCAGCATCTACACCTTCTATCTCTTCTCAACAGGAATTCCACCCGTGTACTGGCTTATAAATACATATGCCTCCTCTTCCTATGAGTGCACCTGAGAGTTCTAGGTCCACAAGAACTAAACATCCTTCCAGCTATTTACAAGATTACTACTGTGGTCTGATTTCTCGTTCAAGCTCCCAATTTGTCTCTTCTTTAGCATATCCAATTGAACATTACATGTCATTCAATGCATTAGCTCCTGAGTATAGGTCATATGCTCTTAATATTAGTTTGCATCAGGAGCCAACATCTTATCAAGGGGCAGTCACTTTTGTTCACTGGCAGAAGGCTGTACAACTTAAGTTGGCTGCGCTAAATGCTAATCATACTTAGTCCATTGTCCCTTTGCCCTCAGGGAAAAGGCCTATTGGTTGCAAGTGGGTATACAAGGTTAAGTATAACCCTGATGGTAGTGTAGAGAGATACAAGGCCAGACTTGTGGCCAAAGGGTTTACTCAACAGCTTGGCATTGATTATACTGACCCCCTTCTCTCGTGTTGCCAAACTGACCACAGTCGGACTGTTCCTTGCTGTATCTTTCGTGAAACATTGGCATGTGCATCATTTGGACGTGAATAATGCCTTTTACATGGTGGCCTTAGCCAAGATATTTATATGATGTTGCCTGAAGGTGTCACTGATACTGGTCATAATATGGTGTGTAAGTTGCATAAGTCCTTGTATGGCCTGAAACAAGCTAGCCGTGAATAGAATATCAAGCTAATTAGTTTCTTGCTTAGTCAAGGCTGTGTTCGGTCAAAATATGATCATACTATGTTTATACAGCAGACTTCCACATCCTTTTTGGTTCTCCTTGTTTATGTGGATGACATTGTCATAGACAGTGCTTCTCTTCCCCAAATTCAGGCTCTAAAAGACTCCTTCCATCAGGCATCCCAAATTAAGGATTTAGGTCCTTTGAAGTGCTTTCTTGGTATTGAAGTGGCACGGTCACAGGGGGGATCATGCTTTGCCAGAGGAAGTATGCTCTTGAGGTGGTAGATAAGTCTGGACCTTTGGAGCAAAGCCAGTGAAAACACCTATGGAGCAGAATATTAAGCTAGCACATGGTGATTCAATTTCTTGACAAGCCTACAGAATTGCATTTAAGATCAGCGCACAGGTTGTTAAGGTACTTAAAAGGCACAACAGGCCAGGGGTCGCTTTATCCTAGTAATGGGAAGATGGAACTGAAAGGCTTTGCCGATTCTGATTGGGGTGGATGTGTTGAAACTAGAAAGTCTGTAACTGGGTACTGCATGTTTCTTGGGAATACGTTGGTATCTTGGAAGGCTAAGAAGCAAAGAACAGTGTCAAAGTCCACTTCAGAGGCAAAGTACAGAGCGTCGGCTATGGCAACTTGTGAGATCCAATGGCGTTTGTATCTGTTGGAAGATTTGGGAGTCAAGCAATCATGTCCAGTTGAATTGTTTTGTGATAACAAGAGTGCTATATACATAGTAGAGAATCCTGTGTTTCACGAGAGGACCAAACATATTGAAATTGATTGTCATATAGTTAGAGAAAAGTATCAGCAAGGAGTAATTAGACTTATGCCCGTTAAATCTGAATCTCAGGTGGCTGATGTATTTACTAAGGCATTGGATTCAGTATCATTGCAGAACCTGACCTCAGCTATACGAGTATGCAACATATTCCGTAGGTCAGGTTTGAGGGGGGGTGCTGAAGGCAGCACAAGTGTGGAAGAAGCACAATCCGAAGTGTGTGGCATAACTTGAGTAGAGGCTGTTGGATTGAATTCACAAATTGAGGCTCAGGATTGCAAAATAGAAGGTTGGACAATGTTGTGGAAGTCTTGGCTGGTGATCACGTGGGATATCCGGAATTTGCGGATGCATTTCACGCAGAAAGTGTGCAAGAGGAAGAAGGAGTTCGATGGAGAAGGTGACAGGATGGCGGGAATGTTTTAAACATGGAAAATGACATTTTTGCCCTTTGTGTTTCAGTAAAGAGAGTTATTTTAGTAAGGGTGGTGTTGTCTTTTTACTGTATTTTTCTTCTTCTTCGTTGTACGAAGGCTTTATATGCTGAAGAGCCTTCTTAGAACATTGGAGAGAGAATAACCGTTTTCTTCCTTCATTCCATAGCAATTTTTCTCTCTTTCGTTTTCCTGCATTACGTTGGATCCAGAATTGCTGAATTTGACACCAAAAAAGAAGAAAAAAAACTTTAGTAGGAAAAATGATAAAATTGCAACGTGATAACATAAATGAGGGAGAATGCAACTTTGTTCACTGTTTTGCATAAATTTTATTGTGCTAATTGATCAAGTAGTGGTACAATAAAATGATTACAAATAAGCTTTATCTACATGCAAGCAAGGGGATGATTGGCTAAAACAAGGGGCCCATAAATATTCTATACATTTCATTGGTCATTGATCAACTTATCATACTTGCTTATTAACCATTGTAAAATTTGTGCTTCGGTTGTACACCTCAATCAAGTTACATCTGATCATCATGACGATGAATTGCAATCTACATTTAAGAGTAAAACACAAGAAAAAGAAAAAAGAAAAAGCAAACGAGTAACCAAACTAGATCTTGATATTTTATGTGGAGATGATGGTTGAACCTACCTTACGTGTGTGTTCTTTTCTATCAATAATGTGTACAAGCGTGTGAGTTGAATTCAATTGGGTATCCAATTTAATACTTCATCTTATCGGTGTTGGTAATTTATTTATTAAACTGATAAATTTACAGAAACTGTATTTGGTGTTTTGTTTAATAAACATTACGTATTTATGTAGGGTTCATTTCAAAGACGCTTATAATCATGATAGATTTTCAGATAATTTGTAATATTCTTTTTCCTTAGAAGTTATTATTTCCTTCTGTTTGTTAATTTTTGGTTATTCTTCACAACTTCCGTGTCAAATGCTTTTATTACAGTTATATTGGCATGAATAAAATGGTCGTCACATTTCGTCAAATGCTTTTGTGGTTGAACACATGCTAATCTTATTGCTTTCTCATTTCTCAAAACCCACTGCGTGAAAGTTCTTCGATATAACTTTATTGAAATTGTGAAGAAGTAAGGATTTGTTCTACCTTGTAGCTGCTGTTGTTGTTATTACACAAAGTGTTTTTGCGCGATAAATTGTTGTTGCTATAGTTGTTGCCTTCACTAGTTGTTAGTGTGATTATTGTTGCTGTTGTTCTTGCTCGTTATTAAAGGTAATATGAAAAGTTGTTGAAAATCCACTTTGGAAATAAAGTGGTTAAAGAGCAGGATCAAATAGATTTCGAACAACTCTATACCGTGTGTCTTCGTCCATTTTTTTCATCTCCTTTATCATTTTGGAGAACTTTTGAGTGTGTTTTGAACAAAATCAAAGTAAAACAAAAATAGCTCAACACTATACTCACTCCTTCTAGAATGTTTGTCACGGACCTAACAATCAATATCAGCGTCTCACTTGATAGCTCGGCCAAACTTTGTGAGTAGCAAGTTAAATATCATGGCAATGATAATTTTTTTTATCTTATAGCTCAACTCACAAACCAACTATTTTATTATCAGCCTCAAATACCAAAAACCATATGTTTGACAAAACTATTCATTGTGAAAGTTTAAAATAATGAATCATTTGAAAGGTTGTGCATATGGCATATGAAGAGTCATTGTCAAAGGAATCGAAATTCCTATAGTTACAAACTGAAAAGGTAAATCAATGTTCAAATATGAGAGAATGACTACATCGACCAAAAAAAAGATAAAGTTTGCTATTTGCAACAACAACTTTTCTTATTACTTTAACAAGGAACAAGAACAAGAACAACACTACACTAACAACTAGTGCAACAAAGACTACAACAACAGCACTTATTGCATAAACAACATGTGCAACATCAACTACTACAGTAACAACAAGCAAGAGTCTTGAAGCTTTTCTACTTGATTCTTCACAACTTCAACAAAGTACTACCGAAGAACTTTTACCAAATGGGTTTTGGTGAAAAGTGAAATTAAAATTTCAAATAAATCTTCATCACATGAAAGGGATCAAGCTTGTTTGTTCCTCCTATGTTAGACTTCTACTCTCACAATAAAACAACAAAAACAAGCAATAAAAGCAAAATAAGCTTTAAGCACCTTTGAGAGCTTTTGATATCAATAGGGATGTACCTTGAAGAGGGTGAAAGTATGTAAATGTCGCCTATGAGATTTTTCAATATATACAAGGTGTGAATCTCGTTTTGCAGTTCGATAGAAGTCTTCCACTAATTAATTTATAGGGAGAAGTCGAACTTATCTTCAACAATCTTCTACTTAACATTGATAAATTGTAAACACCCTAGAAAAGCTTAGATAGGTGTACAATAGTCAAGATAGCATTGTGAATGCTGGGGGGAAAGACACAATTGATTTCGGAAAGATTAAAGAGAGAAAACATTTTAAATCTGCAATACATATGTTTGCAACGGCTCTAGCAATTTGAATTCGGGATTACATAGGTGGATCTATGCCTCTAATTTAGAGACTTATGTATATATCAATCGATCAATGTCCTTAAATTTGACAAATTGACATTGCATATTATGGTTTCAATTTTGCACCTTTGATACATCACCAGATCGATATCAGTACATTAGAAACTAATGTCTACATCAATCCATCGATGTCCTTCAGATTGAGAGATCAATATTGGATATTGTACTTCTGAAGTTGCACACTCCATACATCAATTGATTGACATGAACTTTGAGAGATTGACGTATACATAGATTGGTCTACATATTATACGATGTATACATTGATTGCTATTTTAAATATCTATGTCACTTTCTTATTTTTTTCAAGCCTTTGTTATTTCCAAAGCATAAATGACTTCAATCTTTTTTTAAACATCTTCTAAAATTTATCAAAACATTCATATTTCAATAAAATGCTTTCATCACAGTTATATTGACATAAATAAAATGGTCGAGTTATCGCATTTTCCCAAATGCTTTTATGATTGAACATATAAGGTAGAAAACTTCATTTTTCATTTCTTCATTAATTTCTACTAATTGTAAGCTTTTACCGTGTAACTGTAAAGATATTTGTACTGTGTATAGAAATGATTTGGTGCAGGTTCTAATGAATCCAAAACATATTAAAACGAGGTCATACAAGTGCATGAGAGGCTTCTAGCTAAGGGGAAGTTTCTTCTTTAAGTCTAAGTTTCTTTCAACCTTATCTTACATATTTTGTATCATATTGATATTTGATTCAAGCGGAGTTGAGGATAAACTATTCATTTTCTCTATATTAGTTGTATGTTTTGTTTTTATGTTATACGCAGGTATGAGGCTAAATTCTCTTCTCCATTGGGTGCACGCTTAGATTCGAGGACCAATCATTTTAGGCGGGAAGGGAATGTTGAGGTCAAAGGAGCTAAATTGAATAAAGAAAAAGTGTAGCAGGATGGAGAGGAAGGAAGCACGTCCGTAGTGTTTTGCATGATCTAATTTTTGGCATTAATGCCTTGCATTCTTTTGTAATGTATTTTAGGGTCATTTTACAGGTTTTTAAGTTATTTTTAAACATGAAAAAGTTAGTAAAAAGATAAGAAAATAAGCATACCAAATTTGGGAAAAACGCCCAAAAAGTATTTCACAGGATAACCATGTCTCGGAATTTTTGTTATAACTCACTCATACAATGTCTTTTTGAGGTGATTCAAGATGATATGAAAACTAGACATCTGGAGTTACAACATTAATGGAGACCTTGTTGACCGATTCGGCCCCTAGATAACCGAGACATTGCGTGCAATGTTGATTAGATGTTGAGGAGATAAAAATCCAATAGAAGACCTATCATATCTCTCGTAAACTAAGTTTATCACTTGTAGGGTTATATGTATACATGTTCAGCCACCTAGAAGCTGAGATTATTGAATGAAAAGTTATAATTGTTTGCCAAATGCTGCCTAGCAAGGTTCTTTCTTGTGTTTTCTTTGATCCCCGATCAAAACTAGATCCTATATTAACGTCTTAAAAAACATTATTGCCTAAGTGCCCTCATAATTCCTGTGTCAGTAATGGATCAAGTCAACAGGATTTGTATTATTTCCTTTGGGGAAGCAGCCCTCTTGGAAATAAGAGAGCCAAGGTTTCTTGGAAGTAAATCTACTTTCCTAAAACTTAAGGTGGCTTCGAGATTATGCAGCTAAGGGCTTAAAACAAAGCTTTTTTAGCCATGAATTGTGGAATCTGCATCTCAAGGGCATCTGATACAGGTTAAATGGATAAATGTCAGGTACAAACTTGAACATGAGCTGTGGACCATTCCTAAAAGCCAGATTCACTCCTCTGTCATCAAGGCTTTGTTGGACATCAGTGATGAACTGGTGCTTAGGCAGGGAGGCGTTCTGCAGGCTCAAAACATTTTGGCATCTCGGATGGTCAGGCAGAGACTCAGATCCAGTGTATCATACATATATTTCATGCATACTTCAGCCTTAGTTCCCTGGCACTCCACGTTTTGGGATTAAGCTATTACACCAAAGCATGGCTTCATCCTCTCGCTTGCTGCATCTGGCAAGTTGGATATATACCAAGAACAACATGTCTTTTATTTTAGATTCATCTTGCATTTTTTCTCCAATGCTAAATCAGAGAGGCACCTCTTCTTCAAATGGAATGTTGTGAGCTGCATCTGGGCTGCAATATTGTCCTTCTTCAGGCTGCCCCAATCAATAAACTCTCTGCCTAGGATCCTTGCTTAGGGCAAGTAGAGGCTAAGAGACAACACTGTCGGTGTCAAGGCAATCAAGGTGTGCCTTGCTGTTGCAAAGTAGGAACAAATTATTTTTTGAAGGAACCACTCTAGTGGTTAGGGATGTATCACATAGACTTCATACTCATATGTTTAGAGTCTTAAATGCCTTGTACCCAGATTGTAGGCATTTTTGAATTCTACTTGTATTGACAATTGTTTT
>AP025060.1:4264291-4313582 GCA_036186865.1 Eustoma russellianum
CCTCTTCTTCAAATGGAATGTTGTGAGCTGCATCTGGGCTGCAATATTGTCCTTCTTCAGGCTGCCCCAATCAATAAACTCTCTGCCTAGGATCCTTGCTTAGGGCAAGTAGAGGCTAAGAGACAACACTGTCGGTGTCAAGGCAATCAAGGTGTGCCTTGCTGTTGCAAAGTAGGAACAAATTATTTTTTGAAGGAACCACTCTAGTGGTTAGGGATGTATCACATAGACTTCATACTCATATGTTTAGAGTCTTAAATGCCTTGTACCCAGATTGTAGGCATTTTTGAATTCTACTTGTATTGACAATTGTTTGTAACCAAGTAGGGTGGTATGATTCATGGATTACATGGGTTGCGTCTTCCTTATGATGTTTTTATCTTGGTTAATATAATTTGCATTTTAACCCAAAAAAAAAAGTTAAAAGTCTATGCATAGTTGTACCAGCTTATTGCTTTTTGGTTTATAAGCCAAAAAACACCGAATGACTGTAAGCAATTAATGCTTTTACATAGTATTTGGTAGGATTGCATATGGATAAAAAAAGAAATGTAATGGCGTAGGGATATAATTTGATGCCGAATGATTAACGTATCGTTTTAACATATAATATGGAGCTGAATTTTACATCGTTCGTTGAAATCCAAACAACTTATGACTTCTCAATTTAATACATTTGACAAACTTAGGCACCATTTTACTTCCTTCTGACTAAATGAACCAACCAATAAAACGCAGAATTCACGGAATAAGCCAGATGCTTTCATACTTTGATCAGTAAAATACGATGATCACATTAAATTACAACAAACCCAAACAAATGCATACTAACTTGTTAGTCACCGTATATTTGAGATTTGTATTTTGTAATTATGGTTACCAACGATATACGTAAAATAGAATTTAAACTCAAATAAGATTTAACTTTTCTTGGTTGTCGTACATACGTGGCAACCATAGTTATGGTAACCATTAATTTTGCTTGGGGTGTATATACAATGACGACCATCAGCTTCTACTAGTCTTAATCTAGAATCTGTCTGATACTCGTAATGAAGGTATACCTCCTTATATTAAATTTATTGTTAAAATCTTATTTCAAAATTCACATGGCAAATGTATTTATGGTATTCGTAAATTTCATTTGTTATTGTTACGTAATTACGTTATACTTATGGTACTTTAAATATTTTAGAATTGGATTTATGGATTTATGTAATATGGTTGCAAAATAAGCTGCCTTTGTTGGATTTGATATTCTCATATGTATAATGCACGACAAGTGTGACTTAAGTTACATATCAAACATATGTGGACTTATGTATGTTATATATTATATGTTACTAATGTCACGTATCCACATATTAAGTGTCACTACGGTATATTAGTGGATACACAGTGTAATCTGAATGGACCACTAAATGTGTACACAATTGTACGATTGCAGTCCTTGATGGTAGGACTCGTAAAGTCGAGACTATATTATTAAAGACATCAGGTCTCCGATGGATAAAAACCCACGAGTATTCTTCTAAAAGTGTTTTAAGTAAGCTATTTTGTTGCACCTACCACGTCTGCGAATTTAATCCCTAAATTTCGAACCCCGTAATATCAAGTTCCTTAGATTCAAGTGGCAATGAAAATTATTTCCTTCATGTTTTAAAACTTCTTAATTGAACGTTTTTTAATAAAAATAATAATAAAGAGAAAGAATTTGAGATTTCACTAGGGCACCAAGGAGGGAAGAAAAGTGACCAAACGCCCTTAAAAAAGCTGGCCACTTTCCCTCCAAATAAGGCCCAAAAATATCTTGTATTCTAGAAGGCTTTTGGTAAAAAGCTTACACCCCATTAAATAGCCACCTCCTTTATACTCCTTTCCATGCATGCAAAACCTCATCATTATGCATCTTCCCTCCCTTCCTCCTAATTCAGCTGCCACCCCCTTAATACAAAAAGCAAATATAAACCATTACAATTGATTCAAACATCCAACTTTCATTCATCTCCACCTAAAGCCTCTAAGTTTCGGCCATCAAGAAGGAACACCAAGAGCAAGGATCCAAGTCTT
This sequence comes from Eustoma russellianum, assembly GCA_036186865.1. Taxonomy (NCBI): domain Eukaryota; kingdom Viridiplantae; phylum Streptophyta; class Magnoliopsida; order Gentianales; family Gentianaceae; genus Eustoma; species Eustoma russellianum. Next base: position 4,266,362 of record AP025060.1, read on the forward strand.
GTCAAGGCTAGCTCTCCAACTATTAAGGTAGGAATATAGAATTGCATCCCTTATTCTTCAAGACTTTGTATTAAGTTTAAGCTAAGATCCTCCCTAACCAAACCTCCAACCCGTGGCCTATATTCATCACCATATGAGGATATCAACCTCAAGAGGTCCTCGGAGGTGTAAGACATCAAGAGCTCCATCAAGGTAAGATCTTTTCACACCTTTTAAGCCTCTACCTTTGCTTTCATCAAGGAATTTTGTTCACCACTCCTAGGTGCGTAAACCATGTGTCACAATAGGAGGAGGAAGGTGGTTCTCAAGGCTCTTACGAAGACCAATCAACAAAGACTCTATCTTTGAACAAAGAAGGCAAGTATCCCTTGATTCTTCCTTGAGATATTGAAGAACCATGGATAAGATATCTAGATGCTTTAAGCTTCAATCTTGCTCTTGTTAAGACTCACTTGATAATTATAGCATGCTGAAATTTAGACAAGGAAATGGCTAAGATGATCTATGTAATGCATATTTATGAAACTAAGGAACCAATCTAGTACCTAAATCAATGGATGACCTTGTATGACAAATGAGATGAAAATTTTAAGATTGTCTCAACCCCCCTAAACACGGCCTTAAGGGGTTTTAAGGGAAGGTGAAGATTCATCTTTATTATGTCCCTAGAATATTTTAGATAACACCTAATGGTTAAGTATTACTTGAATACTATAAGTTAGAGGGATATTTGGTACATTTTGCCGTGAGCTATGTAGGACTAGGGGACATGTTAAAATATGATTAAGAGATCAATGTTTGAGGGAGTAAGTCACTTGAAGGGTTAAACATATGTTAAGGAGGAAAAGAAGCCAACTTGGAAGGCATATTAAACCCCCCCTCCCCCACACCCACGGTTTATTCGGTAGAAAGGAAAAAAGATGAACTAAAGTATTTGCTATATTATAAGGGTGGTTGAAGATTATTTTGACACTTAAGCTTCACTCAAATTAATGGAAAAAGGACAGTTTTGGTAAATGACCTTATTTGATAAATTTTAAGGGCTTTAAGTTGCTTGCTATGAAGGAATAGGTAATGTTATGGGACTCATTTTGTGTACTCTCATGGATTAGCTATATGTATGTGATTCTAACATTTGGAATGTTTATTTGAAGCCACTGAACATACCATTGAAAGCATAACCACCAGAAAGAGTTGCAAGACTCCAAGAGAAGCGCGGAACAACCATGAACAAATTAATTATTGCAACCGTTAAATTTTCGCGTTAGATCATTTATCGTATACGGATTTATTTGCGATTTAACTAACAAACGGGAAGGATAAGGGTTAAGTAAAATTAAACCTTAAGATGAATCAAAGTTGATAAGAGTGAAGGAGGACATGCGAGTTACCCGCTTGTGCCGTTTACGAGCCTAGGACCGTGACTCGGTCCTGTTTCGGTGCATCATAAAGTTTAGTCCCGTCTCGATCCTTATAGCCACTTAACATCATTTTTAAGGCATGGATAATAGACCCAAACTAATGAGTTGTGAAAGAATTTCAATAAATAAATCTGATTTAGGATAAACAGAGAAGTTAAGAGGTTATGGTAAAAATCTGAAAAATTCAGCATTGCCTTATGAATATATTATGACCTTAAAATTTTAGGGGTAAGGTTATAAGGATGGATTGACCCTGATTACCCATTGCATACCGCACTATGCATCGCATACATGTCATGACAAGTATTTTTCTTTTACAAAGGAAGTTTCGTTTTTTTAGATAGGCAAAGACATTTCTTAAAACCCGTAATGAACGTTCAGCCTTCACGATTGATTCCGTTTATGTTTTATTCTGTCCGGTTATCCTATTAGAGTAGCCGATAGACCCCTATGAGGTTTTTGTTCTGTTCTGCCAGCTATTCTATGAGGATTGCCAGTAGACCCTTATGGGTATATATATTGTTCTGCCCGGTTGTCTCGTCGCAGTGGACGGTAGACCCATATGAGATATATGTTCTGTTCTGCCCAGGTGCTCATCGCGGTAACTGGTAGACCCTTCGGGGTAAATGCTTTATTCAGACTCACATGTGGTATTATGATGCTCTGACTCATACGGGGTATTATTCTAACGGAATCATTCCTATACGACGCTCAATTCTTACGGTGAGAGGTAGAGGCCATGGCTATACCGATCTGTCCTGTTCTGATATGTCATGTACTGTTCTGTTCTGTTCTGATCTGTCATGATATGTACGATTTTGCTCTCTTCTGTCATGGTCGTCTGCATAGTTCTCTTGTATTATGTCCTGCATGTCTTCATGCCGCATTTCATCACATCAACCCTAGCGCAACGGAAGAATGGTATGTTCTAGATGATACGTTCACCAGCATAGTCTTATCTGGCAGATATGATACTTACACTAATAACTCACTCTGGTGGGTTATGGTCTTATTTATGGTTCTAATATATTTTGGTAGAATGAGGGGATATTTGCTGGGTGATCGTATCACTCATATCTTATTTATCATTTTCAGAGCCTCAGGAGCCCATGATAGAGTATGTGGAGGATGAGCCGCAGATGCCTTACCCCTGAGGATTGCCGAAGTTTAGAAGTCGATGTTCTGTTTTGTATTATCGACTCTCGGAATATTTTAGAATTCTAGTTTATGGCTTGTAATGTGTAAGACAAGATGGATGATGTCTGTTATGTTTCAACTCTGCCACTTTCTTTTACCACTGTTTGATGTTCTAAATCAGTAGTTCATGGCTTATTCGTGGGACAACACTGGTAATGCATCTACGCCTTGTACTCTCCTTAGCGCAGTACGGCAGGTGCACTGTACTTGGATACAGCCCAGGTACGAGGCATTACATATTTAATACATATAACTTATTATATATGTTAAACATTTCTGTTACATATATTTATTAAAATGTAACGGAAAATTGATGGATGGTTTATGTATCAAACGTTTCGGAAATGATAATGTTTCAGTAATGAGGCTTCCAACTATAAAAGTGAAGCAAATGAAAAAAATGGAAAAGTTTGAGTGTGGGACAAAACAAAAACAAAACTCTGCTGCAGTCTTTTTTCGTTCCTTCACATTTGAAACTTTATGAAGTTCCTTTTCTTTCAAAAGTTTGTTTGCACATTTGAAACTTTCTGAAGTTCCTTTGCTTTCAAAAGTTTCGTTGCTCAGAAAAACACACTATTTATCCTTTCTATTGGAAAGAGTAGTGGCGGTTGTTGAAAATTCATCGAGGAATTCAATAATTAGTGGGCTCGTGTAATCTTTTAGAAGACACAGTTGTCACGCATGTCAGAACTACTACACCGTTAACCAATAGAGCAAGATACACTTCCATATTTATTCACTTTGTTTTTACGTTCTCTTAAGCGATTCTCGAGCAACAGATCTACCATGTAGATCTAACAGATCAGAATAATTAAGTAATACATAAGACTAATCCGCATCTGTCGTGTTTGTCTAATATAATACCTGTACATGTTCTTATACCTGGAGTTGACTGGAGCTTATAATATCTATACCAAGCCTCGCTTGAGGGAGGGTGTTGAAAGTGTAGTCAAATCAAAGAATGGAGCGGGTGATAAGGATCATGAAGAGCTGGATGGTGATCCATGTCAAATTGAATTGCAACCTTAGGATTGGAAGTTTAATCAACAGTTGTCATTGAAAGGAGAGCTAAATGAGCACGTGATGAAGGAGGAACAAGGTTGGTGAAGGGGTGCGTGCAAGGTCTGCTGCAGAGGTGCTTGGAGAAGAAAGGGAGGACGCGACAAATATTTAAACACTGGGAATTGACAAGAATTCCCTTATGATTTGAGTATAGGGCAAAATAACCGTAGGGACAAAACTGTAATTTCATAAGAAACAGTTATCTCCCCCTTTGATATTTTCTACAAATGTGTTCGACATAAACAAGTGAGAATCAGATTTTTCCGTTCCCTCAATAATATTTTTCTCTCCATTCTCAATTGTCTATCTCTTGTCAATTTTGCTGAATCTTCGTAAGATGTTCGTTAGTTCATTTGAACACGTTTGCACAATGCTTGTGATTCGTTTATGTTGTTGTTGAATATTGCAACTCCTTTGCAGTATAATTGAAGGAGCTAGTTTTTCTACATGGTATCAGAGAGCTTCCGGGTGTACCATCTAATGAATTATAATTCATTCATGGCTTCAAACGTTAATTCCCTTAGTTCTTCGAACAATTTTCACGCAGTGAATGTTGATCCATCAGAGGATCTGTTATACATTCATCCGAGTGGCAGTCCTTCACTTGTTCTTGTACAGCCCTTGCTTGATGGAAACAATTATCATGGTTGGAGTAGAACCTTAGGAGAGCGCTGGAGTCTAAGAATAAAATCGAGTTTATAACAGGTGCTATAGTTAAACCAGATGAAGGTAACCGAAGATATGGAACCTAGAGCAAAGCTAATAACATCGTGGCATCATGGATTGTCAATTCGGTTATACCTTCCATTGGACAAAGTGTCATGTGGTTAGATAATGCAATTGACATATAGAATGATCTCAAACACATGTATGGGAATGCTGATGCATTCAGACTATTAGATTTGCAAGAACAATTCTACGCTATCAAGCAAGGTGAGAGCCTTGTAACTGATTATTACACTAGATTGAAAGTATTATGGGAGGAATTGATGGTCCTTAGATCCATTCCAAGTTGTGTGTGTAATAGATGTACATGTAATATGTCAAGTCAGATTAACAAGTTCATCTAGAATGATTATGTTATTAAGTTCATTAAAGGACTTAATGAAGAATTTGAACCGGTAAAATCTCAGGTTCTGTTATCAGTTCCTTTACCTGATTTTAAAACCACATTTGCGATGGCTGTAAAGCTTGAAAGAAGATTGAATTACTCAGGCACACAGAGCCAGATTAACAATAGTCCTACGATTGTTGTGAATGTGAATAGGAAAGTTTGGAGGTTCAGTGCCTAGGCCTGGAGAATTTGCAGCTCCAAGTCAAGGATGGCAAAAACCTGCAGGCAGAGGGTTCAGAAAGGAGTCTCCTAGGCCTATGCAAAGAAACTCCAGAGCACCAATTTGTACATATTGTAACATAATGGGTCACACCGTAGACATGTGTTATAAGAAGTATGGATATCCTCCTGTATATAAGCCAAGGAGCCAAGCTAACTGTGTAGAAGGTGATGCAGTGGGAGAGCAAGACTTTTCTGGTGTTAAAGGAACTGAATATGATGGATATCAATTGAGTGAAGGGTGCAGTGAAGTGGCTGTTAACTCAGTTTCTCAGAGTGTTCCTATGTTTACCCATGAACAATATGTACAACTAATGAGTTTGTTGCAGTATCACAGAGAAAAGTTCAAGAGTAATCAGGGAGAGAAGGAGGTTGGTGGAGGACATCATGCTGTTATATCTGCTCAGTGTTCCAGCACTTCTGACAAAAGGAAAGGTAATTTGTTACATGAGCATTCAACTATATGGATTTTGGATTCTGGTGCCACTGACCATATCTGTTATTCTGTTTCTCTCTTTGATTCCTTTCATTCTGTCACTTCTATGTCTGTGAAACTACCTAATAAACAGTGTGCTATGGTCAATCATATGTGAACAGTTAAGGTTAGTCCTCACCTTATACTGAGCAATGTCCTGCATGAGCCTTCATTTGCTTTCAATCTAATGTCACTAAGTAAGTTGACTGAATCTGGTGACATTGATGTGTCATTTCACTCCAATACATGTGTTATTCAGGAACATACAACCAAGAAGATGATTGGTTCAACTAGAGTCATTCATGGTCTGTACCACTTCTTTGGATCTCTTCAGCAGCCTCATATTTTTCCCCCCATTTTGTCAGTCCTCCTCAAGCCTGTGCTTTTTCCACCTCTACTTCCAGTTCAAAATTTTGGTACTTAAGACTTGGTCACCCAGTTGCATCCAGAATGCAAGAAATACACAAAATTGATCCTCAAGTTACTGCCTCAGATGATACAAATACTTGTAGCGTATGTCCATTAGTAAAGCAAAAAAAAAGTTGTCATTTCCTATATCAACCTCTGTATCCCAATCACCCTTTGATCTAGTGCATATGGACATATGGGGCCCATATAAACATCCTACAATGTTTCATCAGAGATACTTTCTCACTATAGTTGATGATCATACTAGATATTGCTGGGTGTACTTACTTAAAACCAAATCTGAAGTTAGAGACAGTGTTCAAAGTTTCTGTAACTATGTGTCTGTACATTTTGATGCTTGTGTTAAGACTGTTAGGACTGATAATGGTCTTGAGTTTAAAATGAATTCATGTTATTCTGCCAAGGGAATACATCGTCAGACCAGCTTTGTATGCACACCCCAATAGAATGGGATTGTTGAGAGAAAACACCAACACCTTGTGTCAATTGCAAGAGCACTCAAATTCCAATCCAGCCTTCCTATCAAATATTGGGGCTTTTGTGTGCAACATGCTTCCTATCTCATTAACCTCATATCTTCACCTTTACTCCAACATCACACGCCATTTGAGCTTTTATACCATAAATCCCCGGATTATTCCAACCTTAGAGTGTTTTGGTGGTTAACGTATGCTGTCAATACATCTCCCAACAAAGACAAATTCAGTTCTAGATCAAAAAGGTGTGTATTTTTGGGAATCTCACACTCTACGAAGGGCTACATTCTCCAGAATCTAAGTACTTCAGAAGTGTTCATTTCTAGAGATGTTCAGTTCCTTGAACATGTCTTCTCATTCAGACATGAAGCAGCCTCTCACAATCCTCAATCTCCTATACCTAACTACTCAATACAAGCATCTCCATCTCCCTCTTTTGACACTGCCATGTCATCTAGTTCCCCATCTGAGGGGGGCAATCAACAGCCTACCTCTCAACCTTCTCAACCTCAGCCTCACATTACTAGCCCATCTAAGCCTATACAGCTTCAGGCTAAGCCTCAATGTCAACCCATACAGCATCAGTTCACACAGCCTCCACCTTCAACTCTTCATCCTACAGGATCTCCACACTCTCAATCATTACCCTCTCACTCTCAACCATTACCCTCTCAATCATTACCCTCTCAATCTCAACCATTAGCTTGCCGTCCAGATACTCATCCATCATTACCCTCTCAATATCAACCATTAGCTTGCTGTCTAGATACGCAACCTCAAAATATCCAAGTAGTCCCTATCAGTGCCATTGATATTCCAATTTACATTCCTAGAGCTCATCATCCTCAACTTACTAGAAATCCATCATCATATCTGCAACAATATTACTGCAATCAACTGTCGACCAGACCAGAGTCTTGTTATATTCCCAGTCCAAGTGGTATCTCTACTCCTCATTCACTTGACAAATATTTTACTATGGATTAGTTGGCACCAAAATACAAAACATATACTTTGAATGTTAGTGTACATGCAGAGCCCAACTCTTATGCAGAAGCTTCTGGGATTCCTAAGTCGCAAGAGGCCATGAACAAGGAGCTGGAAGCCCTAGAGGCAAACAATACATGGGAACTGGTGCCATTACCTCAAGGTAAAAGCCCAATTGGTTGTAAGTGGGTGTACAAAATCAATCATAGGGCAGATGGATCCATAGAGAGACATAAGGTAAGGTTGGTCGCAAAGAGATACACACAGCAGTATGGTGCGGATTATCAGGACACTTTTTCACCAGTAGCTAAGATGGCCACTGTGAGGATGTTACTAGCAATAGTAGCCAGGCTTGGTTGACACCTTCATCAATTGGATGTGAATAATGAGTTTTTACATAGGGACCTCCATGAGGAAATTTACATGACACCTCCTCAAGGAATAAAGATATCTCAGCCTACCTAGTGTGTAGATTGCAAAAATCTTTATATGGATTAAAACAAGCAAGCCGGGAATAGAATACAAAGTTGACTAGTTTCTTGCTTGATCAGGGATTTTCACAATCTAGGAATGATTATACTCTTTTACTAAGATGGATGGAGGATCATTGCTTGTATTACTAGTTTATGTGGATGATGTTATAGTGTCAAGTGAGAATATTAATGCAATTGAAGAAATTAAGGGGGCACTGCATCAGAGGTTCCAGATCAAAAACCTTGTGGAGCTGAAATTTTTCTGGGGTATTGAAGTTGCAAGGTCTCAGAAGGGAATATATATAAACTAAAGGAAGTACACCATAGAGCTGCTAGAGGAGATGAATTTCTTAGGATCCAAGACAGCTATTTCTCCTATGGAAAGTCATGTAAATTTGACACACAACGACTCAGAATTGTTCAAGGATGTTACACTCTACAGACAACTAGTTAGGAAGTTGATATACCTGACAATTACCAGGCCGGACATATCATGCACAGTGCAACAATTGGGCCAGTTATTAGATTGCTCAACCTTAAATCATCTAAAGGCTAGTCATAGATTATTAAGGTATTTAAAAGGGACAATTGGACAGGGTCTTTTGTTTCCCAACACAGGAGATCTGAGATTAAAGGGATTTGTAGATTCTGATTGTGCAGGATGCCAAGAAACAAGAAGATCTGTTACAGGTTATTGCATTTTCTTGGGAGGAGTATTGGTGTCGTGGAAAGCAAAGAAACAAACAATTGTTTCAAGGACTTCTGCGGAAGCAGAATACAGGGCAATGGCTTTGGCAGTCTGCGAAATACAATGGCTCTTGTATTTGTCTAAGGATTTGAGATTGAAGGAGCAGAAACCCGTGGAATCTTTTTGTGACAGTAAGAGTGCATTATATATTGCTGAGAATCCTGTGTGGAGTAGTTAAGCTGATGCCTGTTCATACCCATTTACAACTAGCTGATATGTTTACTAAATATTTGGACAGCAAGAGACTTGAGAATCTCCTGGAGTTGACTGGAGCTTATAATATCTATACCAAGCCTCGCTTGAGGGGGGTGTTGAAAGTGTAGGCAAATCAAGGAATGGAGTGGGTGATGAGGATCATGAAGAGCTGGATGGTGATCCATGTCAAATTGAATTGCAACCTCAGGATTGGAGGTTTAATCAACGGTTGCCATTGAAAGGAGAGCTAAATGAGCACGTGATGAAGGAGGAACGAAAGTTGGTGAAGGGGTGCGTGCAAGGTCTGTTGCAGAGGTGCTTGGAGAAGAAAGGGAGGACGCGCCAAATGTTTAAACACTGGGAATTGACAAGAATGCGTTTATGATTTGAGTATAGGGCAAAATAACCGTAGGGACAAAACTGTAATTTCATAAAAAAACGGTTATCTCCCCCCTTTGATATTTTCTGTAAATGTGTTCGACAGAAAGAAGTGAGAATCAGATTTTTCCATTCCCTCAATAATATTTTTCTCTCCATTCTCAGTTGTCTATGTCTTGTCAATTTCGTTGAATTTCGTTAGTTCGTTTGAACTCGTTTGCACAATGCTTGTCATTTGTTTATGTTGCTGTTGAATACTGCAACTCGCAAATATAATTGAAGGAGCTAGTTTTTCTACAGGAAAGAAGTAAACTTGCAAGAGCATCACATGCTTGTTGATTTGGGAATTTCACTGGACTTTTGCTTGTGCCGAATCATCACGTCCAACACGTCATCTGTGGCGGACACCGAGGAAGACACTGGAGTCTCCACCGGGACGATGCTATTCTCTAGCTCCTTGGTTTGTCAGGGGAATGTCCGACGGGGAGAGTTCCATTAACCGTGACTAAATCAGGGGTAGTCTTGTATGTCTGGCCGTCTGGTTTCAGATAGTCTATACTCGTATTTGCCCTGACCTGCTGTGGACTTTGATATTTGTCATTCAAACCTTTATTCTAATCCAACACTTTCTAACGGCTTTGAACGGATTGAATATCTACCAGTGTGAGTAAAATTTTGCATTGCACATGTCAATATCTTGACGTAGATGATTGAATATTGTAATTATCATAGCATTATTTTTTTTTCCCTGATTTTATCGATCACATTTTGGAGCATTAGGTACATGCTTTGATTTTCCTTCTTTAAGGACATCATTGTAATTGTATAAACACAGCATCCTGGAATGAATATCACCAGATTTTCCTCCAAATGTTCTAATAGAAGTCCTCTGCCTTAAGGGTTTTGGGCTCAGGCCCTGTCTTCATGTATGTCCATTGTTGTGGTTTTGGTATGGTGAATCAACAGAAAATTTTGCTTAGTTCAGACATTACAAGTGGTAGACATGAATAGAAATACAAAACTCCGGATCATATGAACACAATACATAAAAGAGATGCGCAAACATATTGCCGGTGGTAAGAACTAATACACCAAAAATATTTCTAGCTAACAGCTAATGCACGAAAAATATTTCTAACAAATAGTTTATTCAAAACCCAAAATGGTGTAAGGCTAAGTCTGACTAGTTATTCTTGCTCTACAACTAGTAGATTATTTAAAATATATGCAGACTTCTTATAATAACTGATCACTATGCCTTAATTACTTGACATATATTCTTTATATGTCATCACATTCTTGTGTCATTAAATACTCTTAACCTATCTATGGAATCTGATAGACAAGGTTTTTTGAAAAAATACGAGAAAGAACATAGAAAGTGCAGCCATTGGCAAGCACAAAAAAAATAGCGGAAATAGTTAGGCCAACCCATTTGTTTATGAGATAGGAGAGTGTAGTCAACCCAACGGATTCGTAACTGATAGTCAGAGGACATGCAATTGCCCAAAGGATGCTTAAAAGCCTATTCTGAGTCTGGTTCTGACACTTTTTGAAGAGGTGAGAAGCTAAAACAACTAGCAAACCCATTAACGCAGCAGGCCAAAAAATGACATAAACGCAAAACGTTGCTGCCTCAGAATCTGAGGGTGGATCCTCATCTGCTGAAGCAATCACGTACATTCCTTTAAAGATGCTGGCAAAGGCAATCTTCAACAACAATGCAATTAGGACGCAATACAACAACAGTAACTTCTCTGAGAGGTGGGGAGTATGTGTTTGCTCGACAGAAAGAGAATGCACGTTCAGTTGATTTTCATCCACGGCACTATAAGTACCGTTTTCTGCCTCCTTCACTGTCGGAACACTGTTTTTTGCTGCCACTGTGCCGTCGACAGCCACTCCATCTTCCGTCTTCTCCCACATCACCCGCTTTTCATCCATTTGTTTAGCTGATCAATTCAAAGGGTAGAGCCAAACAAAAGAAAGAAGAAAAAAAACTTTAGTAAGAAAAATGGTGTTTGATGGTAAAAATTGTAACCTGATAACATAAAAGACGGAGAATGCATCTTATCATCATGACGAGAATTGCAATTGACATATAAGAGTAAAACACAAGGGAAAAAAAAAAGGAAGAAAAAGCAAACGATTAAACAAACTAGATCTTGATATTTCATCTGGAGATGATGGTTGAACCTACCTTGCGCTCTGATAGATCTAAATCTTCGTACTAGGGCTTTTTAGATTGCTTCATTAGAAGTTGAACAAACTTGGCCAACTTTATATAATTTCGCAGGGTGTTTTTACATTCCTTTTTTTTTAAATGTTAATATATATTAACAGGAGAAATCTATCATCAAAGCAATGCAATCTATACAATAGGCATACTTGTAGACGCGTGTGCTGACCTATATATTCTGTCAAGTAATGTATAGCAATTTTAAAACATGCGGATAGCGCCAATGTCTAAGATTGTTTCAGATATAAACTTTGATTGATTTTTCTTCTAATAATTTTTTTCGGAATTATAATTTACCCTTGAAGTTATAAAAACTACCGAATTAACTGAAACAATCAAAGATAAATATATTTTGTCTTATCTCCTATATTTTAAATATCTTATCCTATAAAACAAACACAAATTTCAAGATACGTTGACGGAAAGGAACTTTGAAAACTGATAAAACATGTAAATGAGGAGATTCAATCAGTTACAAATCTTCCTTTCAAATATGTTGTATCCATATTTGTAACTAATATATAAAAAAGTTTCCCATATCTATTTAATTTTATGACATAGGGAAGAAAATTTTATATTAAAATTTAAAATATTAAACTGATCATCGATACGTTATAATGGATAAGAGATTCTTGAAATGAGATATCTCAAAATTATACTTTTTCGTTCAATCTAAACAAACTGCATTTCTCTTTCTCCCCCTCTCTATATATATAACTACGGGTGTCGAAAATCCCTTATAAACTTTGAAAAATTCAATCCGATTTTCTGTTTTCTGTTTTTGATTTTAAAATTTGGTTATCATTCCTCTGTCCCATATTTAAATTTTTGTTTAACTAACCACATCTCAAAAATAAAGCAACAACCTCAACCACATTCTAAACTATAATGTGTACATGTGTATCCTTTTCTATCAAAAAAATGATAATAATGTGTACAAGCGTGTGAGTTGAATTCAATTGGGTATCCAATTTAATACTTCATCTTATCGGTGATGGTAATTTATTTATTAAATTGTTAAGTTTACAGAAACTGTATTTGGTGTTTTGTTTAATAAACATTAAGTATATATGTAGGGTTCATTTCAAAGACGCTTATAATCATGATATATTTTCAGATAATCTGTAATATTCTTTTTCCTTAGAAGTTATTATTTCCTTCTGTTTGTTAATTTTTGGTTATTCTTCATAAATTTTGTTCTTCCTGTGTCAAATGCCTTTATTACAGTTACATTGGCATGAATAAAATGGTCGTCACATTTTGTCAAATGCTTTTGTGATTGAACACATATGCTAATCTTATTGCTTTTTCAAAGTCCATCAAATGAAAGTTCTTCGGCAAGACTTTGTTAAAATTGTGAAGAAATAAGGATTTGTTCTAGCTTGTAGGTGTTGGTGTTGTTATTACACAAATTGCTTCTGTGCAATAAATTGTTGTTGTTATAGTTGTTTCCTGCACTAGTTGTTAGTGTAATGCTGCTGTTGTTCTTGTTCCTTATTAAAGATAAGAAAATTTGTTGTTGAAAATCTACTTTGGAAACAAAGTGGAAGTAGAGTAGGATCAAATAGATTTGAACAACTCTATATCATGTGCCTTTTGTTGGACCTGTATAGCACCATTAGAAGGAGGGTTGAATAGTGAGTGCGGAAAAAATTGGTATATAAAAATTTTAGTGACTAGTTACTCACTTCTAAAAACAAAGTCTATTTTCAGAACCCGTTTTTAAATATTCAGTTGACTGGGTTATAGACCTCCAAAAATAGTAAAATTTGGTGACATATACTCTCAGGTATTATGAATGTGTCATAAAAATTTCAGATTAAAACTTGAAGTTTAAGTCACTGAAACAAAGTCTATAACCTGATTATGTAAGTTCAGTTAAGTTGTAAAACGTTTTGATGATGAAAAGATGTTTTGAATGAGTTAAATTTATGTTTGATATTCGATGCAAGATGGGCAAAACACATTATGTCCAAAGATGGTTGGAGATTGGAACTCACTGGTTGACATCGATCTCTCAAGATGGGGACATCGATCGATCGATGTCACTTCAGCCCCTGACATCGATCGATCGATGTTGAACTGAATACATCGATCTCTAAACCAGGTGACATCGATCGATTGATGTCACTTCAGCCCCTGACATCGATCGATCGATGTCCTCCAGAATTCAAATTTTCTGAACGTTAGAACAAAATCCAAGGCAGATTTTTAAGGTTTTCTCTTTCCAATCTTCTTCAAACTTCTTGTGGACTTTAACTCAACTAATTACATGCTTCCTTGACTATTGTATACATGTCTAAGATTCTCTAGGGTGGCTATCCAAGATCAAATCACTCCATAGGGTGGCTAGAGACTATTTGGGCATTATCTTGACATTTTTGAAGATAAAGACTTGGTGGAGAGCCTCAAAAACATGGTGAACTTCATCTATAAATAGAGGAGGCTTGGATGAAGCAAATACACACTTTCGACATCATCTAGCTTCATTTTCCATTGTTGTATATTTCTCTCATACATGTAAATTTGTTTAAAGCTTGTCTAGCTTTTTTTGATCTTCATTGTTGTATATTGAGAGAAAAAGAGTCAAGCACAAGAGGAACCATAATTATTTGATCTCTTGCTTGTGCTTACACTTGTGAGAAAGTGTGAACCTTACTATATCTCTTTAACCCACTGTGAGAAGTTCTTGAGGGAACTTTTGTTGAAGTTGTGAGGAAGCAAGAAGTTGTTCTTGCTAAGAGCTGTAGTTGCTGTAGTTGCACAAGTGTGTTTTGTGCAAGAAGTTGTTGTTGTTGTTGCTTACACTAAAGTGTTAGTGTAATTGTTGCTGTGGTTGTTCTTATTGTTCATAATAAGAAGAGTAGCTGTTGAAAATCCACTTTGGAAACAAAGTGGTAGTGGAGTAGAATCATTTACGATTCGAACCACTCTATATCCGGTGTACTCATTCATTATCTCTCATCTCCAATTCTTGCTCTGATTTTGAATATCCTTTTTGAGTTGAAAAAACGTGAAAATTCCGCAAAAGAGCCAAACACTCTATTCACTCATCCCCCCTCTAGAGTGTATTTTGGACTTAACAATTGGTATCAGAGCCTAACCTTGATTGCTTGGCCAATCTTTGCAAGTAGCAAGGTTAAAGATCATGGCAATGACAAACTCAACCTCAACCTCTTCATCTCCTAAGCCTACTGCACTATTTTCTGGATCAAACACTAAAGCTCCTACATTTGATGCCCAAAACTATTCTTTATGGAAATTTCGAATGATCAATCATTTGAAAGGCTGTGGATTTGATATATGGACAGCTGTTGTCAAAGGAATTGAAGTTCCTATGATTACCAACTCAAAAGGAGAATCAATGTTCAAAGATGAGGATGACTACATCGACGAAGAGAAGATAAAGTTCGCCATCAATGGCAAAGCTTTTGACATTCTCTCAAGTGCTCTTACCACCACTGAGCTCATTAGACTCCAAGGTCTTGAAACAGCCCATGAGGCATGGAAAAGGCTTGAAATGATACATGAAGGAACTGAGCAAGTAAGAATGGCCAAAAGACTCATGCTCATAAAGGAGTATGAGATGTTCGGAATGAAAAGCGGTGAGAAGATTGAGGAGACAATCGATCGATTCACACGAATAGTGAATCAACTCTCCATGGTTGACAAGAAAATCTCAATTGAAGATCTTGTCTCAAAACTCCTCAACTCTTTGCCAAGAGAATGGACACCCAAAGTCACCGCCATCACCGAATCAAAGAATCTCAAGACTCTTACCCTTGATGAGCTATCCGGTAATCTTCTTACTCATGAAATTCTTATTGATGAACAAAATAGGATGAATCCCATCAAGCCTACACAAACATCACACAAAGGATTAGTGGTAGAGTCCGATGAATCAGATGAGGAAGTTGCCCTTCTAGTAAGAAAATTTAGAAGAATGGCAACTAAAAACAAAGCTCAAGCAAGAAAGTTTTTCAATAAACCATCTAAAGAAAAGGAAGCAAGTGAAAATTGCTATAGATGTGTTTGACCCGGTCACTTCATTGCCGATTGCCACGTAAAAGAGCCGCAAAAGCAAGAGAAGAAGGTTTTTCCTCAAAAGAAGAAAGCCCTCAATGCGGAGGTAACCACGTGGGATGATCTCCTTTCGGAATCGGAAGGAGAAGAGAGTGAAGATCAAGGTGTTGGACTTGTGTCAATGGTTGACAATCCAAAGTTTCAACATACTTGTCTTATGGCGATTGAAGATGACCTTGAGGTAAATTCTAACCCTTCAAATTTGCATGATGAAATAGGAGATTTGCAAGATGACTTTGAGAAATTAAATTTGAAGCATAAGCATTTAAAGAAAGAATTCAAGAAATGCATTTTAGAAAATAAGAGCTTGCATAAAAAAATATTTTGATGTTTCAAGAGCATGATATCATATTCACCATGCATAAAACCGTAGCTCTTGAAAATGAAGAAATTAGAAAAGAATGTGAGAAACTAAAGCTAGACTTACAAAGACTAACAAATGATAAAAACAACTCAGACATACTTCTTGGAAATCAAAGAATTGGAAATGATAAATCCGGTTTAGGATTTAACTCATCTTCTTCTTCTATTAAACCTAAATCCTTAAAGAAAAAGGCAAACAATAGAAAAACACAACAAAATTCATCATCTTCTAAACCAAAGCATGTACCCACTTTTTTTTATTGCAATAAACTAGGACATGTAAAGAAAGCCTGTAGAGCTCGATTTGAAAGCACATATGCTTGGAAGCCTAAGGGTCGAAAAACTAATCCTAAAGGACCCAACCATCAAAGGGTACCAATGCATATATCTTTTGGTTTTGTAGGCTCTCAAGATAAATGGAGTAGCCAAAGAACAAGGAACCAAATGGCTTATGGACAGCGGATGTTCAACTCACATGACCGGAGACAAGACGTTGTTCACCAAGCTCAAGCTCCAAGATGGTGGAACGGTGCATTTTGGAAATGGGAGAGCCAAAATCCTTGGACATGGAGAAATTAGTAATTCTTCCTTTACTATTAATAATGTACTATATGTAGAAGGGCTCAGGTATAATTTGATAAGTCTTAGCCAACTATGTGATGCTAATTTTCAAATTGAGTTTGTGAAAAGAAAATGTGTTGTGAAAAAGAACGATAAGATTGTTTTTGAAGCTATTCGTAAAAATGATGTTTACAAATTTAGCACACATGATTTGATATCACAAAATGTTTCTTGCCTAGTTGCCAAAAATGATTTGACTCAACTATGGCATAGACGACTTGGACACATGAGTTTTAAGAATTTCAAAGAAATTTGCAAAAATGAAAAAGTCCAAGGTCGTCCAAAATTAAATTTCGAAAACCATGGCTTATGTGACACTTGTCAAAAGGCAAAGCTTGTTAAAACAAGTTTCAAGCCCAAAAGTGAAATCTCCACCATCAAACCTCTACAATTACTTCACATGGATTTGTATGGGGATATTGGTACGGCAAGTCTAAGTGGAAAACATTACACCTTTGTGCTGGTAGATGACTTCTCTAGGTACACTTGGGTAATGTTCTTAGCTAAAAAGAATGATGCATGTCAAGAATTTATAAAGCTTTGTAAGAAATTAGAAAATCAAAAAGAAGATACAATTAAGGAAATTAGATTTGATAGAGGAGGAGAGTTTGATGGAGAATTTCAAGAATTTTGTGTATCCAAAGGGTATGGACACAATTTCTCAGCTCCAAGAACTCCTAAACAAAATGGTGCTGCGAAAAGGAAAAATAGAACACTTCAAGAAATGAGTAGAGCCATGCTAAACGAATTTGAGCTACCCAAATACTTTTGGGCCGAAGCGGTAAATACCGCTTGTCATGTGATCAATAGAGTTTATTTGAGACCATTTCTCAAAAAGACTCCTTATGAGCTTTGGAAAGGTAGAGTACCAAATATTGGTTATTTCAAGGTATTTGGTTGTAAGTGTTTTATACTTAACACCAAAGACAACTTGGATAAACTCGACTTCAAAGCGGATGAAGGAATCTTTATGGGTTATGCTCAAAATAGTAAGGCATTTAGAGTATATAATAAAAGAAGCATGAAAGTTGAAGATTCAATCCATGTCAAGTTTAGTGAACTCACTAAGGATAAATCAAACATTAATGAAGATGATGATGATGAAGAAATAATTGAAGTAAGTCATATAGAGAAATTTGAGAATCCAAAAGGTAATATCGTTATTGACCTTAGGATTGATCCTCTTGAACCTAAGATGGAAGATGAAGAAGTAGGAGGGGATACCTCAAATTTACCGGATTCATATAAGTATAGGAAAGATCACCCTAAAGAGTTGATACTAGGTGAAACTAGTAGCCAAGGCATAATGACTAGGAGAAAATTTAGTGAAAATGCTTTCATTTCACAAGTTGAGCCTAAAAATATAAAGGAAGCAATAAACAATGAAGATTGGGTATTAGCTATGCAAGAAGAATTAAATCAATTTGAAAGAAGTGATGTTTGGGAATTAGTTGCTAAACCTAGTGATCATCCCGTTATTGGCACTAAATGGGTATTTAGAAACAAAATGGATGATAAAGGAAACATCACTAGAAACAAAGCTAGGTTAGTAGCCCAAGGTTATAGACAAGAGGAAGGCATAGACTATGATGAGACCTTTGCCCCCGTGTCTAGGTTAGAAGCTATTAGGATGTTATTAGCATATGCATGCTACAAGGATTTCAAACTATATCAAATGGATGTGAAATCCGCATTCTTGAATGGAATAATTCAAGAAGAGGTCTATGTAGCTCAACCTCCGGGGTTTGAAAATCATGATTATCCAAATCATGTTTTTAGACTCAAAAAGGCCCTTTATGGACTTAAACAAGCTCCTAGGGCTTGGTATGATAGATTAAGTAACTTCCTTCTTGAGAATGAGTTTTCAAGAGGAAAAGTCGACACTACTCTTTTTTTTAAAGAACAAGGAAACCATCAATTGCTTGTTCAAATTTATGTGGATGATATCATATTTGGTGCTACTAATGATTCTCTTTGTGAGCATTTTGCAAATTGATGGAAGGAGAATTTGAAATGAGCATGATGGGTGAACTCAACTACTTTCTTGGTCTACAAATCAAGCAAACTCAAGATGGAGTGTACATATCTTAAACAAAGTACACAAAGGATTTGCTCAAGAAGTACAAATTCGAGGATGGAAGAAGTGTGAGCACTCCAATGAGCACAAGTACAAAGCTTGACAAAGACGAAAAAGGAAAGGCAGTTGAGGTAACAAAATATAGGGGTATGATTGGTAGTTTACTTTATTTGACCGCTAGTAGGCCGGATATTTTGTATGCTGTGTGCTTATGTGCTAGATTTCAAAGTATGCCTAAGGAATCGCATCTAGTAGCTATTAAATGAATTTTTAGGTATTTAAAAGGAACTTTGAACTTTGGATTGTTTTATCCCAAAAATAGTTGTTTTGATCTAAGAGGATATAGTGACTCCGACTATGCCGGAAATCTTGTTGATAGGATAAGCACCTCCGGGGCATGTCAATTTCTTAGAGATTGCTTAGTTTCTTGGTTCTCCAAGAAACAAAATAGTGTGTCACTTTCCATGGCAGAATCCGAATATGTATCGGCCGCTTCGTGTTGTGCACAACTACTTTGGATGATCAACACCTTGAACGATTACAATGTTAAGTTTGATAAAGTTCCCATCCTATGTGACAACACATCAGTCATAAGTATAGCACAAAATCCAGTTCATCATAGTAGGACAAAACACATTGAAGTAAGGCATCACTTTATAAGAGATTGCATCCAAAAGGGATTGGTATGCATTGGATTTGTTCCAACAAAAGATCAACTAGCGGATATCTTCACCAAATCCCTTCCAACTGAAACATTCGGATCAATTAGAACAAGATTAGGGATGATAATCAATGGTTAAAGGGTTAAAAATGTCAAAATTACAGAATTCTGCATACATAGATCGATCTATGTAGAAATCTCAGAGACTGATGTCTCTTAAGACATCGATCGATCGATGTTCAGGACATTGATCGATCGAAGTCCCAGACATCGATCGATCGATGTCAGCGGGACAGGTCTTATAAAACTGCGAAGAAGCTCATTTCTTCATTTCCACACATCGAACCCTAATCTTTCTCAGGCGAAAAACACCTACTTGATCCCCCAAAACTGCAAAATCCTTGCTCAAGCCTCATTTTTCTCTTGAACACTATCTACATCCACCTATATTCCTCCACCTCCATTACTATATTCAAGAATTTCTTGCCCTAATTCTCTCAAATGGCACCAAGAACCAAGAATCATCCAAAAAGACAAAGAACTTCACAACAACACACTCCAACGGGCTCAAGGACAGCAGGACTGTGGAAGCAACCAGAGCCATCCCAAGAACATCTAATCCGTGAGGTTAGGAAAAGCCTTGGTATTCCAAATTTCCCTTGGCTTAAAACTGGAGAATATGAGAATGCACTGGCTGCACCCCTAGGATCAGGTATATACACTCATATATCTCAGAGAGCTCAATTATTATTTGCAGAATGGGAAAGTAGCAATAGGTCTACTATTCCATTGAAACTGCTCAAAATTGAGGATATTTTGAGCAGTGAAGAATTGAAACCAATCATTGATTTATTGTATGATCAAAAATGGATGTTTTTGTGGGATTCCTCTGAGATGGGTTCAATGTCTACTCGTTATACACGGATGTTTTATGCAAACTTTTGGATTGACTATCTAAATGGAAATCCGTTTTCTCTAAATTCGGTTATTGATGGTCAAGTAGTTTCATTTCACACCAAACAAATTAATGATATTCTTGGTGCACCTGATGAGGGAGTCAAAGATTTTGATCCTTGGAAGTGGGATTTTCACAAATACCAAGTGACTGAGAATGAAGTCAAAACCTTTCTTGGCTTTCACCCTACGAAAAACACGAATGATATGCCTTTGATTTACCGAGTTTTGCTTGCCATAGTTACTTTCTGTGTAAATGGAAAATCGACAAAACTTCCTAGGAACCTGGACTTCTAGATTACCTACCGCATAGCCATGAGAGAGCAAGTAAACTTTGGGGAAGTATTCTTTGAAAATGTGTTGGAGGCAGTTACCAAGAAATCAAAGGCACTTCCCTATAGTAATCTGATATACAGATTATTGAGAAACGTTAATTTAGTACTGGATGACGAATACGAAGAGGCTATTACAAATAAGGATTATTACTCAAAGTCTAACATCCAGCAAATTCTCAAGTCAAGAAAGGAAGCGCAACGACGAGGAAGATGAAGCTGAGAATGAGCCGGTAATACCACCACACCCCACTGAGCCAACCGTTGAACCCCAACCTAACCCTCCAAGTCCTACCTCTAAAATAGACAAAGGCAATGCTCCTATGGAAGAAGATAGTGGTTCTGAACTTCCATTTGATGCAGAGGCTGAGATCAATGATTTACATCGTTATCTCGATCAATGGGGAGAAGACTTAACAAAAGAGGCTGTTCGTATAGATGATTTGGAGAAAGGCTATACGACATTCTAGAACCGCTTAAAAACGCTAGAAACAAAGGTGGACACTGAAGTCAAAAAACTACAAACTGAGCTGAACATGCAAAAGACCAAGTACCAAAAGTTGAAAACAAAGCTCAAAGCCGCTCTCTCCGGACTGTGTTTCTCCTCCGATGAGGAGTAGTACTTAATGATTCCCCATTCCCTCATACTTATGCATAATTTTGCAAGTTTGAGTTTATCTATGTATCTCAAAACTTGATATTTCCTACTTATTTGGTATTTTTTTGATGCTTTCAAAAAGGGGGAGAAGAATGCTAGATGGCTTGATATGATATATTTGATGGCTTGATATAGTTTTGGCATGCTAGTTGATGACTTGATATGGTTTTGGCATGACTAGATGGCTTGATATAGTTTTGGCATGCTAGTTGATGACTTGATATGTTTTTAGCACGACTGGTTTTGGCTTTGCTGTTGGCATGATGGTTTGTTGGCAAGCATGATTGGGCATTGGCATGACATGTTTTGGCATATTTGGTTGGACATGTTAGCATGATTTGGATAAGCATGGGTATTCAAATGTCTAAACTTAGATTGGTTGTTTTTCATCACATAATTTTGTGAATAGAGAGGTTGAGGATGATTCTGTGAATCAAGGTGAGAAGTCATATCAGGCACCTATGCTTACTCTTGAGTAGACTCAGAGATTGATGGCTATGTTGAACACAGATGACAAGAAGAAGTCCCAGGGAATGTCCAGTGCTGGAAGCCAGGGAGCAGTGATGTCTGCTCTTTTGAATAATGATGGAGGTAAATATCACTCTAATACTATGAATATATGGATTCTAGACTCAGGAGCTACTTATCACATTGCATGTAATCTCAGTTTATTTCATTATTTCAAACCTATTAATTGTGTCTCTATAAAGCTGCCTAATAATCTCTCAGTTTCTGCCAGCCATATTGGATCTGTCACTATAAACTATTGCCTGACCATACACAATGTGCTCTATGTTTCATCGTTTTCTTACAACCTTATGTCACTTAGCAGGCTAGTGTCTGTTCCTTCCTTATCTGTTCAGTTCTTTGGTAATTCTTGTGTGCTTCAGGAACGTACATCCCTGAAGATGATTGGTTCAGCTGAATTACATAATGGATTGTATTACATTCATGGAGTTTCTAAGAAAGAAGCTGCTTCTTCCAGCTGTATGTTCGTTGCTGATTAGTTTTCAGATAGCTCTCTTCTTTCGCATTATAGATTAGGCCATGCTTCGTTTCCTAGAATAAAAGAATTGTGGAGACATGATGATTCTGTATGTGCTAATGATGTATCAAACAAATGTACTGTATGCCCTTTGGCCAAAATGAAAAGAACTCAATTTCATGTTTCCAAGTCTTTATCTAAATCTCCCTTTGACATTATTCACATTGACATCTGCGGCCCTCATAAACATCCTACTATACATGGTCACCGTTATTTCTTTACCCTTGTTGATGATCATACTAGATACACATGGTTGTATCTTATGAAACAAAAATCAGAAGTCAGAAGCATTGTTCAAAGTTTCTATCAATATGTTGTGACTCAGTTTGATAAGAACATCAAGTGTATACAGACAGACAATGGTCCAGAATTTCAAATGACCCCATTATTTATGGCCAAGGACATTATACATCAAACTAGTTGTTTATACACACCTCAACAGAATAGTATTGTTGAACGTAAGCACCAATATATCCTTAATGTTGCAAGGTCACTTAAATTTAAGTCCAATCTCCCTTTGGGCTACTGGGGATTCTGTGTCCAATATGCTATATATGTGATCAATATTCTGCCTACACCACTGCTTCACCATCAATCACCTCATCAGACCATGTTCCAGAATGTATCCTCATACAGTGGCCTTAGAGTTTTTGGTTGTTTAGCATTTGCTAACAACACTTCTGTACACAAAGCCAAATTTGAGCACAGAGCTATTCCTGTTGTATTTCTTGGTATACCACATCATACTAAAGGGTATCTGTTGTTGAGCCTTGAGACAAAGAAAGTCTTTATTTCCAGAGATGTTCAGTTTCATGTACATGTTTTTCCTTTTGCTTTTGACAGACCATTAGATATGGCTACACTTCCTTTGTCACATCTTAATGGGTCTGATGCTTCTGATCAGACATCTGATCCATATTCTTTTCCTTCTTCAGGTTTATTTCCTCATATTCCTTTTCCATCCAGAGACACCACTGGTGTCTCACCAGCTGACCTTAATGAATCTTGTTCCATTTCACTTCTTTCATACCAATCTGAATTCCAACCATGTGTTTCTCCTATGTCTTCCTCTCCTCAACCAGCATCTACACCTTCTATCTCTTCTCAACAGGAATTCCACCCGTGTACTGGCTTATAAATACATATGCCTCCTCTTCCTATGAGTGCACCTGAGAGTTCTAGGTCCACAAGAACTAAACATCCTTCCAGCTATTTACAAGATTACTACTGTGGTCTGATTTCTCGTTCAAGCTCCCAATTTGTCTCTTCTTTAGCATATCCAATTGAACATTACATGTCATTCAATGCATTAGCTCCTGAGTATAGGTCATATGCTCTTAATATTAGTTTGCATCAGGAGCCAACATCTTATCAAGGGGCAGTCACTTTTGTTCACTGGCAGAAGGCTGTACAACTTAAGTTGGCTGCGCTAAATGCTAATCATACTTAGTCCATTGTCCCTTTGCCCTCAGGGAAAAGGCCTATTGGTTGCAAGTGGGTATACAAGGTTAAGTATAACCCTGATGGTAGTGTAGAGAGATACAAGGCCAGACTTGTGGCCAAAGGGTTTACTCAACAGCTTGGCATTGATTATACTGACCCCTTCTCTCGTGTTGCCAAACTGACCACAGTCGGACTGTTCCTTGCTGTATCTTTCGTGAAACATTGGCATGTGCATCATTTGGACGTGAATAATGCCTTTTTACATGGTGGCCTTAGCCAAGATATTTATATGATGTTGCCTGAAGGTGTCACTGATACTGGTCATAATATGGTGTGTAAGTTGCATAAGTCCTTGTATGGCCTGAAACAAGCTAGCCGTGAATAGAATATCAAGCTAATTAGTTTCTTGCTTAGTCAAGGCTGTGTTCGGTCAAAATATGATCATACTATGTTTATACAGCAGACTTCCACATCCTTTTTGGTTCTCCTTGTTTATGTGGATGACATTGTCATAGACAGTGCTTCTCTTCCCCAAATTCAGGCTCTAAAAGACTCCTTCCATCAGGCATCCCAAATTAAGGATTTAGGTCCTTTGAAGTGCTTTCTTGGTATTGAAGTGGCACGGTCACAGGGGGGATCATGCTTTGCCAGAGGAAGTATGCTCTTGAGGTGGTAGATAAGTCTGGACCTTTGGGAGCAAAGCCAGTGAAAACACCTATGGAGCAGAATATTAAGCTAGCACATGGTGATTCAATTTCTTGACAAGCCTACAGAATTGCATTTAAGATCAGCGCACAGGTTGTTAAGGTACTTAAAAGGCACAACAGGCCAGGGGTCGCTTTATCCTAGTAATGGGAAGATGGAACTGAAAGGCTTTGCCGATTCTGATTGGGGTGGATGTGTTGAAACTAGAAAGTCTGTAACTGGGTACTGCATGTTTCTTGGGAATACGTTGGTATCTTGGAAGGCTAAGAAGCAAAGAACAGTGTCAAAGTCCACTTCAGAGGCAAAGTACAGAGCGTCGGCTATGGCAACTTGTGAGATCCAATGGCGTTTGTATCTGTTGGAAGATTTGGGAGTCAAGCAATCATGTCCAGTTGAATTGTTTTGTGATAACAAGAGTGCTATATACATAGTAGAGAATCCTGTGTTTCACGAGAGGACCAAACATATTGAAATTGATTGTCATATAGTTAGAGAAAAGTATCAGCAAGGAGTAATTAGACTTATGCCCGTTAAATCTGAATCTCAGGTGGCTGATGTATTTACTAAGGCATTGGATTCAGTATCATTGCAGAACCTGACCTCAGCTATACGAGTATGCAACATATTCCGTAGGTCAGGTTTGAGGGGGGGTGCTGAAGGCAGCACAAGTGTGGAAGAAGCACAATCCGAAGTGTGTGGCATAACTTGAGTAGAGGCTGTTGGATTGAATTCACAAATTGAGGCTCAGGATTGCAAAATAGAAGGTTGGACAATGTTGTGGAAGTCTTGGCTGGTGATCACGTGGGATATCCGGAATTTGCGGATGCATTTCACGCAGAAAGTGTGCAAGAGGAAGAAGGAGTTCGATGGAGAAGGTGACAGGATGGCGGGAATGTTTTAAACATGGAAAATGACATTTTTGCCCTTTGTGTTTCAGTAAAGAGAGTTATTTTAGTAAGGGTGGTGTTGTCTTTTTACTGTATTTTTCTTCTTCTTCGTTGTACGAAGGCTTTATATGCTGAAGAGCCTTCTTAGAACATTGGAGAGAGAATAACCGTTTTCTTCCTTCATTCCATAGCAATTTTTCTCTCTTTCGTTTTCTGCATTACGTTGGATCCAGAATTGCTGAATTTGACACCAAAAAAGAAGAAAAAAAACTTTAGTAGGAAAAATGATAAAATTGCAACGTGATAACATAAATGAGGGAGAATGCAACTTTGTTCACTGTTTTGCATAAATTTTATTGTGCTAATTGATCAAGTAGTGGTACAATAAAATGATTACAAATAAGCTTTATCTACATGCAAGCAAGGGGATGATTGGCTAAAACAAGGGGCCCATAAATATTCTATACATTTCATTGGTCATTGATCAACTTATCATACTTGCTTATTAACCATTGTAAAATTTGTGCTTCGGTTGTACACCTCAATCAAGTTACATCTGATCATCATGACGATGAATTGCAATCTACATTTAAGAGTAAAACACAAGAAAAAGAAAAAAGAAAAAGCAAACGAGTAACCAAACTAGATCTTGATATTTTATGTGGAGATGATGGTTGAACCTACCTTACGTGTGTGTTCTTTTCTATCAATAATGTGTACAAGCGTGTGAGTTGAATTCAATTGGGTATCCAATTTAATACTTCATCTTATCGGTGTTGGTAATTTATTTATTAAACTGATAAATTTACAGAAACTGTATTTGGTGTTTTGTTTAATAAACATTACGTATTTATGTAGGGTTCATTTCAAAGACGCTTATAATCATGATAGATTTTCAGATAATTTGTAATATTCTTTTTCCTTAGAAGTTATTATTTCCTTCTGTTTGTTAATTTTTGGTTATTCTTCACAACTTCCGTGTCAAATGCTTTTATTACAGTTATATTGGCATGAATAAAATGGTCGTCACATTTCGTCAAATGCTTTTGTGGTTGAACACATGCTAATCTTATTGCTTTCTCATTTCTCAAAACCCACTGCGTGAAAGTTCTTCGATATAACTTTATTGAAATTGTGAAGAAGTAAGGATTTGTTCTACCTTGTAGCTGCTGTTGTTGTTATTACACAAAGTGTTTTTGCGCGATAAATTGTTGTTGCTATAGTTGTTGCCTTCACTAGTTGTTAGTGTGATTATTGTTGCTGTTGTTCTTGCTCGTTATTAAAGGTAATATGAAAAGTTGTTGAAAATCCACTTTGGAAATAAAGTGGTTAAAGAGCAGGATCAAATAGATTTCGAACAACTCTATACCGTGTGTCTTCGTCCATTTTTTTCATCTCCTTTATCATTTTGGAGAACTTTTGAGTGTGTTTTGAACAAAATCAAAGTAAAACAAAAATAGCTCAACACTATACTCACTCCTTCTAGAATGTTTGTCACGGACCTAACAATCAATATCAGCGTCTCACTTGATAGCTCGGCCAAACTTTGTGAGTAGCAAGTTAAATATCATGGCAATGATAATTTTTTTTATCTTATAGCTCAACTCACAAACCAACTATTTTATTATCAGCCTCAAATACCAAAAACCATATGTTTGACAAAACTATTCATTGTGAAAGTTTAAAATAATGAATCATTTGAAAGGTTGTGCATATGGCATATGAAGAGTCATTGTCAAAGGAATCGAAATTCCTATAGTTACAAACTGAAAAGGTAAATCAATGTTCAAATATGAGAGAATGACTACATCGACCAAAAAAAAGATAAAGTTTGCTATTTGCAACAACAACTTTTCTTATTACTTTAACAAGGAACAAGAACAAGAACAACACTACACTAACAACTAGTGCAACAAAGACTACAACAACAGCACTTATTGCATAAACAACATGTGCAACATCAACTACTACAGTAACAACAAGCAAGAGTCTTGAAGCTTTTCTACTTGATTCTTCACAACTTCAACAAAGTACTACCGAAGAACTTTTACCAAATGGGTTTTGGTGAAAAGTGAAATTAAAATTTCAAATAAATCTTCATCACATGAAAGGGATCAAGCTTGTTTGTTCCTCCTATGTTAGACTTCTACTCTCACAATAAAACAACAAAAACAAGCAATAAAAGCAAAATAAGCTTTAAGCACCTTTGAGAGCTTTTGATATCAATAGGGATGTACCTTGAAGAGGGTGAAAGTATGTAAATGTCGCCTATGAGATTTTTCAATATATACAAGGTGTGAATCTCGTTTTGCAGTTCGATAGAAGTCTTCCACTAATTAATTTATAGGGAGAAGTCGAACTTATCTTCAACAATCTTCTACTTAACATTGATAAATTGTAAACACCCTAGAAAAGCTTAGATAGGTGTACAATAGTCAAGATAGCATTGTGAATGCTGGGGGGAAAGACACAATTGATTTCGGAAAGATTAAAGAGAGAAAACATTTTAAATCTGCAATACATATGTTTGCAACGGCTCTAGCAATTTGAATTCGGGATTACATAGGTGGATCTATGCCTCTAATTTAGAGACTTATGTATATATCAATCGATCAATGTCCTTAAATTTGACAAATTGACATTGCATATTATGGTTTCAATTTTGCACCTTTGATACATCACCAGATCGATATCAGTACATTAGAAACTAATGTCTACATCAATCCATCGATGTCCTTCAGATTGAGAGATCAATATTGGATATTGTACTTCTGAAGTTGCACACTCCATACATCAATTGATTGACATGAACTTTGAGAGATTGACGTATACATAGATTGGTCTACATATTATACGATGTATACATTGATTGCTATTTTAAATATCTATGTCACTTTCTTATTTTTTTCAAGCCTTTGTTATTTCCAAAGCATAAATGACTTCAATCTTTTTTTAAACATCTTCTAAAATTTATCAAAACATTCATATTTCAATAAAATGCTTTCATCACAGTTATATTGACATAAATAAAATGGTCGAGTTATCGCATTTTCCCAAATGCTTTTATGATTGAACATATAAGGTAGAAAACTTCATTTTTCATTTCTTCATTAATTTCTACTAATTGTAAGCTTTTACCGTGTAACTGTAAAGATATTTGTACTGTGTATAGAAATGATTTGGTGCAGGTTCTAATGAATCCAAAACATATTAAAACGAGGTCATACAAGTGCATGAGAGGCTTCTAGCTAAGGGGAAGTTTCTTCTTTAAGTCTAAGTTTCTTTCAACCTTATCTTACATATTTTCTATCATATTGATATTTGATTCAAGCGGAGTTGAGGATAAACTATTCATTTTCTCTATATTAGTTGTATGTTTTGTTTTTATGTTATACGCAGGTATGAGGCTAAATTCTCTTCTCCATTGGGTGCACGCTTAGATTCGAGGACCAATCATTTTAGGCGGGAAGGGAATGTTGAGGTCAAAGGAGCTAAATTGAATAAAGAAAAAGTGTAGCAGGATGGAGAGGAAGGAAGCACGTCCGTAGTGTTTTGCATGATCTAATTTTTGGCATTAATGCCTTGCATTCTTTTGTAATGTATTTTAGGGTCATTTTACAGGTTTTTAAGTTATTTTTAAACATGAAAAAGTTAGTAAAAAGATAAGAAAATAAGCATACCAAATTTGGGAAAAACGCCCAAAAAGTATTTCACAGGATAACCATGTCTCGGAATTTTTGTTATAACTCACTCATACAATGTCTTTTTGAGGTGATTCAAGATGATATGAAAACTAGACATCTGGAGTTACAACATTAATGGAGACCTTGTTGACCGATTCGGCCCCTAGATAACCGAGACATTGCGTGCAATGTTGATTAGATGTTGAGGAGATAAAAATCCAATAGAAGACCTATCATATCTCTCGTAAACTAAGTTTATCACTTGTAGGGTTATATGTATACATGTTCAGCCACCTAGAAGCTGAGATTATTGAATGAAAAGTTATAATTGTTTGCCAAATGCTGCCTAGCAAGGTTCTTTCTTGTGTTTTCTTTGATCCCCGATCAAAACTAGATCCTATATTAACGTCTTAAAAAACATTATTGCCTAAGTGCCCTCATAATTCCTGTGTCAGTAATGGATCAAGTCAACAGGATTTGTATTATTTCCTTTGGGGAAGCAGCCCTCTTGGAAATAAGAGAGCCAAGGTTTCTTGGAAGTAAATCTACTTTCCTAAAACTTAAGGTGGCTTCGAGATTATGCAGCTAAGGGCTTAAAACAAAGCTTTTTTAGCCATGAATTGTGGAATCTGCATCTCAAGGGCATCTGATACAGGTTAAATGGATAAATGTCAGGTACAAACTTGAACATGAGCTGTGGACCATTCCTAAAAGCCAGATTCACTCCTCTGTCATCAAGGCTTTGTTGGACATCAGTGATGAACTGGTGCTTAGGCAGGGAGGCGTTCTGCAGGCTCAAAACATTTTGGCATCTC
Organism: Eustoma russellianum; assembly: GCA_036186865.1. Taxonomy (NCBI): domain Eukaryota; kingdom Viridiplantae; phylum Streptophyta; class Magnoliopsida; order Gentianales; family Gentianaceae; genus Eustoma; species Eustoma russellianum. The sequence continues at coordinate 4,296,102 of AP025060.1, forward strand.
GGATGGTCAGGCAGAGACTCAGATCCAGTGTATCATACATATATTTCATGCATACTTCAGCCTTAGTTCCCTGGCACTCCACGTTTTGGGATTAAGCTATTACACCAAAGCATGGCTTCATCCTCTCGCTTGCTGCATCTGGCAAGTTGGATACCAAGAACAACATGTCTTTTATTTTAGATTCATCTTGCATTTTTTCTCCAATGCTAAATCAGAGAGGCACCTCTTCTTCAAATGGAATGTTGTGAGCTGCATCTGGGCTGCAATATTGTCCTTCTTCAGGCTGCCCCAATCAATAAACTCTCTGCCTAGGATCCTTGCTTAGGGCAAGTAGAGGCTAAGAGACAACACTGTCGGTGTCAAGGCAATCAAGGTGTGCCTTGCTGTTGCAAAGTAGGAACAAATTATTTTTTGAAGGAACCACTCTAGTGGTTAGGGATGTATCACATAGACTTCATACTCATATGTTTAGAGTCTTAAATGCCTTGTACCCAGATTGTAGGCATTTTTGAATTCTACTTGTATTGACAATTGTTTTTAACCAAGTAGGGTGGTATGATTCATGGATTACATGGGTTGCGTCTTCCTTATGATGTTTTTATCTTGGTTAATATAATTTGCATTTTAACCCAAAAAAAAAAAGTTAAAAGTCTATGCATAGTTGTACCAGCTTATTGCTTTTTGGTTTATAAGCCAAAAAACACCGAATGACTGTAAGCAATTAATGCTTTTACATAGTATTTGGTAGGATTGCATATGGATAAAAAAAGAAATGTAATGGCGTAGGGATATAATTTGATGCCGAATGATTAACGTATCGTTTTAACATATAATATGGAGCTGAATTTTACATCGTTCGTTGAAATCCAAACAACTTATGACTTCTCAATTTAATACATTTGACAAACTTAGGCACCATTTTACTTCCTTCTGACTAAATGAACCAACCAATAAAACGCAGAATTCACGGAATAAGCCAGATGCTTTCATACTTTGATCAGTAAAATACGATGATCACATTAAATTACAACAAACCCAAACAAATGCATACTAACTTGTTAGTCACCGTATATTTGAGATTTGTATTTTGTAATTATGGTTACCAACGATATACGTAAAATAGAATTTAAACTCAAATAAGATTTAACTTTTCTTGGTTGTCGTACATACGTGGCAACCATAGTTATGGTAACCATTAATTTTGCTTGGGGTGTATATACAATGACGACCATCAGCTTCTACTAGTCTTAATCTAGAATCTGTCTGATACTCGTAATGAAGGTATACCTCCTTATATTAAATTTATTGTTAAAATCTTATTTCAAAATTCACATGGCAAATGTATTTATGGTATTCGTAAATTTCATTTGTTATTGTTACGTAATTACGTTATACTTATGGTACTTTAAATATTTTAGAATTGGATTTATGGATTTATGTAATATGGTTGCAAAATAAGCTGCCTTTGTTGGATTTGATATTCTCATATGTATAATGCACGACAAGTGTGACTTAAGTTACATATCAAACATATGTGGACTTATGTATGTTATATATTATATGTTACTAATGTCACGTATCCACATATTAAGTGTCACTACGGTATATTAGTGGATACACAGTGTAATCTGAATGGACCACTAAATGTGTACACAATTGTACGATTGCAGTCCTTGATGGTAGGACTCGTAAAGTCGAGACTATATTATTAAAGACATCAGGTCTCCGATGGATAAAAACCCACGAGTATTCTTCTAAAAGTGTTTTAAGTAAGCTATTTTGTTGCACCTACCACGTCTGCGAATTTAATCCCTAAATTTCGAACCCCGTAATATCAAGTTCCTTAGATTCAAGTGGCAATGAAAATTATTTCCTTCATGTTTTAAAACTTCTTAATTGAACGTTTTTTAATAAAAATAATAATAAAGAGAAAGAATTTGAGATTTCACTAGGGCACCAAGGAGGGAAGAAAAGTGACCAAACGCCCTTAAAAAAGCTGGCCACTTTCCCTCCAAATAAGGCCCAAAAATATCTTGTATTCTAGAAGGCTTTTGGTAAAAAGCTTACACCCCATTAAATAGCCACCTCCTTTATACTCCTTTCCATGCATGCAAAACCTCATCATTATGCATCTTCCCTCCCTTCCTCCTAATTCAGCTGCCACCCCCTTAATACAAAAAGCAAATATAAACCATTACAATTGATTCAAACATCCAACTTTCATTCATCTCCACCTAAAGCCTCTAAGTTTCGGCCATCAAGAAGGAACACCAAGAGCAAGGATCCAAGTCTTGTCAAGGCTAGCTCTCCAACTATTAAGGTAGGAATATAGAATTGCATCCCTTATTCTTCAAGACTTTGTATTAAGTTTAAGCTAAGATCCTCCCTAACCAAACCTCCAACCCGTGGCCTATATTCATCACCATATGAGGATATCAACCTCAAGAGGTCCTCGGAGGTGTAAGACATCAAGAGCTCCATCAAGGTAAGATCTTTTCACACCTTTTAAGCCTCTACCTTTGCTTTCATCAAGGAATTTTGTTCACCACTCCTAGGTGCGTAAACCATGTGTCACAATAGGAGGAGGAAGGTGGTTCTCAAGGCTCTTACGAAGACCAATCAACAAAGACTCTATCTTTGAACAAAGAAGGCAAGTATCCCTTGATTCTTCCTTGAGATATTGAAGAACCATGGATAAGATATCTAGATGCTTTAAGCTTCAATCTTGCTCTTGTTAAGACTCACTTGATAATTATAGCATGCTGAAATTTAGACAAGGAAATGGCTAAGATGATCTATGTAATGCATATTTATGAAACTAAGGAACCAATCTAGTACCTAAATCAATGGATGACCTTGTATGACAAATGAGATGAAAATTTTAAGATTGTCTCAACCCCCCTAAACACGGCCTTAAGGGGTTTTAAGGGAAGGTGAAGATTCATCTTTATTACGTCCCTAGAATATTTTAGATAACACCTAATGGTTAAGTATTACTTGAATACTATAAGTTAGAGGGATATTTGGTACATTTTGCCGTGAGCTATGTAGGACTAGGGGACATGTTAAAATATGATTAAGAGATCAATGTTTGAGGGAGTAAGTCACTTGAAGGGTTAAACATATGTTAAGGAGGAAAAGAAGCCAACTTGGAAGGCATATTAAACCCCCCCTCCCCCACACCCACGGTTTATTCGGTAGAAAGGAAAAAAGATGAACTAAAGTATTTGCTATATTATAAGGGTGGTTGAAGATTATTTTGACACTTAAGCTTCACTCAAATTAATGGAAAAAGGACAGTTTTGGTAAATGACCTTATTTGATAAATTTTAAGGGCTTTAAGTTGCTTGCTATGAAGGAATAGGTAATGTTATGGGACTCATTTTGTGTACTCTCATGGATTAGCTATATGTATGTGATTCTAACATTTGGAATGTTTATTTGAAGCCACTGAACATACCATTGAAAGCATAACCACCAGAAAGAGTTGCAAGACTCCAAGAGAAGCGCGGAACAACCATGAACAAATTAATTATTGCAACCGTTAAATTTTCGCGTTAGATCATTTATCGTATACGGATTTATTTGCGATTTAACTAACAAACGGGAAGGATAAGGGTTAAGTAAAATTAAACCTTAAGATGAATCAAAGTTGATAAGAGTGAAGGAGGACATGCGAGTTACCCGCTTGTGCCGTTTACGAGCCTAGGACCGTGACTCGGTCCTGTTTCGGTGCATCATAAAGTTTAGTCCCGTCTCGATCCTTATAGCCACTTAACATCATTTTTAAGGCATGGATAATAGACCCAAACTAATGAGTTGTGAAAGAATTTCAATAAATAAATCTGATTTAGGATAAACAGAGAAGTTAAGAGGTTATGGTAAAAATCTGAAAAATTCAGCATTGCCTTATGAATATATTATGACCTTAAAATTTTAGGGGTAAGGTTATAAGGATGGATTGACCCTGATTACCCATTGCATACCGCACTATGCATCGCATACATGTCATGACAAGTATTTTTCTTTTACAAAGGAAGTTTCGTTTTTTTAGATAGGCAAAGACATTTCTTAAAACCCGTAATGAACGTTCAGCCTTCACGATTGATTCCGTTTATGTTTTATTCTGTCCGGTTATCCTATTAGAGTAGCCGATAGACCCCTATGAGGTTTTTGTTCTGTTCTGCCAGCTATTCTATGAGGATTGCCAGTAGACCCTTATGGGTATATATATTGTTCTGCCCGGTTGTCTCGTCGCAGTGGACGGTAGACCCATATGAGATATATGTTCTGTTCTGCCCAGGTGCTCATCGCGGTAACTGGTAGACCCTTCGGGGTAAATGCTTTATTCAGACTCACATGTGGTATTATGATGCTCTGACTCATACGGGGTATTATTCTAACGGAATCATTCCTATACGACGCTCAATTCTTACGGTGAGAGGTAGAGGCCATGGCTATACCGATCTGTCCTGTTCTGATATGTCATGTACTGTTCTGTTCTGTTCTGATCTGTCATGATATGTACGATTTTGCTCTCTTCTGTCATGGTCGTCTGCATAGTTCTCTTGTATTATGTCCTGCATGTCTTCATGCCGCATTTCATCACATCAACCCTAGCGCAACGGAAGAATGGTATGTTCTAGATGATACGTTCACCAGCATAGTCTTATCTGGCAGGATATGATACTTACACTAATAACTCACTCTGGTGGGTTATGGTCTTATTTATGGTTCTAATATATTTTGGTAGAATGAGGGGATATTTGCTGGGTGATCGTATCACTCATATCTTATTTATCATTTTCAGAGCCTCAGGAGCCCATGATAGAGTATGTGGAGGATGAGCCGCAGATGCCTTACCCCTGAGGATTGCCGAAGTTTAGAAGTCGATGTTCTGTTTTGTATTATCGACTCTCGGAATATTTTAGAATTCTAGTTTATGGCTTGTAATGTGTAAGACAAGATGGATGATGTCTGTTATGTTTCAACTCTGCCACTTTCTTTTACCACTGTTTGATGTTCTAAATCAGTAGTTCATGGCTTATTCGTGGGACAACACTGGTAATGCATCTACGCCTTGTACTCTCCTTAGCGCAGTACGGCAGGTGCACTGTACTTGGATACAGCCCAGGTACGAGGCATTACATATTTAATACATATAACTTATTATATATGTTAAACATTTCTGTTACATATATTTATTAAAATGTAACGGAAAATTGATGGATGGTTTATGTATCAAACGTTTCGGAAATGATAATGTTTCAGTAATGAGGCTTCCAACTATAAAAGTGAAGCAAATGAAAAAAATGGAAAAGTTTGAGTGTGGGACAAAACAAAAACAAAACTCTGCTGCAGTCTTTTTTCGTTCCTTCACATTTGAAACTTTATGAAGTTCCTTTTCTTTCAAAAGTTTGTTTGCACATTTGAAACTTTCTGAAGTTCCTTTGCTTTCAAAAGTTTCGTTGCTCAGAAAAACACACTATTTATCCTTTCTATTGGAAAGAGTAGTGGCGGTTGTTGAAAATTCATCGAGGAATTCAATAATTAGTGGGCTCGTGTAATCTTTTAGAAGACACAGTTGTCACGCATGTCAGAACTACTACACCGTTAACCAATAGAGCAAGATACACTTCCATATTTATTCACTTTGTTTTTACGTTCTCTTAAGCGATTCTCGAGCAACAGATCTACCATGTAGATCTAACAGATCAGAATAATTAAGTAATACATAAGACTAATCCGCATCTGTCGTGTTTGTCTAATATAATACCTGTACATGTTCTTATACCTGGAGTTGACTGGAGCTTATAATATCTATACCAAGCCTCGCTTGAGGGAGGGTGTTGAAAGTGTAGTCAAATCAAAGAATGGAGCGGGTGATAAGGATCATGAAGAGCTGGATGGTGATCCATGTCAAATTGAATTGCAACCTTAGGATTGGAAGTTTAATCAACAGTTGTCATTGAAAGGAGAGCTAAATGAGCACGTGATGAAGGAGGAACAAGGTTGGTGAAGGGGTGCGTGCAAGGTCTGCTGCAGAGGTGCTTGGAGAAGAAAGGGAGGACGCGACAAATATTTAAACACTGGGAATTGACAAGAATTCCCTTATGATTTGAGTATAGGGCAAAATAACCGTAGGGACAAAACTGTAATTTCATAAGAAACAGTTATCTCCCCCTTTGATATTTTCTACAAATGTGTTCGACATAAACAAGTGAGAATCAGATTTTTCCGTTCCCTCAATAATATTTTTCTCTCCATTCTCAATTGTCTATCTCTTGTCAATTTTGCTGAATCTTCGTAAGATGTTCGTTAGTTCATTTGAACACGTTTGCACAATGCTTGTGATTCGTTTATGTTGTTGTTGAATATTGCAACTCCTTTGCAGTATAATTGAAGGAGCTAGTTTTTCTACATGGTATCAGAGAGCTTCCGGGTGTACCATCTAATGAATTATAATTCATTCATGGCTTCAAACGTTAATTCCCTTAGTTCTTCGAACAATTTTCACGCAGTGAATGTTGATCCATCAGAGGATCTGTTATACATTCATCCGAGTGGCAGTCCTTCACTTGTTCTTGTACAGCCCTTGCTTGATGGAAACAATTATCATGGTTGGAGTAGAACCTTAGGAGAGCGCTGGAGTCTAAGAATAAAATCGAGTTTATAACAGGTGCTATAGTTAAACCAGATGAAGGTAACCGAAGATATGGAACCTAGAGCAAAGCTAATAACATCGTGGCATCATGGATTGTCAATTCGGTTATACCTTCCATTGGACAAAGTGTCATGTGGTTAGATAATGCAATTGACATATAGAATGATCTCAAACACATGTATGGGAATGCTGATGCATTCAGACTATTAGATTTGCAAGAACAATTCTACGCTATCAAGCAAGGTGAGAGCCTTGTAACTGATTATTACACTAGATTGAAAGTATTATGGGAGGAATTGATGGTCCTTAGATCCATTCCAAGTTGTGTGTGTAATAGATGTACATGTAATATGTCAAGTCAGATTAACAAGTTCATCTAGAATGATTATGTTATTAAGTTCATTAAAGGACTTAATGAAGAATTTGAACCGGTAAAATCTCAGGTTCTGTTATCAGTTCCTTTACCTGATTTTAAAACCACATTTGTGATGGCTGTAAAGCTTGAAAGAAGATTGAATTACTCAGGCACACAGAGCCAGATTAACAATAGTCCTACGATTGTTGTGAATGTGAATAGGAAAGTTTGGAGGTTCAGTGCCTAGGCCTGGAGAATTTGCAGCTCCAAGTCAAGGATGGCAAAAACCTGCAGGCAGAGGGTTCAGAAAGGAGTCTCCTAGGCCTATGCAAAGAAACTCCAGAGCACCAATTTGTACATATTGTAACATGATGGGTCACACCGTAGACATGTGTTATAAGAAGTATGGATATCCTCCTGTATATAAGCCAAGGAGCCAAGCTAACTGTGTAGAAGGTGATGCAGTGGGAGAGCAAGACTTTTCTGGTGTTAAAGGAACTGAATATGATGGATATCAATTGAGTGAAGGGTGCAGTGAAGTGGCTGTTAACTCAGTTTCTCAGAGTGTTCCTATGTTTACCCATGAACAATATGTACAACTAATGAGTTTGTTGCAGTATCACAGAGAAAAGTTCAAGAGTAATCAGGGAGAGAAGGAGGTTGGTGGAGGACATCATGCTGTTATATCTGCTCAGTGTTCCAGCACTTCTGACAAAAGGAAAGGTAATTTGTTACATGAGCATTCAACTATATGGATTTTGGATTCTGGTGCCACTGACCATATCTGTTATTCTGTTTCTCTCTTTGATTCCTTTCATTCTGTCACTTCTATGTCTGTGAAACTACCTAATAAACAGTGTGCTATGGTCAATCATATGTGAACAGTTAAGGTTAGTCCTCACCTTATACTGAGCAATGTCCTGCATGAGCCTTCATTTGCTTTCAATCTAATGTCACTAAGTAAGTTGACTGAATCTGGTGACATTGATGTGTCATTTCACTCCAATACATGTGTTATTCAGGAACATACAACCAAGAAGATGATTGGTTCAACTAGAGTCATTCATGGTCTGTACCACTTCTTTGGATCTCTTCAGCAGCCTCATATTTTTTCCCCCCATTTTGTCAGTCCTCCTCAAGCCTGTGCTTTTTCCACCTCTACTTCCAGTTCAAAATTTTGGTACTTAAGACTTGGTCACCCAGTTGCATCCAGAATGCAAGAAATACACAAAATTGATCCTCAAGTTACTGCCTCAGATGATACAAATACTTGTAGCGTATGTCCATTAGTAAAGCAAAAAAAAAGTTGTCATTTCCTATATCAACCTCTGTATCCCAATCACCCTTTGATCTAGTGCATATGGACATATGGGGCCCATATAAACATCCTACAATGTTTCATCAGAGATACTTTCTCACTATAGTTGATGATCATACTAGATATTGCTGGGTGTACTTACTTAAAACCAAATCTGAAGTTAGAGACAGTGTTCAAAGTTTCTGTAACTATGTGTCTGTACATTTTGATGCTTGTGTTAAGACTGTTAGGACTGATAATGGTCTTGAGTTTAAAATGAATTCATGTTATTCTGCCAAGGGAATACATCGTCAGACCAGCTTTGTATGCACACCCCAATAGAATGGGATTGTTGAGAGAAAACACCAACACCTTGTGTCAATTGCAAGAGCACTCAAATTCCAATCCAGCCTTCCTATCAAATATTGGGGCTTTTGTGTGCAACATGCTTCCTATCTCATTAACCTCATATCTTCACCTTTACTCTAACATCACACGCCATTTGAGCTTTTATACCATAAATCCCCGGATTATTCCAACCTTAGAGTGTTTTGGTGGTTAACGTATGCTGTCAATACATCTCCCAACAAAGACAAATTCAGTTCTAGATCAAAAAGGTGTGTATTTTTGGGAATCTCACACTCTACGAAGGGCTACATTCTCCAGAATCTAAGTACTTCAGAAGTGTTCATTTCTAGAGATGTTCAGTTCCTTGAACATGTCTTCTCATTCAGACATGAAGCAGCCTCTCACAATCCTCAATCTCCTATACCTAACTACTCAATACAAGCATCTCCATCTCCCTCTTTTGACACTGCCATGTCATCTAGTTCCCCATCTGAGGGGGGCAATCAACAGCCTACCTCTCAACCTTCTCAACCTCAGCCTCACATTACTAGCCCATCTAAGCCTATACAGCTTCAGGCTAAGCCTCAATGTCAACCCATACAGCATCAGTTCACACAGCCTCCACCTTCAACTCTTCATCCTACAGGATCTCCACACTCTCAATCATTACCCTCTCACTCTCAACCATTACCCTCTCAATCATTACCCTCTCAATCTCAACCATTAGCTTGCCGTCCAGATACTCATCCATCATTACCCTCTCAATATCAACCATTAGCTTGCTGTCTAGATACGCAACCTCAAAATATCCAAGTAGTCCCTATCAGTGCCATTGATATTCCAATTTACATTCCTAGAGCTCATCATCCTCAACTTACTAGAAATCCATCATCATATCTGCAACAATATTACTGCAATCAACTGTCGACCAGACCAGAGTCTTGTTATATTCCCAGTCCAAGTGGTATCTCTACTCCTCATTCACTTGACAAATATTTTACTATGGATTAGTTGGCACCAAAATACAAAACATATACTTTGAATGTTAGTGTACATGCAGAGCCCAACTCTTATGCAGAAGCTTCTGGGATTCCTAAGTCGCAAGAGGCCATGAACAAGGAGCTGGAAGCCCTAGAGGCAAACAATACATGGGAACTGGTGCCATTACCTCAAGGTAAAAGCCCAATTGGTTGTAAGTGGGTGTACAAAATCAATCATAGGGCAGATGGATCCATAGAGAGACATAAGGTAAGGTTGGTCGCAAAGAGATACACACAGCAGTATGGTGCGGATTATCAGGACACTTTTTCACCAGTAGCTAAGATGGCCACTGTGAGGATGTTACTAGCAATAGTAGCCAGGCTTGGTTGACACCTTCATCAATTGGATGTGAATAATGAGTTTTTACATAGGGACCTCCATGAGGAAATTTACATGACACCTCCTCAAGGAATAAAGATATCTCAGCCTAACCTAGTGTGTAGATTGCAAAAATCTTTATATGGATTAAAACAAGCAAGCCGGGAATAGAATACAAAGTTGACTAGTTTCTTGCTTGATCAGGGATTTTCACAATCTAGGAATGATTATACTCTTTTACTAAGATGGATGGAGGATCATTGCTTGTATTACTAGTTTATGTGGATGATGTTATAGTGTCAAGTGAGAATATTAATGCAATTGAAGAAATTAAGGGGGCACTGCATCAGAGGTTCCAGATCAAAAACCTTGTGGAGCTGAAATTTTTCTGGGGTATTGAAGTTGCAAGGTCTCAGAAGGGAATATATATAAACTAAAGGAAGTACACCATAGAGCTGCTAGAGGAGATGAATTTCTTAGGATCCAAGACAGCTATTTCTCCTATGGAAAGTCATGTAAATTTGACACACAACGACTCAGAATTGTTCAAGGATGTTACACTCTACAGACAACTAGTTAGGAAGTTGATATACCTGACAATTACCAGGCCGGACATATCATGCACAGTGCAACAATTGGGCCAGTTATTAGATTGCTCAACCTTAAATCATCTAAAGGCTAGTCATAGATTATTAAGGTATTTAAAAGGGACAATTGGACAGGGTCTTTTGTTTCCCAACACAGCAGATCTGAGATTAAAGGGATTTGTAGATTCTGATTGTGCAGGATGCCAAGAAACAAGAAGATCTGTTACAGGTTATTGCATTTTCTTGGGAGGAGTATTGGTGTCGTGGAAAGCAAAGAAACAAACAATTGTTTCAAGGACTTCTGCGGAAGCAGAATACAGGGCAATGGCTTTGGCAGTCTGCGAAATACAATGGCTCTTGTATTTGTCTAAGGATTTGAGATTGAAGGAGCAGAAACCCGTGGAATCTTTTTGTGACAGTAAGAGTGCATTATATATTGCTGAGAATCCTGTGTGGAGTAGTTAAGCTGATGCCTGTTCATACCCATTTACAACTAGCTGATATGTTTACTAAATATTTGGACAGCAAGAGACTTGAGAATCTCCTGGAGTTGACTGGAGCTTATAATATCTATACCAAGCCTCGCTTGAGGGGGGTGTTGAAAGTGTAGGCAAATCAAGGAATGGATTGGGTGATGAGGATCATGAAGAGCTGGATGGTGATCCATGTCAAATTGAATTGCAACCTCAGGATTGGAGGTTTAATCAACGGTTGCCATTGAAAGGAGAGCTAAATGAGCACGTGATGAAGGAGGAACGAAAGTTGGTGAAGGGGTGCGTGCAAGGTCTGTTGCAGAGGTGCTTGGAGAAGAAAGGGAGGACGCGCCAAATGTTTAAACACTGGGAATTGACAAGAATGCGTTTATGATTTGAGTATAGGGCAAAATAACCGTAGGGACAAAACTGTAATTTCATAAAAAAACGGTTATCTCCCCCCTTTGATATTTTCTGTAAATGTGTTCGACAGAAAGAAGTGAGAATCAGATTTTTCCATTCCCTCAATAATATTTTTCTCTCCATTCTCAGTTGTCTATGTCTTGTCAATTTCGTTGAATTTCGTTAGTTCGTTTGAACTCGTTTGCACAATGCTTGTCATTTGTTTATGTTGCTGTTGAATACTGCAACTCGCAAATATAATTGAAGGAGCTAGTTTTTCTACAGGAAAGAAGTAAACTTGCAAGAGCATCACATGCTTGTTGATTTGGGAATTTCACTGGACTTTTGCTTGTGCCGAATCATCACGTCCAACACGTCATCTGTGGCGGACACCGAGGAAGACACTGGAGTCTCCACCGGGACGATGCTATTCTCTAGCTCCTTGGTTTGTCAGGGGAATGTCCGACGGGGAGAGTTCCATTAACCGTGACTAAATCAGGGGTAGTCTTGTATGTCTGGCCGTCTGGTTTCAGATAGTCTATACTCGTATTTGCCCTGACCTGCTGTGGACTTTGATATTTGTCATTCAAACCTTTATTCTAATCCAACACTTTCTAACGGCTTTGAACGGATTGAATATCTACCAGTGTGAGTAAAATTTTGCATTGCACATGTCAATATCTTGACGTAGATGATTGAATATTGTAATTATCATAGCATTATTTTTTTTTCCCTGATTTTATCGATCACATTTTGGAGCATTAGGTACATGCTTTGATTTTCCTTCTTTAAGGACATCATTGTAATTGTATAAACACAGCATCCTGGAATGAATATCACCAGATTTTCCTCCAAATGTTCTAATAGAAGTCCTCTGCCTTAAGGGTTTTGGGCTCAGGCCCTGTCTTCATGTATGTCCATTGTTGTGGTTTTGGTATGGTGAATCAACAGAAAATTTTGCTTAGTTCAGACATTACAAGTGGTAGACATGAATAGAAATACAAAACTCCGGATCATATGAACACAATACATAAAAGAGATGCGCAAACATATTGCCGGTGGTAAGAACTAATACACCAAAAATATTTCTAGCTAACAGCTAATGCACGAAAAATATTTCTAACAAATAGTTTATTCAAAACCCAAAATGGTGTAAGGCTAAGTCTGACTAGTTATTCTTGCTCTACAACTAGTAGATTATTTAAAATATATGCAGACTTCTTATAATAACTGATCACTATGCCTTAATTACTTGACATATATTCTTTATATGTCATCACATTCTTGTGTCATTAAATACTCTTAACCTATCTATGGAATCTGATAGACAAGGTTTTTTGAAAAAATACGAGAAAGAACATAGAAAGTGCAGCCATTGGCAAGCACAAAAAAAATAGCGGAAATAGTTAGGCCAACCCATTTGTTTATGAGATAGGAGAGTGTAGTCAACCCAACGGATTCGTAACTGATAGTCAGAGGACATGCAATTGCCCAAAGGATGCTTAAAAGCCTATTCTGAGTCTGGTTCTGACACTTTTTGAAGAGGTGAGAAGCTAAAACAACTAGCAAACCCATTAACGCAGCAGGCCAAAAAATGACATAAACGCAAAACGTTGCTGCCTCAGAATCTGAGGGTGGATCCTCATCTGCTGAAGCAATCACGTACATTCCTTTAAAGATGCTGGCAAAGGCAATCTTCAACAACAATGCAATTAGGACGCAATACAACAACAGTAACTTCTCTGAGAGGTGGGGAGTATGTGTTTGCTCGACAGAAAGAGAATGCACGTTCAGTTGATTTTCATCCACGGCACTATAAGTACCGTTTTCTGCCTCCTTCACTGTCGGAACACTGTTTTTTGCTGCCACTGTGCCGTCGACAGCCACTCCATCTTCCGTCTTCTCCCACATCACCCGCTTTTCATCCATTTGTTTAGCTGATCAATTCAAAGGGTAGAGCCAAACAAAAGAAAGAAGAAAAGAAACTTTAGTAAGAAAAATGGTGTTTGATGGTAAAAATTGTAACCTGATAACATAAAAGACGGAGAATGCATCTTATCATCATGACGAGAATTGCAATTGACATATAAGAGTAAAACACAAGGGAAAAAAAAAAGGAAGAAAAAGCAAACGATTAAACAAACTAGATCTTGATATTTCATCTGGAGATGATGGTTGAACCTACCTTGCGCTCTGATAGATCTAAATCTTCGTACTAGGGCTTTTTAGATTGCTTCATTAGAAGTTGAACAAACTTGGCCAACTTTATATAATTTCGCAGGGTGTTTTTACATTCCTTTTTTTTTAAATGTTAATATATATTAACAGGAGAAATCTATCATCAAAGCAATGCAATCTATACAATAGGCATACTTGTAGACGCGTGTGCTGACCTATATATTCTGTCAAGTAATGTATAGCAATTTTAAAACATGCGGATAGCGCCAATGTCTAAGATTGTTTCAGATATAAACTTTGATTGATTTTTCTTCTAATAATTTTTTTCGGAATTATAATTTACCCTTGAAGTTATAAAAACTACCGAATTAACTGAAACAATCAAAGATAAATATATTTTGTCTTATCTCCTATATTTTAAATATCTTATCCTATAAAACAAACACAAATTTCAAGATACGTTGACGGAAAGGAACTTTGAAAACTGATAAAACATGTAAATGAGGAGATTCAATCAGTTACAAATCTTCCTTTCAAATATGTTGTATCCATATTTGTAACTAATATATAAAAAAGTTTCCCATATCTATTTAATTTTATGACATAGGGAAGAAAATTTTATATTAAAATTTAAAATATTAAACTGATCATCGATACGTTATAATGGATAAGAGATTCTTGAAATGAGATATCTCAAAATTATACTTTTTCGTTCAATCTAAACAAACTGCATTTCTCTTTCTCCCCCTCTCTATATATATAACTACGGGTGTCGAAAATCCCTTATAAACTTTGAAAAATTCAATCCGATTTTCTGTTTTCTGTTTTTGATTTTAAAATTTGGTTATCATTCCTCTGTCCCATATTTAAATTTTTGTTTAACTAACCACATCTCAAAAATAAAGCAACAACCTCAACCACATTCTAAACTATAATGTGTACATGTGTATCCTTTTCTATCAAAAAAATGATAATAATGTGTACAAGCGTGTGAGTTGAATTCAATTGGGTATCCAATTTAATACTTCATCTTATCGGTGATGGTAATTTATTTATTAAATTGTTAAGTTTACAGAAACTGTATTTGGTGTTTTGTTTAATAAACATTAAGTATATATGTAGGGTTCATTTCAAAGACGCTTATAATCATGATATATTTTCAGATAATCTGTAATATTCTTTTTCCTTAGAAGTTATTATTTCCTTCTGTTTGTTAATTTTTGGTTATTCTTCATAAATTTTGTTCTTCCTGTGTCAAATGCCTTTATTACAGTTACATTGGCATGAATAAAATGGTCGTCACATTTTGTCAAATGCTTTTGTGATTGAACACATATGCTAATCTTATTGCTTTTTCAAAGTCCATCAAATGAAAGTTCTTCGGCAAGACTTTGTTAAAATTGTGAAGAAATAAGGATTTGTTCTAGCTTGTAGGTGTTGGTGTTGTTATTACACAAATTGCTTCTGTGCAATAAATTGTTGTTGTTATAGTTGTTTCCTGCACTAGTTGTTAGTGTAATGCTGCTGTTGTTCTTGTTCCTTATTAAAGATAAGAAAATTTGTTGTTGAAAATCTACTTTGGAAACAAAGTGGAAGTAGAGTAGGATCAATTAGATTTGAACAACTCTATATCATGTGCCTTTTGTTGGACCTGTATAGCACCATTAGAAGGAGGGTTGAATAGTGAGTGCGGAAAAAATTGGTATATAAAAATTTTAGTGACTAGTTACTCACTTCTAAAAACAAAGTCTATTTTCAGGACCCGTTTTTAAATATTCAGTTGACTGGGTTATAGACCTCCAAAAATAGTAAAATTTGGTGACATATACTCTCAGGTATTATGAATGTGTCATAAAAATTTCAGATTAAAACTTGAAGTTTAAGTCACTGAAACAAAGTCTATAACCTGATTATGTAAGTTCAGTTAAGTTGTAAAACGTTTTGATGATGAAAAGATGTTTTGAATGAGTTAAATTTATGTTTGATATTCGATGCAAGATGGGCAAAACACATTATGTCCAAAGATGGTTGGAGATTGGAACTCACTGGTTGACAACGATCTCTCAAGATGGGGACATCGATCGATCGATGTCACTTCAGCCCCTGACATCGATCGATCGATGTTGAACTGAATACATCGATCTCTAAACCAGGTGACATCGATCGATTGATGTCACTTCAGCCCCTGACATCGATCGATCGATGTCCTCCAGAATTCAAATTTTCTGAACGTTAGAACAAAATCCAAGGCAGATTTTTAAGGTTTTCTCTTTCCAATCTTCTTCAAACTTCTTGTGGACTTTAACTCAACTAATTACATGCTTCCTTGACTATTGTATACATGTCTAAGATTCTCTAGGGTGGCTATCCAAGATCAAATCACTCCATAGGGTGGCTAGAGACTATTTGGGCATTATCTTGACATTTTTGAAGATAAAGACTTGGTGGAGAGCCTCAAAAACATGGTGAACTTCATCTATAAATAGAGGAGGCTTGGATGAAGCAAATACACACTTTCGACATCATCTAGCTTCATTTTCCATTGTTGTATATTTCTCTCATACATGTAAATTTGTTTAAAGTTTGTCTAGCTTTTTTTGATCTTCATTGTTGTATATTGAGAGAAAAAGAGTCAAGCACAAGAGGAACCATAATTATTTGATCTCTTGCTTGTGCTTACACTTGTGAGAAAGTGTGAACCTTACTATATCTCTTTAACCCACTGTGAGAAGTTCTTGAGGGAACTTTTGTTGAAGTTGTGAGGAAGCAAGAAGTTGTTCTTGCTAAGAGCTGTAGTTGCTGTAGTTGCACAAGTGTGTTTTGTGCAAGAAGTTGTTGTTGTTGTTGCTTACACTAAAGTGTTAGTGTAATTGTTGCTGTGGTTGTTCTTATTGTTCATAATAAGAAGAGTAGCTGTTGAAAATCCACTTTGGAAACAAAGTGGTAGTGGAGTAGAATCATTTACGATTCGAACCACTCTATATCCGGTGTACTCATTCATTATCTCTCATCTCCAATTCTTGCTCTGATTTTGAATATCCTTTTTGAGTTGAAAAAACGTGAAAATTCCGCAAAAGAGCCAAACACTCTATTCACTCATCCCCCCTCTAGAGTGTATTTTGGACTTAACAATTGGTATCAGAGCCTAACCTTGATTGCTTGGCCAATCTTTGCAAGTAGCAAGGTTAAAGATCATGGCAATGACAACCTCAACCTCAACCTCTTCATCTCCTAAGCCTACTGCACTATTTTCTGGATCAAACACTAAAGCTCCTACGTTTGATGCCCAAAACTATTCTTTATGGAAATTTCGAATGATCAATCATTTGAAAGGCTGTGGATTTGATATATGGACAGCTGTTGTCAAAGGAATTGAAGTTCCTATGATTACCAACTCAAAAGGAGAATCAATGTTCAAAGATGAGGATGACTACATTGTAGAAATATGAGGGTTTGAGTGATTTCAAAATAAAGAAATTTGAATATATATATATATATATTAACGTGGATATATATATATACACAAGTGTACATGTATGCATGATAACTTGCCTTATTTAGCTTATATATTATGTTGCCGTACTAACGAGCCATGAAGCTATAAAGCTTACATCATATGGCGAACATTTGTTGAGTTTATACTATTTTCAGGTGCCACAATTAATGAACTAAAGTAGTTCATTAAGTGAAGTACTTAGTTTAATAAACTAAGTAGTTCATTAAAGGAAGATGCATTTGGAAAAGACATGAAGGCAACATAGCTATGGAAGGAAAGTTCTCTCCTCCTCCCCACATCATTTCACACTCCATATATACAT
>AP025060.1:4313592-4457875 GCA_036186865.1 Eustoma russellianum
TATATATATATATTTTCAGATTTTTTAAAAGGCACATACACATTTATTCCAACGTACTATCGACACGTTATATATCTTACGAACGTACGTTTACGTCACACCACTATACTTAACTCATATTTATGAGTATATTCAGATCTTATATCATATGATATAAGATATGGTGATGACAAATTAAATACGACACGATAAAAGGTTCTAAACCGAAATTTGTCGTATCGGGCGATACCGAAACTTCGCCAACGTGTCACGTACTTGCCATAAATAAATGGCCAGCCCATATACATCAAAATTTATCAAAAATTTCGTGCCATACACTGTACATTGAGACAAAAATACTTTCCATGTTGGCACACACAAATCACCCCACATTTAGGCCAAAATGTGAAGATTCCAATTTTATTTTTGTCACATGTTTATGGTACCACTTTAAATCAGCCAAGTGCTGAAAATTAAAGTATATATTATATATATTATGTATAACATAATATATATAGCATGTGCAAAAGTTGGAATTTAAATTAGAGAAAAATCGGGTAATCGATAAATATCGAAAATTCGGTTTTCTACGCACTTGACATGGAACGTTTTTCTTGAACATGATGTGGCACGTATCTAGACACTTTTTACATATAATATACATCTTAAAGTGTTCTAGAAAATTAAATTAAGGGCTGATTGGAATATTACATGTGTGTAATATTAAATGTGCACTATTTTTCAAAGTTAGCAAAAATAAATTTCAGCACATGCATATACACACTTAAACGTCACCCTAGCTGAGATGGAGCACATGTGGAGCCTTGTTGGCATGTTGATTGGTCAAGAATCAATCATACAATGTTGATGAATCAAAGAGAGAAGCTACAAAAGGTAAGTTTTCAACATACACCTCTCTTATGTCACATGCTGAAAATTTCAGCATGTCACACACCTTAATGGCCGAATTCTTAAGGCTTAAGGAATATATTTTGTTAATTTTGCATTAAGGAATAAATCAAATGAGTTATGGAAATTATTTGAATTGTCTTAAGTGTGATATTCTTTATATCACACATGCTGAAATTTTTCAGCATGTGTGAGAAGGTGTTATGGCCGAATTTCACCCTCCTTGGTGTCCAAATTCATTCTAAATCTTGTAGCAAGACTTGCCTTAAATATTGAATGTATTTTTATGGAAGAAATTCAAAGAAAAATGGAAGAAATATTGATTTATCACATGTGGTTAATGCTGAAAATTTCAGCATTGAAAATATACCATATGGCCGATTTTGACTAGGTTGGAAAGAGATATTTTTGTGTCTCAAACTTTATGACATATTGTGACTATTTTGGCATGATTTAATAATTGATTATTTGGCACATGTTTAAAGTGTTTTTTCAGAATATCCATGTCATCAAATGATGACAACAATGAGCCAATCAAAAGGTGCCAAGTAAGCAATGACTAAATGATGGTCCAATGGAATGATGCCAAGCAAGCAAAACTTTGTCACCATGATGTCTCACACCCTCCCAAGCAATTAAAAGGAAATTTTCAAGAGGGGGGAGTGACTTAAGGGGGACGGCCTGGACCTATAAGGGAAGAAGAGAAGAACAAACAAAAAAAAAACACCAAGAATCATATTGAAAAGTGATCAAAGTGCAAAAGCTTTCTTCTCCTACACTTTCTTTCTTTCTTCTCTTGTAAAAAGCCTATTGTACTTTACTTCTTTCATCCTTGAATAGGCTTCATAGAAACCACCATTCATACATCTTTGTAAAAGATTGATCAAGGTGTGATCAATCTTCATTCTAGCAAGGTGGTGGTGTTCGTGCAAATTGTACTCACAATACAAGGTTTGTAAAGGGTTGGAGTTAAGGTGTAACTCTATCAACCCTGCGGTAAGGTGTACTGCGTGTGTGAAATTAGTGTGAACCAAGGAAGGTGTTCCTTGAAGACTGGAGTAGGTTGTTTATAACCGAACCAATATAAAATTCTTGGTGCAATTTACTTTCTGCATTTACGTTTCAGTTTCTGCGCTGTTTACTCATATTGTTCACGTTCGCAAAAATAGTAAACGTTTTCTAAAAATTATAAAAATTTCCAGAAACATACATAAACGTTCTAGGGTTAATTTGGCACAAGTTTCAACCCTTTTGGACAAGTATAAGTCATCCAAACATCAAAAGTTCTGAGACTAGTGCAGTCTGATTTTCAGACTTGCAAAGGTTGAGACTTTGGGTGTATTTGACCTACTTCCCAAAAGAATTTTCAAAAACTGTTTCAACCCATTTCAATATAGTGTGTGAGGAGTTATTGGTCAAATTTTCAGATCATTTGGACATTCACACAAATAGGAATTAATTTTTCAAAACCATCTACCGTTTCTGGCAGATTTGCACAATCTGAGTGCCAACGGTTTTTGAAGGGGTTAAAGGTTGATTTTTGATTTGAAATTTTTAGGGGACCCTCACAACATCTGAGGCTAAGTTCTCTCAAAATTTCATAATTTTTGGAGACCTCTAACCTAGTTTTTAAAACGTTTTAAAAACTGGTCCTGAAAACAGAATCTGTTTTCAGAACTTGAATTGGTTAGGTTTAAAGAAATTTTAAAAACCATATTTTCCGCACCACCTATTCAACCCCCCCCCCTTCTAGTGGTGCCTTGCAGATCCTACAAGTAGTATCAGAGCGCAGGTTTACTCACGACAAGGAATCCAACGATTCAGTGAGATGGCATCCACAAATCTCAAAACCGAACAAGAAGGTATGTCAAGCCAAAGGCCTCCACTCTTTGACGGTGAGTCTTTTATTCAATGGAAACTTAGGATGAAATTATTTCTTATGGCTATAGACATAGACCTTTGGTCAATAATTGAAGATGGTCCATATGTCCCGTCTAAATTGTCCATTGTAGATGGAGTCACACTAGAAGTAATTAAAACAAGACAAGACTATACTAGTGAAGACAAAAAGAAACTGAGTATGAATGCTAAGGCCATGCAATTACTCTTAAATGGCTTAAGTAAGAGTGAGTCTAGTTATGTGTCCAATTGTTCGAGCGCACAAGAAATGTGGAGAATCTTAGAAATGAAACACGAAGGCACAAGTCAAGTCAAAGAGTCTAAAATTAATATGCTTATGTCTACTCTTGAGTCTTTCAAGTTGTTGCCTAATGAGTCAATTGTTGATATGGATCTTCGTTTGACTAACATCTATAACTCTCTTGAGTCTCTTGGTAAGGCCTTTACAACGCAGGAAAAAGTACAGAAAGTCCTACGGAGCCTCCCTTCAGAATGGGATCCTAAAGTGACTGCCATAGAAGAAAGCAAGGAGACTAAGTCAATAAAAATAGAAGAACTCATTGGTTCACTAAAAGTGTATGAAAACAAACTCATTATTCGGAAATCGGAATCAACCAAACAAGGTAAGACAATTGCTTTTAAATCAAATGAATACGTCTCCCCTCCCTCCGATCACATAGATGATAGTGATTCCGAATCGGATAATGATGACTTAATTCTATTGGCAAAAGGACTAAGAAGATTCATGAGAAAATCATTTAGAAATAAAAACAAGGGCACTACATCTAAGAGAAATAAAAACAAGTCAAATGATAAGGACATTAAATGTTATGAATGCGGCAAACTCGGACACTTATCATATGACTGCCCAAACAAAGAAAAGCAAACTAATAAGTACCCTGACAAGGAGCGGAACAAAAATAGACCCGTCTCAGATCCTAAACAAAGGAAACGTGCACTAAAGGCCTCCACATGGAGTGACTCATCAGACTCTGAAACTGAGACCGAAGAGGAGACCGCTCAAGTTTGCTTCGCTTCAAAGGCGTCTAATGAGGTATCATCTGACTCTGACTCTGACTCTGAACCTTCTTACGATGATTTATTTAGTCAATATCTTGAGTTACATAAATTTACTAAGACTCTCGCAAAAGAAAAGAAACGTTTAATTGAAGACAAGAAACTGTTAGAATCTTCTAACGAGAATCTTGTCGCTCAATTAAGCGATTCAAAGAAAGAGTCTTCATGTGCCATCACTGCATTAAAAACCGAGATCTCATCATTAACTTCTCAAAATAATGAAATGAAATCCGAGATTTCAAATTTGAAATCAAGGAATACAGATTTAGAGAACATGATGAAACAATTCGATACAGGGTCAAACATGCTGCATCGCATCATATTATCGCAAAAGCATGACAGTGACAAAACTGGATTGGGGTACGTTGATACTAACGAAGTATCAACCAAACCAACCAAGTTTGTTGTGTCTGAAAAGGTAGACACCCCTAAGCATCAAGTGGCGTCTAAGATGACGCAGAAAGCACCCCCTTCCACACGCCCCACTCCCTCATATCATGTGAAATATAATGTTGTACCATATAGATATGAGAAGAAGAGATCAATGCATACACGGAATACATATCATCCACGCACCACACACACACACACAAGGACATATCACAAACGTCCTTCATACATTGAGTATAGGGGAGTCCTTGGGCATAGACCCAAAGTACATGCACCACATGTACACTATGTCGCACCTTCATCTACTTTCTTGCCATTTGATAGACCTAGAAGGATCACCCAAGTATGGGTACCGAAAGGTACCTTTACTAAAAGGTGATTAACTAACTCGAAAGGACCCAAAATTAAAAGGGTACCTAAATCACCTTTTTACATTGCAGGGAGACCACTCATCAAAAGACATATCAATAAAGTGGTTCCTTGACAGTGGTTGCTCGAGGCACATGACAGGTGACCCGAGCCTCTTCTCCAAATTAAAGAAGGTCACAAAAGGCGGATCCGTGACCTTTGGAGACAACAATGAAGGCAAGATCATTGGTAAAGGTACGATTGGAAACCCGGATACACTTCAAATCTCCAACGTGTTTTTGGTAAGCAACTTATCTTACAATCTTCTTAGTATTTCACAATTTGTTGACAATGGTTTCAATGTGTGTTTTACTCACCCTTACTGTAATATAATAAATAAAAATGGAGAAACTGTTTTAAAAGGAAAACGTGAAGGAAATATATTCACACTATCTATGGATGATGTAGTAGATGCCAAAGTTAAATGTTTTATGTCAAATGAACCCAATGTGAATTTGTGGCATTGACGTTTAGGACACATAGGTATTTCTACACTAGAAAAATTGCAACAAAAGAACCTAGTACGGGGATTGCCTAAGCTTGATTTAGACAACTTTCAGTTGTGTGAATCTTGCATAAAAGGCAAACAAACACGTGAGTCACTCAAGCCTAAAAATGAGATAAGCACGACTAGAATACTAGAACTATTGCATATCGATTTGTTTGGTCCTAGTCGTACTACAAGCCTTGGTGGGCGTCACTATGCATGTGTACTTGTTGATGACTTTTCTCGTTATACTTGGACTTTATTTCTTGCACATAAGGATGATTGCGCCGTAGAAATCGCTAAATTAATTAAACAACTTGAAAATCAATACGGCGTAAATGTGAAAAGAATAAGAAGCGATAGAGGCGGTGAGTTTAAAAATAAAGAGATGATTTCATTCTGTGAAGAAAAAGGAATTAAACATGAGTTTTCACCACCTAGAACTCCACAATTAAATGGAGTAGTAGAAAGAAAGAATCGCACACTACAAGAAATTGCTAGAACTATGCTTTGCGAAAATAAATTACCTAGATTTCTGTGGGCGGAAGCCGTAAATTGTGCATGCTATATTATAAATCGCCTATCTATAAGAAAGAAAATAAACAAGACGCCTTACGAAATTTTGAATGATCGCATGCCTAAGATAGATTATTTTCGTGTGTTTGGATGCAAATGTTTTGTCTTGAATACAAAAGATAACTTAGATAAATTTGAATCCAAATCGATTGAGTGCATTTTTATTGGGTATTCCATAAATTCAAAAGCATATAGGTGTTATGATCCTCTCACTAGACAAATCATAGAATCTATTCATGTTAAATTCAATGAATTTGGAGAGGTTGATAAAGAAAAGGAATATGATGATGACTTTGATTTGAAACCCGTTTTGGATGAAGAAAATGAGTCTTTTGATATGCATGAGATGAATGAAACACTAGAAATGCATGATCATATAGAAATGCATGATAACTTAGAAAATAATCAACCAAGATGGCATAGAGATCACCCACATGATCTCATCATAGGCGACATCACTCACGGTGTGCGACCACGTAGAAGAATCACTTCGGATGAAATAAATGAATTTCATGCTATGATTTCTGAAATTGAGCCTAAGAATGTGCATGATGCTTTGAGTGATTCATCTTGGATTGATGCTATGCATGACGAACTTAATCAATTCGTTAGAAATGATGTATGGGATTTAGTGCCACGACCACAAGATAAGACAATAATAGGCACAAAGTGGGTGTTTAGGAACAAAATGAATGAAGAAGGAAAAGTCGTTAGAAATAAAGCAAGACTCGTAGCTCAAGGATATAATCAAGAAGAAGGAATAGACTACGATGAAACATTTGCACCCGTAGCACGTTTAGAAGCTATACGACTTTTACTTGCTATTGCTTGCATGAAAGATTTTAAATTGTATCAAATGGACGTCAAAAGTGCTTTTCTAAACGGATTTATACAAGAAGAAGTATACGTGAAGCAACCACCCGGTTTTGAAGATTTGAAACATCCTGATCACGTGTACAAATTAAAGAAGGCACTATATGGACTAAAGCAAGCGCCTAGAGCATGGTATGATCGTTTTGCTACTTTTCTTTTAGAAAATAATTTTAAACGTGGTACTATAGATAGTACACTATTCTTGAAACAAGAAAAATCAGATTTACTTATTATTCAAATTTACGTAGATGACATTATTTTTGGTTCTACCTCACATAGACTCGTTAAGGATTTTGAAAATTGTATGAAAGCTGAATTTGAAATGTCTATGGTTGGTGAACTTAATTATTTTCTTGTCTTGCAGATTAAGCAAACGAGTAAAGGAATTCATATAAGCCAAGCTAAGTACATAAATGACATGATCAAGAAGTTCAATTTTGAAAATTTGAAACCATCCCCCACGCCTATGAGTGTTACTACTAAATTAGACAAAGATGAACATGGTAAAGACGTTGATAATGGATTATATCGATCTATGATAGGTTCTTTACTATATTTAACTGCTAGTAGGCCTGACATCATGTTTAGCGTATGCATGTGTGCTCGTTTTCAAAGTCAACCTAAGGTGTCACACTTAAATGCGGTAAAAAGAATATTTCGCTATATTAAGCACACGCCCACCTTAGGTATTTGATACGATAAGGATTCTACATTCGACTTACATGCTTACACTGATGCAGATTATGGTGGCTGCAAAATAGATAGAAAAAGCACGAGCGGAACTTGCCAATTTATAGGAAATTCCCTTATTTCATGGTTTTCCAAAAAGCAAGCAAGTGTTGCTTTGTCCACTACTGAGGCTGAGTATATGGCTCTTAGCCTTTGTTGCACACAGTTGTTGTGGATAAAACAACAACTTTCGGATTTTGGAATTACCGTAGATAAAATTCCTATATATTGTGATAGTATGAGTGCCATAAATTTGTCTAAGAACCCCGTATTACACTCTAAGGCTAAGCATATAGAAGTTCGCTATCATTTTCTTCGTGATCACGTTAACAATGGTAATATTGTCATAGATCACGTACGCACAGAATCACAAGTAGCGGATATATTTACTAAGGCCTTAAATCAAGCCACATTTGAATCTCTCCGTTCTAAATTAGGCATGCTTCCTGTTGATGTGATTTAATGCGATATCATTTGATTTACTTTCCTTTTTGACAGGAATCTTTTGATTATCTTTCCAAAATAAAGGGGGAGAGAGAAGCATGATTTAAGAGGGAGAGAGAGAGATTTAAGGGGGAGAGAGATCAGAGATTTAAGAGGGAGAGAGAGAGATTTAAGGGGGAGAGAGATCACTGATTGATCCTAATTGCATGAATCAAGGGGGAGCCGGATTTGAAATTCGAAATTCAAATTTCAAATCTGTGCATAATTCAAGGGGGAGAGTTGACACTTAAATCATGTACACTAGTTATTTTGAAAATCATCAAAAGGGGGAGATTGTAGAAATATGAGGGTTTGAGTGATTTCAAAACAAAGAAATTTGAATATATATATATATATATATATATATATTAACGTGGATATATATATATATACACAAGTGTACATGTATGCATGATAACTTGCCTTATTTAGCTTATATATTATGTTGCCGTACTAACGAGCCATGAAGCTATAAAGCTTACATCATATGGCGAACATTTGTTGAGTTTATACTATTTTCAGGTGCCACAATTAATGAACTAAAGTAGTTCATTAAGTGAAGTACTTAGTTTAATAAACTAAGTAGTTCATTAAAGGAAGATGCATTTGGAAAAGACATGAAGGCAACATAGCTATGGAAGGAAAGTTCTCTCCTCCTCCCCACATCATTTCACACGCCATATATACATAATATATATATATTTTCAGATTTTTTAAAAGGCACATACACATTTATTCCAACGTACTATCGACACGTTATATATCTTACGAACGTACGTTTACGTCACACCACTATACTTAAATCATATTTATGAGTATATTCAGATCTTATATCATATGATATAAGATATGGTGATGACAAATTAAATACGACACGATAAAAGGTTCTAAACCGAAATTTGTCGTATCGGGCGATACCGAAACTTCGCCAACGTGTCACGTACTTGCCATAAATAAATGGCCAGCCCATATACATCAAAATTTATCAAAAATTTCGTGCCATACACTGTACATTGAGACAAAAATACTTTCCATGTTGGCACACACAAATCACCCCACATTTAGGCCAAAATGTGAAGATTCCAATTTTATTTTTGTCACATGTTTATGGTACCACTTTAAATCAGCCAAGTGCTGAAAATTAAAGTATATATTATATATATTATGTATAACATAATATATATAGCATGTGCAAAAGTTGGAATTTAAATTAGAGAAAAATCGGGTAATCGATAAATATCGAAAATTCGGTTTTCTACGCACTTGACATGGAACGTTTTTCTTGAACATGATGTGGCACGTATCTAGACACTTTTTACATATAATATACATCTTAAAGTGTTCTAGAAAATTAAATTAAGGGCTGATTGGAATATTACATGTGTGTAATATTAAATGTGCACTATTTTTCAAAGTTAGCAAAAATAAATTTCAGCACATGCATATACACACTTAAACGTCACCCTAGCTGAGATGGAGCACATGTGGAGCCTTGTTGGCATGTTGATTGGTCAAGAATCAATCATACAATGTTGATGAATCAAAGAGAGAAGCTACAAAAGGTAAGTTTTCAACATACACCTCTCTTATGTCACATGCTGAAAATTTCAGCATGTCACACACCTTAATGGCCGAATTCTTAAGGCTTAAGGAATATATTTTGTTAATTTTGCATTAAGGAATAAATCAAATGAGTTATGGAAATGATTTGAATTGTCTTAAGTGTGATATTCTTTATATCACACATGCTGAAATTTTTCAGCATGTGTGAGAAGGTGTTATGGCCGAATTTCACCCTCCTTGGTGTCCAAATTCATTCTAAATCTTGTAGCAAGACTTGCCTTAAATATTGAATGTATTTTTATGGAAGAAATTCAAAGAAAAATGGAAGAAATATTGATTTATCACATGTGGTTAATGCTGAAAATTTCAGCATTGAAAATATACCTTATGGCCGATTTTGACTAGGTTGGAAAGAGATATTTTTGTGTCTCAAACTTTATGACATATTGTGACTATTTTGGCATGATTTAATAATTGATTATTTGGCACATGTTTAAAGTGTTTTTTCAGAATATCCATGTCATCAAATGATGACAACAATGAGCCAATCAAAAGGTGCCAAGTAAGCAATGACTAAATGATGGTCCAATGGAATGATGCCAAGCAAGCAAAACTTTGTCACCATGATGTCTCACACCCTCCCAAGCAATTAAAAGGAAATTTTCAAGAGGGGGGAGTGACTTAAGGGGGACGGCCTGGACCTATAAGGGAAGAAGAGAAGAACAAACAAAAAAAAAACACCAAGAATCATATTGAAAAGTGATCAAAGTGCAAAAGCTTTCTTCTCCTACACTTTCTTTCTTTCTTCTCTTGTAAAAAGCCTATTGTACTTTACTTCTTTCATCCTTGAATAGGCTTCATAGAAACCACCATTCATACATCTTTGTAAAAGATTGATCAAGGTGTGATCAATCTTCATTCTAGCAAGGTGGTGGTGTTCGTGCAAATTGTACTCACAATACAAGGTTTGTAAAGGGTTGGAGTTAAGGTGTAACTCTATCAACCCTGCGGTAAGGTGTACTGCGTGTGTGAAATTAGTGTGAACCAAGGAATGTGTTCCTTGAAGACTGGAGTAGGTTGTTTATAACCGAACCAGTATAAAATTCTTGGTGCAATTTACTTTCTGCATTTACGTTTCAGTTTCTGCGCTGTTTACTCATATTGTTCACGTTCGCAAAAATAGTAAACGTTTTCTAAAAATTATAAAAATTTCCAGAAACATACATAAACGTTCTAGGGTTAATTTGGCACAAGTTTCAACCCTTTTGGACAAGTATAAGTCATCCAAACATCAAAAGTTCTGAGACTAGTGCAGTCTGATTTTCAGACTTGCAAAGGTTGAGACTTTGGGTGTATTTGACCTACTTCCCAAAAGAATTTTCAAAAACTGTTTCAACCCATTTCAATATAGTGTGTGAGGAGTTATTGGTCAAATTTTCAGATCATTTGGACATTCACACAAATAGGAATTAATTTTTCAAAACCATCTACCGTTTCTGGCAGATTTGCACAATCTGAGTGCCAACGGTTTTTGAAGAGGTTAAAGGTTGATTTTTGATTTGAAATTTTTAGGGGACCCTCACAACATCTGAGGCTAAGTTCTCTCAAAATTTCATAATTTTTGGAGACCTCTAACCTAGTTTTTAAAACGTTTTAAAAACTGGTCCTGAAAACAGAATCTGTTTTCAGAACTTGAATTGGTTAGGTTTAAAGAAATTTTAAAAACCATATTTTCCGCACCACCTATTCAACCCCCCCCCCCTTCTAGTGGTGCCTTGCAGATCCTACATACATCGACGAAGAGAAGATAAAGTTCGCCATCAATGGCAAAGCTTTTGACATTCTCTCAAGTGCTCTTACCACCACTGAGCTCATTAGACTCCAAGGTCTTGAAACAGCCCATGAGGCATGGAAAAGGCTTGAAATGACACATGAAGGAACTGAGCAAGTAAGAATGGCCAAAAGACTCATGCTCATGAAGGAGTATGAGATGTTCGGAATGAAAAGCGGTGAGAAGATTGAGGAGACAATCGATCGATTCACACGAATAGTGAATCAACTCTCCATGGTTGACAAGAAAATCTCAATTGAAGATCTTGTCTCAAAACTCCTCAACTCTTTGCCAAGAGAATGGACACCCAAAGTCACCGCCATCACCGAATCAAAGAATCTCAAGACTCTTACCCTTGATGAGCTATCCGGTAATCTTCTTACTCATGAAATTCTTATTGATGAACAAAATAGGATGAATCCCATCAAGCCTACACAAACATCACACAAAGGATTGGTGGTAGAGTCCGATGAATCGGATGAGGAAGTTGCCCTTCTAGTAAGAAAATTTAGAAGAATGGCAACTAAAAACAAAGCTCAAGCAAGAAAGTTTTTCAATAAACCATCTAAAGAAAAGGAAGCAAGTGAAAATTGCTATAGATGTGTTTGACCCGGTCACTTCATTGCCGATTGCCACGTAAAAGAGCCGCAAAAGCAAGAGAAGAAGGTTTTTCCTCAAAAGAAGAAAGCCCTCAATGCGGAGGTAACCACGTGGGATGATCTCCTTTCGGAATCGGAAGGAGAAGAGAGTGAAGATCAAGGTGTTGGACTTGTGTCAATGGTTGACAATCCAAAGTTTCAACATACTTGTCTTATGGCGATTGAAGATGACCTTGAGGTAAATTCTAACCCTTCAAATTTGCATGATGAAATAGGAGATTTGCAAGATGACTTTGAGAAATTAAATTTGAAGTATAAGCATTTAAAGAAAGAATTCAAGAAATGCATTTTAGAAAATAAGAGCTTGCATAAAAAAATATTTTGATGTTTCAAGAGCATGATATCATATTCACCATGCATAAAACCGTAGCTCTTGAAAATGAAGAAATTAGAAAAGAATGTGAGAAACTAAAGCTAGACTTACAAAGACTAACAAATGATAAAAACAACTCAGACATACTTCTTGGAAATCAAAGAATTGGAAATGATAAATCCGGTTTAGGATTTAACTCATCTTCTTCTTCTATTAAACCTAAATCCTTAAAGAAAAAGGCAAACAATAGAAAAACACAACAAAATTCATCATCTTCTAAACCAAAGCATGTACCCACTTTTTTTTATTGCAATAAACTAGGACATGTAAAGAAAGCCTGTAGAGCTCGATTTGAAAGCACATATGCTTGGAAGCCTAAGGGTCGAAAAACTAATCCTAAAGGACCCAACCATCAAAGGGTACCAATGCATATATCTTTTGGTTTTGTAGGCTCTCAAGATAAATGGAGTAGCCAAAGAACAAGGAACCAAATGGCTTATGGACAGCGGATGTTCAACTCACATGACCGGAGACAAGACGTTGTTCACCAAGCTCAAGCTCCAAGATGGTGGAACGGTGCATTTTGGAAATGGGAGAGCCAAAATCCTTGGACATGGAGAAATTAGTAATTCTTCCTTTACTATTAATAATGTACTATATGTAGAAGGGCTCAGGTATAATTTGATAAGTCTTAGCCAACTATGTGATGCTAATTTTCAAATTGAGTTTGTGAAAAGAAAATGTGTTGTGAAAAAGAACGATAAGATTGTTTTTGAAGCTATTCGTAAAAATGATGTTTACAAATTTAGCACACATGATTTGATATCACAAAATGTTTCTTGCCTAGTTGCCAAAAATGATTTGACTCAACTATGGCATAGACGACTTGGACACATGAGTTTTAAGAATTTCAAAGAAATTTGCAAAAATGAAAAAGTCCAAGGTCGTCCAAAATTAAATTTCGAAAACCATGGCTTATGTGACACTTGTCAAAAGGCAAAGCTTGTTAAAACAAGTTTCAAGCCCAAAAGTGAAATCTCCACCATCAAACCTCTACAATTACTTCACATGGATTTGTATGGGGATATTGGTACGGCAAGTCTAAGTGGAAAACATTACACCTTTGTGCTGGTAGATGACTTCTCTAGGTACACTTGGGTAATGTTCTTAGCTAAAAAGAATGATGCATGTCAAGAATTTATAAAGCTTTGTAAGAAATTAGAAAATCAAAAAGAAGATACAATTAAGGAAATTAGATTTGATAGAGGAGGAGAGTTTGATGGAGAATTTCAAGAATTTTGTGTATCCAAAGGGTATGGACACAATTTCTCAGCTCCAAGAACTC
Organism: Eustoma russellianum; assembly: GCA_036186865.1. Taxonomy (NCBI): domain Eukaryota; kingdom Viridiplantae; phylum Streptophyta; class Magnoliopsida; order Gentianales; family Gentianaceae; genus Eustoma; species Eustoma russellianum. The sequence goes on from AP025060.1 coordinate 4,327,114, forward strand.
CTAAACAAAATGGTGCTGCGAAAAGGAAAAATAGAACACTTCAAGAAATGAGTAGAGCCATGCTAAACGAATTTGAGCTACCCAAATACTTTTGGGCCGAAGCGGTAAATACCGCTTGTCATGTGATCAATAGAGTTTATTTGAGACCATTTCTCAAAAAGACTCCTTATGAGCTTTGGAAAGGTAGAGTACCAAATATTGGTTATTTCAAGGTATTTGGTTGTAAGTGTTTTATACTTAACACCAAAGACAACTTGGATAAACTCGACTTCAAAGCGGATGAAGGAATCTTTATGGGTTATGCTCAAAATAGTAAGGCCTTTAGAGTATATAATAAAAGAAGCATGAAAGTTGAAGATTCAATCCATGTCAAGTTTAGTGAACTCACTAAGGATAAATCAAACATTAATGAAGATGATGATGATGAAGAAATAATTGAAGTAAGTCATATAGAGAAATTTGAGAATCCAAAAGGTAATATCGTTATTGACCTTAGGATTGATCCTCTTGAACCTAAGATGGAAGATGAAGAAGTAGGAGGGGATACCTCAAATTTACCGGATTCATATAAGTATAGGAAAGATCACCCTAAAGAGTTGATACTAGGTGAAACTAGCCAAGGCATAATGACTAGGAGAAAATTTAGTGAAAATGCTTTCATTTCACAAGTTGAGCCTAAAAATATAAAGGAAGCAATAAACAATGAAGATTGGGTATTAGCTATGCAAGAAGAATTAAATCAATTTGAAAGAAGTGATGTTTGGGAATTAGTTGCTAAACCTAGTGATCATCCCGTTATTGGCACTAAATGGGTATTTAGAAACAAAATGGATGATAAAGGAAACATCACTAGAAACAAAGCTAGGTTAGTAGCCCAAGGTTATAGACAAGAGGAAGGCATAGACTATGATGAGACCTTTGCCCCCGTGTCTAGGTTAGAAGCTATTAGGATGTTATTAGCATATGCATGCTACAAGGATTTCAAACTATATCAAATGGATGTGAAATCCGCATTCTTGAATGGAATAATTCAAGAAGAGGTCTATGTAGCTCAACCTCCGGGGTTTGAAAATCATGATTATCCAAATCATGTTTTTAGACTCAAAAAGGCCCTTTATGGACTTAAACAAGCTCCTAGGGCTTGGTATGATAGATTAAGTAACTTCCTTCTTGAGAATGAGTTTTCAAGAGGAAAAGTCGACACTACTCTTTTTTTAAAGAACAAGGAAACCATCAATTGCTTGTTCAAATTTATGTGGATGATATCATATTTGGTGCTACTAATGATTCTCTTTGTGAGCATTTTGCAAATTGATGGAAGGAGAATTTGAAATGAGCATGATGGGTGAACTCAACTACTTTCTTGGTCTACAAATCAAGCAAACTCAAGATGGAGTGTACATATCTTAAACAAAGTACACAAAGGATTTGCTCAAGAAGTACAAATTCGAGGATGGAAGAAGTGTGAGCACTCCAATGAGCACAAGTACAAAGCTTGACAAAGACGAAAAAGGAAAGGCAGTTGAGGTAACAAAATATAGGGGTATGATTGGTAGTTTACTTTATTTGACCGCTAGTAGGCCGGATATTTTGTATGCTGTGTGCTTATGTGCTAGATTTCAAAGTATGCCTAAGGAATCGCATCTAGTAGCTATTAAATGAATTTTTAGGTATTTAAAAGGAACTTTGAACTTTGGATTGTTTTATCCCAAAAATAGTTGTTTTGATCTAAGAGGATATAGTGACTCTGACTATGCCGGAAATCTTGTTGATAGGATAAGCACCTCCGGGGCATGTCAATTTCTTAGAGATTGCTTAGTTTCTTGGTTCTCCAAGAAACAAAATAGTGTGTCACTTTCCATGGCAGAATCCGAATATGTATCGGCCGCTTCGTGTTGTGCACAACTACTTTAGATGATCAACACCTTGAACGATTACAATGTTAAGTTTGATAAAGTTCCCATCCTATGTGACAACACATCAGTCATAAGTATAGCACAAAATCCAGTTCATCATAGTAGGACAAAACACATTGAAGTAAGGCATCACTTTATAAGAGATTGCATCCAAAAGGGATTGGTATGCATTGGATTTGTTCCAACAAAAGATCAACTAGCGGATATCTTCACCAAATCCCTTCCAACTGAAACATTCGGATCAATTAGAACAAGATTAGGGATGATAATCAATGGTTAAAGGGTTAAAATGTCAAAATTACAGAATTCTGCATACATAGATCGATCTATGTAGAAATCTCAGAGACTGATGTCTCTTAAGACATCGATCGATCGATGTTCAGGACATTGATCGATCGAAGTCCCAGACATCGATCGATCGATGTCAGCGGGACAGGTCTTATAAAACTGCGAAGAAGCTCATTTCTTCATTTCCACACATCGAACCCTAATCTTTCTCAGGCGAAAAACACCTACTTGATCCCCCAAAACTGCAAAATCCTTGCTCAAGCCTCATTTTTCTCTTGAACACTATCTACATCCACCTATATTCCTCCACCTCCATTACTATATTCAAGAATTTCTTGCCCTAATTCTCTCAAATGGCACCAAGAACCAAGAATCATCCAAAAAGACAAAGAACTTCACAACAACACACTCCAACGGGCTCAAGGACAGCAGGACTGTGGAAGCAACCAGAGCCATCCCAAGAACATCTAATCCGTGAGGTTAGGAAAAGCCTTGGTATTCCAAATTTCCCTTGGCTTAAAACTGGAGAATATGAGAATGCACTGGCTGCACCCCTAGGATCAGGTATATACACTCATATATCTCAGAGAGCTCAATTATTATTTGCAGAATGGGAAAGTAGCAATAGGTCTACTATTCCATTGAAACTGCTCAAAATTGAGGATATTTTGAGCAGTGAAGAATTGAAACCAATCATTGATTTATTGTATGATCAAAAATGGATGTTTTTGTGGGATTCCTCTGAGATGGGTTCAATGTCTACTCGTTATACACGGATGTTTTATGCAAACTTTTGGATTGACTATCTAAATGGAAATCCGTTTTCTCTAAATTCGGTTATTGATGGTCAAGTAGTTTCATTTCACACCAAACAAATTAATGATATTCTTGGTGCACCTGATGAGGGAGTCAAAGATTTTGATCCTTGGAAGTGGGATTTTCACAAATACCAAGTGACTGAGAATGAAGTCAAAACCTTTCTTGGCTTTCACCCTACGAAAAACACAAATGATATGCCTTTGATTTACCGAGTTTTGCTTGCCATAGTTACTTTCTGTGTAAATGGAAAATCGACAAAACTTCCTAGGAACCTGGACTTCTAGATTACCTACCGCATAGCCATGAGAGAGCAAGTAAACTTTGGGGAAGTATTCTTTGAAAATGTGTTGGAGGCAGTTACCAAGAAATCAAAGGCACTTCCCTATAGTAATCTGATATACAGATTATTGAGAAACGCTAATTTAGTACTGGATGACGAATACGAAGAGGCTATTACAAATAAGGATTATTACTCAAAGTCTAACATCCAGCAAATTCTCAAGTCAAGAAAGGAAGCGCAACGACGAGGAAGATGAAGCTGAGAATGAGCCGGTAATACCACCACACCCCACTGAGCCAACCGTTGAACCCCAACCTAACCCTCCAAGTCCTACCTCTAAAATAGACAAAGGCAATGCTCCTATGGAAGAAGATAGTGGTTCTGAACTTCCATTTGATGCAGAGGCTGAGATCAATGATTTACATCGTTATCTCGATCAATGGGGAGAAGACTTAACAAAAGAGGCTGTTCGTATAGATGATTTGGAGAAAGGCTATACGACATTCTAGAACCGCTTAAAAACGCTAGAAACAAAGGTGGACACTGAAGTCAAAACACTACAAACTGAGCTGAACATGCAAAAGACCAAGTACCAAAAGTTGAAAACAAAGCTCAAAGCCGCTCTCTCCGGACTGTGTTTCTCCTCCGATGAGGAGTAGTACTTAATGATTCCCCATTCCCTCATACTTATGCATAATTTTGCAAGTTTGAGTTTATCTATGTATCTCAAAACTTGATATTTCCTACTTATTTTTATCCTTCATTTGGTATTTTTATGATGCTTTCAAAAAGGGGGAGAAGAATGCTAGATGGCTTGATATGATATATTTGATGGCTTGATATAGTTTTGGCATGCTAGTTGATGACTTGATATGGTTTTGGCATGACTAGATGGCTTGATATAGTTTTGGCATGCTAGTTGATGACTTGATATGTTTTTAGCACGACTGGTTTTGGCTTTGCTGTTGGCATGATGGTTTGTTGGCAAGCATGATTGGGCATTGGCATGACATGTTTTGGCATATTTGGTTGGACATGTTAGCATGATTTGGATAAGCATGGGTATTCAAATGTCTAAACTTAGATTGGTTGATTTTCATCACATAATTTTGTTTGAGATTGGTTGTTTTTCATCACATAATTTTGTTTGAGAAGTTGAATTTGGTATAGCATGACATGAAGTCTCTTGATATGCTTTACATATTGAAATGATGAAAATACAAAACTTGATGCATAGTTTGAGGGGGAGCATGTTGGGTAGATTGATAAGGGAGCATGAACTAAGGGGGAGCTGTAAAATATCAAGTTTAGTTGAAAAAGTATTATGTAAAAACATCTTTTGAATTTTAGTTTTGAAATCATCAAAAAGGGGGAGATTGTTAAGTTGTAAAACGTTTTGATGATGAAAAGATGTTTTGAATGAGTTAAATTTATGTTTGATATTCGATGCAAGATGGGCAAAACACATTATGTCCAAAGATGGTTGAGATTGGAACTCACTGGTTGACATCGATCTCTCAAGCTGGGGACATCGACCGATCGATGTCACTTCAGCCCCTGACATCGATCGATCGATGTCAGTCTGAGAACATCGAACCCTCAACCACAAGGAAATCGATCTATCGATGTCATTTCAGCCCCTGACATTGATCGATCGATGTTGAACTGAATACATCGATCTCTAAACCAGGTGACATCGATCGATCGATGTCACTTCAGCCCCTGACATCGATCGATCGATGTCAGGCAGTTTAAGATTCTGCAATCTTCTGAGGACATCGATCTCTCCCTTCCAGGAACTTCGATCGATCGATGTCCTCCAGAATTCAAATTTTCTGAACGTTAGAACAAAATCCAAGGCAGATTTTTAAGGTTTTCTCTTTCCAATCTTCTTCAAACTTCTTGTGGACTTTAACTCAATTAATTACATACTTCCTTGACTATTGTATACATGTCTAAGATTCTCTAGGGTGGCTATCCAAGATCAAATCACTCCATAGGGTGGCTAGAGACTATTTGGGCATTATCTTGACATTTTTGAAGATAAAGACTTGGTGGAGAGCCTCAAAAACGTGGTGAACTTCATCTATAAATAGAGGAGGCTTGGATGAAGCAAATACACACTTTCGACATCATCTAGCTTCATTTTCCATTGTTGTATATTTCTCTCATACTTGTAAATTTGTTTAAAGCTTGTCTAGCTTTCTTTGATCTTCATTGTTGTATATTGAGAGAAAGAGAGTCAAGCACAAGAGGAACCATAATTATTTGATCTCTTGCTTGTGCTTAGACTTGTGAGAAAATGTGTGAACCTTACTATATCTCTTCAACCCACTGTGAGAAGTTCTTGAGGGAACTTTTGTTGAAGTTGTGAGGAAGCAAGAAGTTGTTCTTGCTAAGAGCTGTAGTTGCTGTAGTTGCACAAGTGTGTTTTGTGCAAGAAGTTGCTGTCGTTTTTGCTTACACTAAAGTGTTAGTGTAAGTGTTGTTGTGGTTGTTCTTATTGTTCATAATAAGAAGAGTAGCTGTTGAAAATCCACTTTCGAAACAAAGTGGTAGTGGAGTAGAATCATTTACGATTCGAACCACTCTATATCCGGTATACTCATTCATTATCTCTCATCTTCAATTCTTGCTCTGATTTTGAATATCCTTTTTAGTTGAGAAAAACGTGAAAATTCCGCAAAAAAGCCAAACACTCTATTCACCCCCCTCCCTCTAGAGTGTATTTCGGACCTAACAAGTTCTGCCAGAAATTGTTCCTTATAATGAAAATTTATTCCAAATAAATGCCAACTCTAAATGATCTGAAACTTTTATGAAAGGTATTTATTATATCTAGTATACTCAGTTGAAAAAATTTTCAAAAATACATTTGGCAAGTATATCAACCATGTTGATGTTCTCAACCTCTGCCAATTCGAAAAATAGATTCGCACTAGTCTCAGAACTTTAAACATTTGGATGATTTATACTTATCCAAATGTAATGAAGCTTGTGGCAAACGAAACCTAAGATGTAAGGCTATGTTTCTGCAAAGTTTTATGATTTTTGAAAATTTTTTAGTATTTTTACCGAGACTATAAAAACGATGCAAAAACAGAAACTTTGAGTAAAGAATGTTGAAAGTAAGAACACAAAGATTTTTACACTGGTTCGGCCAAATGTTCCTACATCTAATCTTCAAGGGCACCTTCCTTTGTATTCATTAGTCACCAAAGCCACCTTAGAACAAGGCTGGATGGAGTTATACACCAACTCCTTCAATCACCAACCCTTTTACAATGTTCTACACCAAGAAAACAGTAATCACCACCAATCAACACAACCTCACCAAGCGAAGGTTTGATCACATCTTGATCAGCCTTGTACACCAACAAACTTTGAGTGAGTTTGTTTTCATATACATTTAATGATCCGATTAATTCCTCTATTTTTATTGACTTGGTTCCTTGCTTTCTTCTATTGCAATAACTTTCGGATCCCATTCAGATGGAAGGCTTCTCAATTCCTTTTGTATCTCTTCCTGTGAAGAGAAAGCTCTGCCAAGAGACTCAAGAAAATTGTAGATGTTAGTTAATCTCAAATCCATATCAACAATGGATTCATTTGGCAACAATTTGAAGGATTCAAGAGTAGACATAAGCATATTGATTTTGGACTCTTTTACTTGACTTGTTCCTTCATGCTTCATTTCTAAACTCTTCCACATATCTTGTGCACTAGAACAATTTGATACATAACTAGATTCACTTTTGTTTAAACCATTTAGAAGAAGTTGAATAGCTTTAGCATTCATACTTAACTTCTTGTTATCATCACTATGTTGGACCGTGCACCTGCAATGAACACCACTAGAGGGGGGTGAATAGTGGTTAGCGGAAATTACACTACAACCCTTTGCTAAAATCCCCTTTGAAAACAGAATCTGAGACCACCTCAGATTCAGAACCCTTTTTCAAAAATTCACAAATAATTGTACACAACTCCAAAAATTATGAAACTTTCCAGAATTGAACTTCAATGAGTTAACAAGACTCTGTCCAAAAATCAGACAAAAATAAGATCGTTTGACCCTTCAAACAAATTAAAAGATTTAGATGGTCAATCTGGACAAAATTGGACACAATGTTGCTGATTTTGCAAATAGTGTTTCTCTTTGAATACTCAACCAAAAAGGTTGACCTTTATATAAAAACACTCCTTAGGATGTGTAGATGAAGTTTCCAAAAGGCACTGACCTCAAACAATTCTTGAAAAATACAGAATTTAACTTTTCTCAAAACTGGTCAGATTGCAGCCAGATTGGAGCCGTTATCTTGCAAAGACTGAAAGACTAACTTTTACTTGCTCAAATCAAGTGATTCTTGTTGCAAATGAAAGCTAACAGTCTGAAGTATAACTCTACCAAAAATTACAGATTTTGAAAATGTTTAGCTATTTTTCCAAATTGCGTGAAGTTGGGTGAAAACTGCAGCCAAAAACGGGCAGAAAACAGAAATAAAGAAACAAGAGAAGAACACCGAGGATTCATCCTGGTTCGGTCAATGTGACCTACTCCAGTCCCAAGGAACACCTTTACTTGGATTTCACTATGAAATGAGCACCTTACAACAAGAGCCAAGCTTGATCCTTGGGTTATACACCAACCCTATTCAAGACTTGGATAATCACCTTCTAAGCAACACTTAGTTGCAACTCCTCTAACACCTATTGATGTAGCCTTATAAAGATGGCTAATCAATCTTACAAATGAAGCTCAAGAGGCTTGTAGTACAACAAAAATATCAAGAACACCTTTGCTACAACAAAATACAACAACAAGAACAAGAAGATGAATATGAAAGCTATAGAATGCTTGTGAGCTTCAAGTGTGTTTCATCTTCTTCGCCATTGCCTCTATTTATAGTGTGATTTGAGCCTTGAAGATAAGAATGCCAATGTGTCATCATCTTCATCATCAACTCCAAATGTCTTCTCATCATCGGTTGACCTTGTACACTTGAAAAAATAAAACACAATGATTTGTCCACCTTGGCAACTTTATGTGGCTGAAATTTTCAACTAAAAAATGACTTGGAATTATCTTGAAAAAGTGAAGATAATAGCACCATAACAACTCCATCATCTTCTCAACTTTTTGGCAACATAATAGGCATGTGAGAATTGAATATTTTCAAATTAAAAATCAGCTCCAAGAAGGCAATGTAGCCGTTGGCTACAACCTTGTAATTTCCAAATATTAATTTTGATTTTCCTTTATAAAAGGAAGAAAATAAGAAAGGATAATACCACCAAATTATCCTCAACTTCAAGCACCATAATAGGACATGTGAAGTCTTCTTTTGACTTCAAAAATCTGCTGAAATTTCACCAATAAAACAATATAGCCGTTGGCTATTTTTAGTAAATTCCAAGTTGGCAATTTTGCCAACTAGCTCCTTTTTGGTTGGTCCACTTGTCTCCAACTCATAAAATGAAATCCACATCATATCCACCAGAATATTCACGTTTTTCCACATATATATAAGTGTAGCAACTTAGATTTTTGAAGAAGAAATAAATAAATAACACTTGACAAGGTTATGTCAACGTGTAACACCGAAATTCCCCAATATTTCTTCTTATATGTTGAGATCATTTCCGCACCTTTGACACCTTTAATATCTTTGAATAATGATGATAATATTCTCTTATAATATATATAAGAGTGTCTTCAAGAAAAAATAGAATGTGACATCTCAAATCGTCACATATCCAGCTATAGTCAATAGTATCATCGGTTGAGAGAATAAGATATATGATCACCATATTATCTTCAAAATAATAATAACACAGCTCCAGAATGAAGATAATAATATACTCAAGAGATTCCTTGAGTGAAAATACCAAAAATACCCTTGGGGGTAAAATGACCAAAATACCCCTAGTGTAAGAAAACTCCAGAAATGACCCGGATGGTCATAAATACTCATGATATCACCTTTGTCATGATAAATAGGATAATAATACATCCTTGAAATATTTTCATCATATCATGTTCCTACAAAACTCAAAATACCAATTTTGCTCTTTTTGGTCATGTAAAAATGAAAACAATCATTTTAACCCATTTTAGAAAATTATTTCTAAAAAAAACTTTAGACATCGATCGATGTGCAACAACCTGAGAGATCGATGTCAAAGTTTTCAAGTTTTACACATATAACACCATGTGTGACATTTTTAAGTATTCGCCACCTAAAATCATGACTTTGAAAATTATCCAAACATATTTCTCAACATTCTCCCCCTTTTGGATGATTTTCAAAATAACCTAACATGATTTTAATGTCACAACTTATAACCAAAAGTTTAACCAAATGTTTTCAACTTTTAAATAGTATGTTGCTCCCCCTCAACTCATACTCTCCCCCTTAACCTATACTCAACTCGTAACCAATTGAAACTTATTATTTCATACCAAATGATGACTTACCAACTAAAATCATGTGCTTATTCTATCTCCCCCTTTATTTTGCAAATCATGCAAAAGATAGAACTATATAATGGTGTCGTACGTCATCATACCTAACTTGGCACGCAAGTTTTCAAACGTGGCTTGATTAAGGGGTTTGGTAAAGATATCGGCGATTTGGTGATCAGTTCTTATATGGTTTATCACTATGTCCTCATTTTGAACATGATCGCGAAGAAAGTGGTATCGTACCTCAATGTGTTTGGCCTTAGAATGAAGCACCGGATTCCGAGAAAGATTGATTGCACTTGTGCTATCGTAGAAAATTGGAATCTTTTTCATTTTAATACCAAAATCACTAAGTTGCTGTTTAAGCCAAAGTATTTGGGTAGTACATAAACTCAAAGCAATATACTCGGCTTCAGTGGTAGAAAGAGCTACACTAGCTTGCTTTTTAGAAAACCAAGAGATCAAATTGGTTCCTATGAATTGACATGTGCCGCTAGTGGATTTTCTATCTAATTTGCAACCACCATAATCAGCATCACTATATGCGTGTAATTCCAACTTAGCGTTTCTATCATACCATAGTCCTAAGTGAGGTGTATGCTTAAGATATCTAAATATCTTTTTCACTGCATTGTAATGTGATACCTTAGGACAAGATTGAAACCTAGCACACATACACACACTAAACATGATATCAGGTCTTGATGCAGTTAAGTATAACAATGAGTCAATCATAGACCTATAGAGTGTGTCATCAAAAGGTTTACCATTTTCATCCTTATCGAGTTTGGTACTAACACTCATGGGGGTAGTTGTAGGTTTCAAATCTTCAAAGCCAAACTTCTTAATCATATCATTGACATACTTAAGTTGGCTAATGTGAATTCCTTGAGGGGTTTGTTTGATTTGGAGTCCTAAGAAATAATTCAACTCTCCTACCATTGACATTTCAAACTCTGACTTCATATATTCTTCGAAGTCTTTTACTAAGGTAGGGTTAGTTGAACCAAAGATAATATCGTCTACGTATATTTGAACTATTAACAAATCATTACCTTTTCTTCTTAGGAATAATGTGTTGTCTATGGTTCCCCTTTCATAATTATTTGCAATAAGAAAGTTTGCAAATCTATCATACCAAGCTCTTGGAGCTTGTTTCAAACCATATAAAGCTTTCTTAAGCTTGTAAACATGGTTAGGATTCTTTTGATCTTCGAATCCAGGGAGTTGTTTGACAAACACCTCTTCTTGGATGTATCCATTTAAGAATGCACTCTTGACATCCATTTGGAAGAGTTTAATGTTACTTAGACTTGCAATATCAAGTAACAATCTAATTGCTTCTAGTCGTGCAACGGGTGCAAAGGTTTCTTCATAATCTATTCCTTCTTGTTGATTATAACCTTGTGCGACTAGTCTAGCCTTATTTCTTGTAATATTTCCTTGTTCATCCATTTTATTCCTAAAGACCCATTTAGTTCCTATGATAGACTTGTCTTCAGGTTTAGGTACTAAGTCCCACACGTTGTTCCTTGTGAATTATTTAATTCCTCATGCATAGCATCTATCCATGATATGCCACCTAAGGCTTCCTTAACATTCTTAGGTTCTATGTGTGAGACTAAGCTATGTCCTTCAAGTTGACTTATGTTTCTACGTGTTCTAACCCCGACACTTGGATCCCCAATGATTAATTCTCTAGGGTGCCACCAATTCCTAGATTGACTAGGTTCACCCACATCTTGTTCAAATGTTTCATTATTGTGAACGTTATCATATGTAATTGGATCATTAGTTGTATCATCTTCCAATTGCAAATTCTCTTGATTTATTTCATGTAAGGGTTCATGCATGTCTTGGTCAGGGGGAGTTGGTGCTAGATGATCAAGTACAGGCTCAAGTAATACATCATCATCAAACATATTTTCAACATTTGTTTCTTGTTTATGTTGATGTTTATCACTAACTTCAAAGCATGCATTTTCATTGAATTTCACATGTATGGATTCAATTATTTTTCTAGATGCAGGATTATAACACCTATATGCTCTTGAGTTAGTTGAATATCCAACAAATATGCATTCGATAGACTTTTGTTCAAATTTATCTAGATTATCCTTAGTGTTTAGCACAAAACATTTACATCCAAATACTTTAAGATAATCTATTTTAGGTTGTCTATTGTTTAGCAATTCATAAGGCGTTTTATTTAATTTCTTTCTAATAGTGAGCCTATTTATAATATAACATGCACAGTTAACAGCTTCAGCCCATAAATACTTAGGTAATTTATTTTCACACAGCATTGTCCTTGCAACTTCTTGAATCGTTCTATTTTTACGTTCAACAACTACATTGAGTTTTGGTGTTCTAGGTGGTGAGAATTCATGTTTTATTCCATAAAGTTCACAAAATTTGATTACGTCTTTATTTTTAAATTCTCCACCTCTATCACTTCTAATTCTTTTGACATTTTCTTCGTAAATGTTTTCAAGTTGCTTGATAAGGGTTTCGATTGCTAATGGAGCATCGTCTTTGTGTGTTAAGAACAATGTCCATGTGTAGCGTGAGTAATCGTCTACTATGACACACACATAGTAGTGTCCACCTAGACTTCTTGTCCTACTTGGACCAAATAAGTCTAAGTGAAGCAATTCTAGTACATGACTAGTACTCACCTCATGTTTCGGTTTTAAGGTTTCTTTAATGTGTTTTCCCTTAATACATGTTTCACACATTTGAAAATTATCTAAGTCTAACTTAGGCATACCTCTAATTAAATTCTTTTTAGATAATTTCCTAATGGTTGAAATTCCTATATGGTCTAATCTTCTATGCCATAAATTCACATCTAAGTCATGTGATATTAGACACTTAACCTTAGCATTTAACATGTTATCTAAGGTAAGGGTATAAATATTTCCATCTCTATTTCCTTTTAAAACCGTTTCTCCTTTTTCATTTATTATATCACAAGAATTGGGAAGAAAGGAGACATTATAACCACAATCTATAAGTTGAGAAATACTAAGTAAATTATAAGAGAGATTGCTTACTAGCAACACATTTCGTATTTGAAATGTGTTTGGGTCCCTGATTGTTCCTTTTCCAACAACTTTTCCTTTGTTGTTGTCACCGAATGTTACCTTTCCACCATCAATATGTTCAAGTTCGGTGAATAGATTGGGGTTGCCCGTCATATGCCTCGAATATCCACTATCTAAAAACCATTTGGTTTTTAGATTCTTTGACTTTGCCTCTTTCTTGCATTCCTTGCGTTTTTCCTACAATGGAGACAAAGTTTTAGGTACCCTTTATTTGGGTCCTTGAATGTTAGGGGCATTATTCTTGTTTAGATAACCCTTAGGTATCCAAACTTGAATATACTTTCTAGGCACATTTTTAGCATGGTTAAAGTAAGAAGGATAAGCATATAGATGATTATTCCACATAAGTGAGGATGCATTGTTATACATGTTGCGCCATGGTTGATAATCATTATAGGATGACCGAATCTTATAATGTGTATAAGGCATGCGATTTTGTTTCTTATATGGTGCTCTATATGTATATTCATGTGTATTTCTATAAGACTTGTATGAGCGTTGCTTATGCTTAGGTTCATAAAAAGTTGGATGCATTTTATTTGGTCTAGTTGCATTTGTATACATGTAGGCATAATTTCTAGGTTGTCTAGATGCAAAGTTTGGCCCAGACATATGTTTATGCGTGTGCATATTGGTGGGTTTGTGTTGTATTTTTGCCTTGATATGAGTAGAAGAAGGTGTAGAATAAGATGTAGCAGGCAAAGTTGATTTTGTATTATATGGCAACTTTGTACTAGATGAAACAAACTTAGTCTTTTCATTTACTTTTTCGTTTTCTTCTTTATAGCCTAGACCGGTTTTATCATTGCCATACTTTTGTGATGAGATAAGTGTATCTAACATATTTGCACCCGATTTAAATTGTTCTATCATTTTTTCTAAGGTAAATTTAGAAGACTTAAGTTGCACTATATCATTTTCACAACTTTCTAACTTGGATTTCAACATTTTATTTTCCATTTGTAACTTTTGTTCATCTTTCCTATGTGATTCAATTTTTTTCTCTAAAGAATCAAGAGTATTAGTAGACTCTTGTTTAAGAGATTCTAGTTCATCGGAAAATTCCAAGTTGGACGTCTTCAACTTGTCATTTTCTTCAACTAGTTTCTTCTTTTCTTTAGAGAGCCTCTTACAGTGAGCATGCATTCGTAGGAATTCTTCATATATTTCATCAAATGTCATGTCACTATCAGAATCACTATCAGAAGAAGAACATACCTCGTTGGATACGAAGCACACTTGAGCTTCCTCAGTTTCGGATTCTGAGCCGGATGAGTCGCTTCATGTGCTCACCTTCATTGCTTGTTTCCCTTTTCTTGCCTTAGACTCTTTTGTCTTTGACGTTTGAGCTTCCTTGTCCTTGGCTTGTTTATTATTGTTGTTGTTATTATTATTTTTCTTTGTTGGACAATCGTATGAAATATGTCCTTTTTGACCGCGGTCATAACACTTTAATTCTTTATTATACCATTTGTTTGTGTTATTTTTCTTAGATTGAGAAAAAGAAGAAGAAGAAGAATTACGTTGTCTATTCCTATTTGGGCTTTTGAAAAACTTTCTAAGTTTTCTAGCAATCAATATCAAGTCATCGTCTAATTCAGTATCACTATTACTATCATCGTTATTAGCATGTGTTTCAGTTGTTTTGAAGGCTATTGACTTACTGGATGACTTAGACGATTCAGACTTTCGTTGGTTCAGTTTTACCTCATAGACTTTAAGAGACCCTATCAATTCATCCATCTTGGTGATTGACTTTGTCTCCTCGATTGCAGCCACCTTTGGATCCCATTCAGCAGGGAGACTTCGTAGCACCTTTTGAACCTTTTCATTGTTCAAAAATGACTTCCCTAAAGCTTCAAGGGCATTGAAAATATTAGTAATCCTCAAATCCATAGATGTTATGGATTCGTTTGGCAACATTTTGAAAGTCTCTAATTCAGTCATAAGCATGTTTATTTTTGACTCTTTAACACCACTAGTACCTTCATGCTTTAATACAAGTGATTTCCATATGTCGTGCGCACTTGTGCAATTTGACACATATCCTGCTTCAGAAGTTGTAAGTCCATTCAAAAGTAATTGCATAGCTTTAGCATTCATGGACATTTTCTTTTTATCATCCGATGACCATTCACTTTTATATTTTTTAACCTCCTGTGTGACTCCATTAACTTGTACAACTTTCATTGGAATGTATGGCCCATCTTCAACTATAGACCATAAATCGATGTTTATAGCCATTAAGAATAGCCTCATTTTTAGTTTCCAATGAACAAAATTATTGCCATCAAAAAGAGGAGGGCGTTGTGTGGACATACCTTCCAACTCACCTTTGTGAGAAACAATAGCCATAGTATGTACCTTTGATTTGAGATAAGCAGTATATTATGAATTGTTGTTTCTTGGCCTTGTATTTTTCGTACGGTGTTGAATCTTGCTTCTTTTGAGTGGTGTTGGTCTAGCTCTGATACCAAATGTTGGACCGTGCACCTGCAATGAACACCATTAGAGGGGGGGTGAATAGTGGTTAGCGGAAATTACACTACAACCCTTTGCTAAAATCCCCTTTGAAAACAGAATCTGAGACCACCTCAGATTCAGAACCCGTTTTTCAAAAATTCACAAATAATTGTACACAACTCCAAAAATTATGAAACTTTCCATAATGGAACTTCAATGAGTTAACAAGACTCTGTCAGAAAATCAGACAAAAATAAGATCGTTTGACACTTCAAACAAATTAAAAGATTTAGATGGTCAATCTGGACAAAATTGGACAGAATGTTGCTGATTTTGCAAATAGTGTTTCTCTTTGAATACTCAACCAAAAAGGTCGACCTTTATATGAAAACACACCTTAGGATGTGTAGATGAATTTTCCAAAAGGACCTGACCTCAAACAATTCTTGAAAAATACAGAATTTAACTTTTCTCAAAACTGGTCAGATTGCAGCCAGATTGGAGCAGTTATCTTGCAAAGACTGAAAGACTAACTTTTACTCTCTCAAATCAAGTGATTCTTCTTGGAAATGAAAGCTAACAGTCTGAAGTATAACTCCACCAAAAATCACGAATTTTGAAAATGTTTAGCTATTTTTCCAAATTGCGTGAAGTTGGGTGAAAACTGCAGTCAAAAACGGGCAGAAAACAGAAATAAAGAAACAAGAGAAGAACACCGAGGATTTATCCTGGTTCGGTCAATGTGACCTACTCCAGTCCCAAGGAACACCTTTCCTCGGATTTCACTATGAAATGAGCACCTTACGACAAGAGCCAAGCTTGATTCTTGGGTTATACACCAACCCTATTCAAGATTTGGATAATCACCTTCTAAGCAACACTTAGTTGCAACACCTCTAACACCTATTGATGTAGCCTTATAAAGATGGCTAATCAATCTTACAAATGAAGCTCAAGAGGCTTGTAGCACAACAAAAATATCAAGAACACCTTTGCTACAACAAAATACAACAACAAGAACAAGAAGATGAATATGAAAGCTATAGAATGCTTGTGAGCTTCAAGTGTGTTTCATCTTCTTCACCATTGCCTCTATTTATAGTGTGATTTGAGCCTTGAAGATAAGAATGCCAATGTGTCATCATCTTCATCATCAACTCCAAATGTCTTCTCATCATTGGTTGACCTTGTACACTTGGAAAAATAAAACACAATGATTGGTCCACCTTGGCAACTTTATGTGGCTGAAATTTTCAACTAAAAAATGACTTGGAATTATCTTGAAAAAGTAAAGATAATAGCACCATAACAACTCCATCATCTTCTCAACTTTTTGGAAACATAATAGGCATGTGAGAATTGAATATTTTCAAATTAAAAATCAGCTCCTAGAAGGCAATGTAGCCGTTGGCTACAACCTTGTAATTTCCAAATATTAATTTTGATTTTCCTTTATAAAAGGAAGAAAATAAGAAAGGATAATACCACCAAATTATCCTCAATTTCAAGCACCATAATAGGACATGTGAAGTCTTCTTTTGACTTCAAAAATCTGCTGAAATTTCACCAATAAAACAATATAGCCGTTGGCTATTTTTAGTAAATTCCAAGTTGGCAATTTTGCCAACTAGCTCCTTTTTGGTTGGTCCACTTGTCTCCAACTCATAAAATGAAATCCACATCATATCCACCAGCCTATTCACGTTTTTCCACATATATATAAGTGTAGCAACTCAGATTTGTGAAGAAGAAATAAATAGATAACACTTGACAAGGTTATGTCAACGTGTAACACTGAAATTCCCCAATATTTCTTCTTATATATTGAGATCATTTCTGCACCTTTGACACCTTTAATATCTCTGTATAATGATGATAATATTCTCTTATAACATATATAAGAGTGTCTTCAAGAAAAAATAGAATGTGACATCTCAAATCGTCACATATCCAGCTATAGTCAATAGTATCATTGGTTGAGAGAATAAGATATATGATCACCATATTATCTTCAAAATAATAATAACACAGCTCCAGAATGAAGATAATAATATACTCAAGAGATTCCTTGAGTGAAAATACCAAAAATACCCTTGGGGGTAAAATGACCAAAATACCCCTAGTGTAAGAAAACTCCAGAAATGACCCGGATGGTCATAAATGCTCATGATATCACCTTTGTCATGATAAATAGGATAATAATACATCCTTGAAATATTTTCATCATATCATGTTCCTACAAAACTCAAAATACCAATTTTGCCCTTTTTGGTAAGTTGTAGAAACTTCCAAGGCATGTTAATCAGAAGACAATTATAATCACCAAAAACACATAATAATCACATAATGAACATGTATAAATCATGTACAAATGAAAACAATCATTTTAACCCATTTTAGAAAATTATTTCTAAAAAAAACTTTAGACATCGATCGATGTGCAACAACCTGAGAGATCGATGTCAACTTTTTCAAGTTTTACACATATAACACCATGTGTGACATTTTTAAGTATTCGCCACCTAAAATCATGACTTTGAAAATTATCCAAACATATTTCTCAACATTGTATACTCTAGTTTAGATTTTGTAACTTTTATAGCAACACCGTCAACCATAGATAACTTAGATGGAACAAATAGACCATCTTCTATTATAGACTACAAATCAATATCAATAGCCATAAGAAACAATTTCCTACGAAGTTTCCAATGATTAAATGACTCACCATCAAAGAGTGAAGACATTTGGCTAGACATACCTAATTGCTCGGTTTTGAGACTAGTTGATGTCATCTCACAAAGGTTGTTATATCTTCTTGTTGTGATTGTACCTTGCTCTGATATGACTTGTTGGACCTATATAGTACCACTAGAAGGGGGGTTGAATAGTGATTGCAGAAAAAATTGGTTTATAAAAATTTTAGTGACCAATTACTCACTTCTGACAACAGAGTCTGTTTTCAAAACCCCTTTTTAAATACTCTAGTTAGGTTATAGACCTCCAAAAATAGTGAAATTTGGTGACAATATGCTCTCAGGTGTTATGAATGTGTAATAAAAATTTCAGATTACAACTCAAAGTTTAAGTCGCTGAAACAATGTCTCTGACCTGACTATGTCAGTTCAGCAAGAAACTATTCCTTATAATGAAAAATTTATTCCTAATAAATGACCACTCTAAATGATCTGAAACTTTTATGAGAGGTACCTTATTATGTTTAGTATACTCAGTTGAAACAATTTTCAAAAACTCCTTTGGCAAGTATATCAACCACATTGATGTTCTCAACCTCTCCCAATCTAAAAAAACAGATTTCCACAACATTTGGATGCCTTATACTGATCCAAATGCAATGCAACTTGTGGCAAATGAAACCTAAGACATAAGGCTATGTTTCTGCAAAGTTTTATGGTTTTTGAAAATCGTTTGCTATTTTTACCGAGACTATGAAAACGATGCAAAAAACAGAAACTAATAGTAAAGAATGCTGAAAGTAAGAACATCAAGATGTTTATACTTGTTCGGCCAAATGTGCCTACATCCAGCCTTCAAGGACACCTTTCTCGGTATTCACTAGTAACCAAAGTCACCTTAGAATAAAGTTGGATGGAGTTATATACGAACTCCTTCAATCACCAGCCCTTTTACAATGTTCTACACCAAGAACAACAGTAATCACCACCAATCAACACCACCTCACAAAATGAATATTTGATCACACCTTGATCAACTCCGTACACCAATGAAACTTATTTGGGTGATGATGTGTGAAGCCTATTCTGAATATGGCATGTAAGAATGAGAGTCTAATAGCTATATACAAGAGATGAAAATAGAGAATGAAGTATAGTTTTGTATGCACTTAGTAGAGTTTTGCAATAAAGTACTTGTCTTGTGTTGATCATCTCCTCCTCCATTTATAGATGAAAACCAACAACTTAAGGCTACAAAATGAACTCCAAGAAATGTCTTGAATGCCCTTGATAGTAGTCTAGAATCTCCTTTGAATATTCTTTACTAAACTTGGCCATTTATTCCTTGCATAATTTCAGCCAACCTGCTGAAAAATTGGCTACTATTTTTGAGTATTTAATCCTTTCTTATGCATAATTAGGCTCCCACAATTTCTAGAATATTTCTGTGAGCTCCACCTTGTCTCCATATTAGTTCAAAATGGCTCCCCATCTCAGCTGCACATGCTGAGTTTTAACTTTTGATCTTGCATGGTAGTAAGGTAGAATCTTCATGCATCATGGTAACTTTCAATCACCATTTTAATTTGTCTTCTAGAAGCTTTCAAGATAAGTATTTTGCTGTGGAAGATATGTATAAATAAATGTAATAACATGTAGTAAAAACGTTCCATGTACGACGATGTAGGAACTTTAAATTTCAACTTCCGTCGATTGCTCGGTTTTTCTTTGTTTTGTCTCAAACCCATTCAATATATAAAATGTGTAATGTAACATGTAATATACATATAAACATGTATAATCTCAGCTCCATAAGTGTGTAAGAGATTTTGGATATGGGGTGAATCAATTTTAAATTTGATATACCGAGAAATACGAAAGATGATGGAGAATTGATATATGTAATTTTATTGTGACTTTGGTATTTATTTCTCCATGTAGTGCACGAAATTTTTGAGTCATAGAAATGTATTTTGGCTGGCAATCTTTTTATAATGAATATTTGAAGTGGCAGAGATGGCTTGGTAGTCATATGATGTGACAAATTTTGGTTTATGCACTTTTGTCATGTCAATATAATTTTAGAAGTTTGATGACATGAAATATATGACTTGAGAGGTCATGAATGTGTATATGATGTATATATGACTCTCTTGTCGTTGACATATGTTGATAACATATTGAAGAAATATGGAGATAGAAGGATATAGCTTGTCATCTGAGATAGAATCTATGTTGTGTGCATCTCCATGAGATATATGAATATGGCGTGAGACTCCAAGAAATATATACATCATGTGTATCCATAAGATATATGTGCCAAGTGTATATCCAAGAGATATATTTCGTGTATGTCCAAGAAATATATACACCGTGAATGTCCAAGAAATATATATATATATGTCATATGTATCCATAAGCGCTTCTCATTTAGTTTGTCTCCTGAAAATATTGTAGCCACAAAAATGTTTGCCATATAATTTAAGCCTTAACGCTTCATGGCTTATTAGTGTAATAATGATGCATATATATTTGAAATCAAATTTAAATCATGAAATCACATATACATCATGCATATAAATCATGCACTTGTAAATCATTCAAACATCGATTTCTCAACACCTTCTGAAATTCGGCCAGCAGGTATGAAAGGAAAGAATTGATATTTCCTTCTTGAATTTCTCCAAAAAAACATTACAAGGAATTTATACATCAAGACATCTATCAATCCCCACAATCAAGGGATGTGTACTAAAGGCTAATAAAAGCTATATCCCTACCTAGTCAAAGCCGAAATCTCCTCATTTAATCCTTCCTAAATGACTCCCTACAATTATGCTAGTATTCCTTTAATCATACAATTACAATAAATACAAATTTACAATTGACACATGCCTAAAAACTCTCCAAAGAAAAGAAATGGTCGGTTGGGGTCATTACACCCAACCGAGCATCATGCCTTGAATGGTGCTATCACAATAACTCCAACACTCCCCCTCAAGCTGGTATGTAGATGTTGCTCATGCCAAGCTTGCTGATTAGGCCCTCGAAATTCGGTCTATGTAGTCCCTTTGTTAACACATCCGCCACTTGTTGTTTAGTTGGAATATAGATCATAGTGAAACTCTTGTCGTCAATTTTTTCTCGAATAAAGTGACGATCTACCTCAACATGTTTAGTGTGATCGTGATGAACTGGATTATGAGCAATGCTTACGGCAGCCTTGTTGTCGCAGTATAGCCGGGTCGGCCCGGCCACCATGATGTGTAACTCATCTAGAAGTCGCTTTATCCACAGCCCCTCACACATTCCATGAGCTAGTGAACGGAACTCAGCTTCAGCACTACTTCTTGCCACCACACTTTGTCTTTTACTACGCCAAGTAACCAAGTTGCCCTGCCATAAGTGCAATACCCGAAAGTCGATCTCCTATCAACCACAGAACCTGCCCAATCTGCATCAGTAAATATTTCAATACTCCCTTCTTCCTTAGTGCCAAAAAATAGTCCTCTGCCCGGAGTCCTTTTTAAGTATCTAAGAATTCGGAGTACAGCTTCATAATGTTGAGTTCTTGGTGAATGCATGAATTGGCTCACCAAACTTACTGCAAAAGCAATATCGGGGCGTGTATGTGATAAGTAAATAAGCTTACCAACTAGGTGTTGGTACCGTTCACGATCTACCTCCTCGCCTTCATTCAGATCCAACTTTACATTTGGTTTGGTTGGTGTTGCTGCAGGTCGGCAACCCAACATTCCTGTTTCCTGTAGCAGGTCCAGTACATATTTCCGTTGAGATATAGAAATACCTGAGGAGTTCCTTGCCACTTCCATTCCTAGGAAGTATTTTAGTGGTCCCAAATATTTCATCTCAAACCTGCTGCTCAGATATTTCTTTAAGGAATCAATTTCACCTTGTGCATCACCTGTGAGGATAATATCATCAACATAAACTATCAAAATAGGACGTGTTCCTTTCGGGGTGTGTTTATAAAAAATGGTATGATCTGCCTGTGATTGTTTGAACCCTTGTGTTTTAACTGCCTGAGTAAACTTACCAAACCATTCACGTGGAGATTGTTTCAAACCATACAATGATTTTCGCAGTCTGCAAACTAGATTTCTCCCCCTGGAACATCCAGGTGGCAAGTCCATATACACCTCCTCATCAAGATAACCATTTAAAAAGGCATTTTTAACATCTAATTGTTGAAGTGGCCAGTTCAAACATGCTGCTAAAGAAAGTAAAATCCTTACTGAATTTAACTTAGCTACTGGTGCGAATGTCTCATTATAATCAATGCCAGATACATGTGTGAACCCTTTAGCGACTAGTCTCGCCTTATACCTGCTAATACTCCCATCTGCATTAAACTTTACTGAGAACACCCATTTGCAGCCAACTGGTTTTTTTCCTTTAGGCGGTTCTACCACCTCCCATGTATGGTTTCGTTCCAATGCCTTTAATTCCTCCTGCACTGCATCTCTCCATTCCTTGTCAGCAAGTGCTTCACCAATATTCTTAGGAACTTTAATGTTAGATACCTTTGCAGTAAAGGCTGAAAACTTGGTAGACAACTTGCTATTTGAAACAAAATTCGAAATGGGATGTTGAGTACATACCCTTTTTCTTTTCCGCAGTGCAATAGGTAGATCCAACATATTCTCCTCATCACAAGAGACAGAAATTGGCTCGGAGGATTGAAATCCTAGTGGAATGTCCATGTCTTTATCAACCTGAGTTTGAGGTTTTCGTGAGTAGATGATTATAGGGGGGCTGTGTTTTGGACGCGAAACAGTTTCTGGACCCGAGGATGGTGTTGGGCTGGAACTCGGCTGGGAGAGATTTGGTTGTGGACTGTTTGGTTCGGTTGGAAATGTCAGACAGCCTGGTTCGGCTGAGCCATTTGGTTCGGCTGAGCCGTTTGATTCGGCCGCTGATGGCACGGACATGGACTCACTGCCCGGAAGGTTTGGGATGGGCAGTGAGTCGGCACTATGAGGGAGTAAAGTATGGTCAAAGGAAGAGATTATATCAGGTTCATTTGTGTTGGATTTTGGGAAGTATGATTCGTGTTTGCGAAAAAGTGTGTCCAAGGTGACAAACATTCGACGGAGGGTAGGAGAGTAACACTTATATCCACGTTGAGTAGGAGAATACCCAAGGAAGACACACTTATGGGAGCGTGGATCCAATGTAGATGTGGTAGGATTACGATGATAGACGAAGACTACACAGCCGAACACCTTTAGTGGTAGATTAGACCCTTTATAAAATAGGGGATAAGCTTGATGAAGGAGAGAGATAGGAGACTTGAACTGAAGAGGTTTTGATGGAAGTCGGTTTATTAGATGACACGCTGTAAGAATTGCTTCGCCCCATAAATAAGTAGGAATGTGCATAGTGAACATTAGAGCCCGGGCTACTTCTAATAAGTGACGATTTTTACGTTCAGCTACACCATTTTGTTGTGGTGTATCAGGACATGAACTTTGGTGAATAATACTTTCAGAAGATAGATATGTGTTCAGGACTTTGTTAAAGTACTCTGTGCCGTTGTCTGTACGAAGAATTTTAATTGACGTTTGAAACTGAGTTTTTATCATAGATTGGAAATTTTGAACAACAGTGGCTACCTCTGTTTTGTCTTTAAGGAGATAAACCCAACATACACGTGTATGATCATCTATGAAGGTAATGAACCATTTGGCACCCGAAATACTTTTTACCCGGGATGGACCCCAAACATCACTATGCACGAGATGGAAGGGGGCAGACGGGACGTGTATTTTTGGAGGGTAATCATTTCAAACCTGTTTAGCAAAAATACAAGCATCACAATTTAGAGAAGACAACTGTTTATTACTTGCTGGAAATAAATGTTTAAGGTAGCTAGCACTGGGATGTCCCAATCTTTGGTGAAGTAGTAGTACATCAGAATGTTTGAGAGTAGAAGTGTGAAGTACAACATTTTTTGAGTCTAGAAAGTGATCGGAATCCTCAAATTGATAAAGTCCATTTCTTTCTCTAGCAATGCCAATCGTCCTCCTCGATTCCTGCTCCTGCAAAACACAAGTTTGGGCAGAAAACTTAGTAATACAACTCACATCCCTTGTAAGCTTGCTAATAGAGATCAAATTACAAGTCAATCTTGGAACATAAAGTACTGATTTGAGAACAAATGATGGTGACACCTTAACCGACCCCTTTCCCTTAACAAGTGCAAAAGTTCCATCTATCACTTTAACTTTTGAAATTTCGGCATTTGGCTCATAGGTTGTAAACAAGGAGGCATTACCTGTCATATGGTCAGTGGCTCCTGTGTCTAAAATCCAAGGTGAGGTATCCACTAGATTAACCATACCTTGTTGAGTTGTCGTATTCGCTGGTGGTGTCATCTCGGATTGAGTTCTTAGGAGAGACAGCAGTAGTTCAAGTTGTGACTGATTTAGAGCTACCTGGTTGTTATTGTTGGATGGGGCCGTCTCCTCGGCAACAGTAGTTAGAATACGACCATAAGACTGAGAAGGCTTCTTAGGTTTAAAATCAGAGGGCTTACCATGCAACTGCCAGCATTTGTTTTGAGTGTGTCCAAGTTTGTTACAGTGAGAGCAGCGTGGTCGGTTGTTGGGGCGTGGACCGGACCCTTTGACAAACAGTGCGGACACATCTCCAGGACGCTCCATGAGGGACGGCGCCTCCCTTCTTTCACCTAGCATAACTCTCCGTCTGCTTTCTTCTCTCCGCACTTCCGCGAACGCTTCACTGAGTGAGGGAAGAGGCCTCCTGCCCAATATACAACCCCTCACTTCATCCAACTCCTTGTTGAGACTAGCTAAGAATTCATACAAACGTTCTTTCTCCAAATGTTCTTTGAATTTTACATTTCCTTCAAGGTCACCCCAATCTGCCTCATAATGAAGGTCAAGTTCTTGCCAAAGAGTCTGTAAGGTGTTGTAATATTCTGTGATACTCATACCTTCCTGACGAATCTCCTTAAGTTTGTTTTTTATTTCAAATACCTGAGAGGCATTTTCAAGGTCTGAGTAATGTTCGTGGACAGCATCCTAAATAGCTTTAGCAGATCGCAAGAAAAGATAGGAACGACTGATGTGTGGCTCCATGGAATTGATAAGCCGTGACATAACTAGGGAATTATTGAGTTCCCAAGCCGGGTAGTTTGGGTCGGTGCTCTCTGGCTTTTTTGCTTGGCCGGAAATGAAGGCCAACATTTCCTTACCACGAAGGACCATCAGGACTGATTGAGACCATAACAAGAAATTCTTTCCATTTAGTCTGTGATTGGTGATTTGAAGGGAAGAGCTCTCATTTAGGGTTTGTTGAAAATTCTGGTCGGTGGAGTTGGTTGCCGCCGTACCGGCGGTGGATGAAGAGGAAGAGGCGGCGGTGCTCATCTCTATTGTGGATGAGAAGAGTTTTTGGTGTTTAAAGTGTTTACTGCTTTGGCTCTGATACCATGAAATTCGGCCAGCAGGTATGAAAGGAAAGAATTGATATTTCCTTCTTGAATTTCTCCAAAAAAACATTACAAGGAATTTATACATCAAGACATCTATCAATCCCCACAATCAAGGGATGTATACTAAAGGCTAATAAAAGCTATATCCCTACCTAGTCAAAACCGAAATCTCCTCATTTAATCCTTCCTAAATGACTCCCTACAATTATGCTAGTCTTCCTTTAATCATACAATTACAATAAATACAAATTTACAATTGACACATGCCTAAAAACTCTCCAAAGAAAAGAAACGGTCGGTTGGGGTCATTACACCCAACCGAGCATCATGCCTTGAATGGTGCTATCACAATAACTCCAACACCTTCATCCATTATTTTTTATCTCTTTCTGTATCATTTTGGAGAACTTTTGAGTGTGGTTGAACAAAATAAAAAGAAACAAAAAATAGCCCAACACTCTACTCACCTCCCTCTAGAATGTTTGTCACGGACCTAACAATCAATATCACTCCTGACCTTGATGGTTTGGCCAAACTTTGCTAGTGGCAAGGTTAAAGATCATGGCAATGACAACTTTTTTATCTTATAGCTCAACCCACAAATCAACTATTTTATTATCAGCCTCAAACATCAAAGTCCATATGTTTGACAAAAATATTCGTTGTGGATGTTTAGAATGATGAATCATTTGAATGGTTTGCGCATTTGGCATATGAACAGTCATTGTCAAAGGAATCGAAATTCCTATATTTACAAACTGAAAAGGTGAATCAATGTTTAAAGATGAAGATGACTACACCGATTAAGAAAAGATAAAGTTAAATATTTGCAATAATAACTCTTGTTATTACCTTAACAAAGAATACAAACAAGAACAACACTGCACTAACAACTAGTGCAACAAAAACTGCAACAACAGCACTTATTGCACAAAAAACATGTGCAACATCAACTACTACAGCAACAACAAGCAAGAGTCTTGAAGCTTTTCTACTTGCTTCTTCACAACTTCAACAAAGTACTGCCGAAGAACTTTCAGCAATTGGGTTTTGGTGAAAAAATGAAATTAACATTTCAAATAATTCTAAATCACGTGAAAGGGATCAAACTTATTTTGTTCCTCCTATGTTAGACTTCTACTCTCACAATACAACAACAAAAACAAGTAATAAAAGCATAATAAGCTTAAGTACCTTTGAGAACTTTTGATATCAATAGGGATAAAGCTTGAAGAGGGTGAAAGTGTATAAATGTCTCTTCTGAGATTCTTCAATATATGCAAGCTGTGAATCTCGTTTTGCAGTTCCATAGAGGTCTTCCACTTTATTAATTTCTAGGGAGAAGTCTAACTTATCTTCAACAACCTTATACTTAACATTGATAAACTGTAAAAACCCTAGAAAAGCTTAGATAGATGTACAATAGCCAAGATCGCATTGTGAATGCTAGGGGGAAAGACACAATCGATTTGGGAAAGAATGAAGAGAAAAATATTTTAAATCTGCAATATATATGTTTGCAACGGCTCTAAAATTTTGAATTCAGGATTACATAGATGGATTTATGTCTCTAATTTAAGGACTTATGGATACATCAATCGATCAATGTCCTTCAAACTGACAAATGACATTGCACATTATGGTTTCAAATTTGCACCTTTGATACATCACCCGATCGATATCAATACATTAGAAATTGATGTCTACATCAATCCATCGATGTCCTTCAGATTGGGAGATCGACATTGGACATTTTACTTCTGAAGTTGCACACTAATTGACATGAACTTTAAGATATTGGCGTATGCATAGATTGATCTACGTATTGTACGATGTATACATTGATTTATATTTTAAATATCTATGTAGATATCTGCGTCACTTTCTTTTTTTCCCAAGCCTTTGTTATTTCTAAAGCATAAATGACTTTTCAATCTTTCTTAAACATCTTCTAAAATTTATTGAAACATTCATATTTCAATAAAATGATTTTATCACAATTATATTGACATAAATGAAATGGTTGAGTTATCGCATTTTGCCAATTGCTTTTATGATTGAACATATACGGTAGAAAACTTCATTTTTTCTTTTCTTCATTAATTTATAATAATTATAAGAGCTTTTACCGTGTAACTGTAAAGATATTTTTACTATGTATAGAAATGATTTGATGCAGGATCTAATGCATACAAAACATATTTAAAAGTGGTCATACAAGTTCATGGGAGGCTTCCAGCTAAGGGGAAGTCTCTTCTTTAAGTCTAAGTTTCTTTCAACCTTATCTTATATGTTTTCTATTATATTGATATTTGATTCAAGCGGAGTTGAGAATAAACTATTCATTTTCTCTATATTAGTTGTGTGTTTTTTTATGTTATATGCAGGTATGAGGCTAAATTCTCTTCTCTATTTGGTGCATGCTTAGATTCGAGGACCATTCCTTTCAGGCAGGAAGAGAATGATAAGGTCAAATGAGCTAAATTGAATAAAGAAGATGCGCAGCAGGATGGAGAGGAAGGAAGCACGTCCTTAGTGTTTTGCATGGTCGAATTTTTGGCATTAATTCCTTGCATTCTTTTAAGGGGAAGTCTCTTCTTTAAGTCTAAAGTTTCTTTCAACCTCATCTTATATGTTTCTTATCATATTGATATTTGATTCAGGTGGAGTTAAGAATAAAATATTCATTTTTTCTATATTAGTTGTATGTTTTGTTTTTATGTTATACACAGGTATGAGGCTAAATTCTCTTTTCCATTTGCTGCAGGCTTAGATTTGAGGACCAATCCTTTCAGGCGAAAAGGGAATGATGAGATCTAAGGAGCTAAATTTCATAAAGAGGATGTGTAGCAGGATGGAGATGGAGAAAGCACGTCCGTAGTCTTTTGCATGGCCTAGTTCTGGTCTTAATGCCTTGTATTCTTTTGTAATGTATTTTAGGGTCATTTTACATGTTTTTAAGTTATTTTTAAACATTAAAAACGTTAGTGAAAAGGTAGGAATATAAGAATTCCAAATTCGGGAAAAAAGTCCAAAAAGTATTTCACAGAATGACCATGTTTCGGTATTTTTGTTATAAATCACTCATACAACGTCTGTTTGAGATGATTCAAGATGATATGAAAACAAGACATCTGGGGCTGCAACATTAAAAGAGACATTGTTGACCGATTTGGCCGCTAGATAACTGAGATATTGCGTGCAATGTCGAGGAGATAAAAATCCAATAGAAGACCTATCATATCTCTTGTAAACTAGGTTTATCACTTTTATGGTTATGTGTATACGTGTTCAGCCACTTGAAAGCTGAGATTATTGAATGAAAACTTATAATTTTTGGCCAAAGGCTGCCTAGCAAGGTGCTTTCTTGTGTTTTCTTTGATCCCCGATCAAAACTGGATCCTATATCAGCGTCTTGAGCAAACATTATGAGGGAAATGAATCCTACCATCTTGAGGACATATACCAGGGATGGTTTGCCATTCTTAGGCCATGAACAAGCTTCAAGGAGGCAGATACAGCACAGTCCAAACAAGGAGCAAACGGCCAAGGGTGGTTGTTGAACCATTCTCGTCATCGAACTAGGTTTCATGTGGAAGACACGTTTAGAACAAGGAAAGGTCCGTTCTTTTGGCGTGATACATGCATCACAAAGTTAAATAATGATGAAGAAAGTGAGATAGTTGAACTAAGTACTACTAAAAATATTGATAATTCGAAGGGAGATATCCTTTTTGGTCTTTGGATTGATCCACTTGAAAGTGGGCCTCCTTCTAAGATAAAATTAGAAGAAGAAATAAAAGTAATACTTCAGATCTACCGAAATCATTTAAATATAAGAAAGGTCACTCACAAGGTTTAATACAAGGTAAAACAAGTCAAATGTATGCTTACAAGAAGAAAATTTCATGAAAAAGGTTTCATTTCACAAATTTATCCTAAAAATTTAAAACAGAGTCTATAATTGATGAAGACTAGAAGAAGATCTAAATCAATTTGAAAGAAGTGATATTTGGAGATAGTCCCTAAACCTAATGATTGTTGATAAATATATTTGGATAATTTTCAAAGTCATGATTTTAATAATTAAAAATGACACACATGTTGTTAAATGTGATTAAAAGTTGAAAAAGTTGAAAAAGTTGACATCGATCTCTCAGATTGTTGCACTTCGATCGATCGATGTACTTCGATCCTTCACATCGATCGATCCACGTAAGGCAGTGAAAGTTCAAGACCTTATGGTGAGACATCGATCTCTAAACCTGAGACACATCGATCGATCGATCTACATCAAACCCTTACTTCGATCGATCGATGCAGGTCAGAGACAAAACCTGAACCTTTCTGTGAGACATCGATCTCTGAAGCTGAGGCACTTCGATCGATCGATGTCTAGGGTTTTTAGAAATAATTTTCTAAAATATGATAAATTTGTTGTTTTTATTTTTACATGATTTATTATGTGTGTATTATGTGTGTTTGGTGATTATAATTGTCTTGTGACTAACATGCCTTGGAAGTTTCTACAACTTACCAAAAACGGCAAAATTGGAATTTTAAGTTTTGCAAGAACATCACATGGTGAAAATATTTCAAGGATGTATTCTTATACTATTTATCATGACAAAGGTGATATCATGATTATTTTTGGCCATCCAGGTCATTTCTGGAGTTTTTATATACCAGGGGTATTTTGGTCATTTTACCCTCAAGGGTATCTTGCTATTTTCACTCAAAGAATCTATTGAGCATATTATTATCTTCATTCTGGAGTTGATTTATTATTATCTTGAAGATTATATGGTGATTCTTTGTCTTATTCTCTCACATGATGATATTGTTGACTATAGCGGGATATGTGACGAGTTGTGATGTCACATTCTATTTCTTTCTCAAAGAATCTTTTATATATGTTATGGTAGCATATTTATCATCATTATTCAGAGATATCAAAGGTGTTAAAGGTGTGGAAATGTTCATTACATGCAAGAAGAAATAGTTGGAATTTTGGTGGTGTATATTGACATAATCTTGTTAATTATTATTTGGTGATTTCTTCTTCAAAACTTTGAGTTGATATACATATACATATGTCCAAAAACGTGTGTATTCAGATGAGTATGATGTATTACTTATTTTATAAGGTTATGACAAGTGAACCAATCAAAAAGGAGCTAGTTGGCAAAAATTGTCAACTAGGAAATCTTGAAATATAGCCAACGGCTATGTCTATTTTCAGCAGAATTTTTGAAGTCAAATGGAGCCTTCACATACTCTATTCTTGTGCTTGGAGTTGAGGGAATTTTGGTGGTATCATCCTCTCTTGTTGTCTTCATTTTACAAAAATAATCAAGATTATTACTTGGAAATTTCAGCTTTAAACCTAACGGCTAGTGTGGGCTGTTTGGAGCTGAATTTGAATTTTTTTTTTATCCAAGAAAAGTCAGCCTCACATGTCCTATGTTTATGCCAAGAAGTTGAGGTATTATCTTCTCCATATTATCTACATTTTGCAAAGGATAAATGAGACATGCCATGGTGTAATGTTTGGCCAACAAGGTGCGTCAAGGTGGACCAATTATGTTGTCTCATTTTGCCAAGTGTACAAAGCCAACAAATGATGTGAAGATACTTCGACTTGATGATGAAGATGGTGACACATGTGCATTCTTACCTTCAAGCCTCAAATCATACTATGAATAGAGGCAATGGTGAAGAAGATGAAACACACTTGAAGCTCTCTTGAAAGCATTTATTGAATTGTCTAGTTATCATCTTCTTTTTGTTGTTCTTGTTTTATTCTTTGTAGAAAAGGTGTTATTGGTGTATTTTTTGAGCTACAAGCCTCTTGAGCTTCATTTTGTAAGATTGATTAGCCATTTCTATAAGGCTACATCAATAAGTGGTAGAGGTGTTGCAACTAGGTATTGCATAGAAGGTGTTCATCCAAGTCTTGAATAGGGTTGGTGTATACCAAAGGAATAAGCTTGGTTCTTGTCGTAGTTGATTCATACCATAGTGAAATCTAACCAAAGGTGTTCCTTAGGACTGGAGTAGGTCACATTGACTGCACCAGGATAAATCCTTGTGTTCTTGTCTTGTTTTTTCCTTTCTGTTTTCTGCCCCGTTTTTACTGCATATTTTACTCAACTTTTCATGTTTTGGAAAAATAGCTAAACACTTCAAAAATTCGTGATTTTTGGTAGAGTTATACTTCAGACTCTAAGCTTTCATTTGCAACAATAACTTGAGTTGAGCAAAGGAAAGTTAATCTTTCAGTCTGTACAAGATAACTGCTCCAATCTGGCTGCAATCTGACCATTTTCGAGAAAACTTGAATTATGTATTAATCAAGAATTTTGTAAGGTCAGAGCCTTTTAGAAACATCAACTAGACATCTGAAGGAGTGTTTTGAAATAAATTTTAGCCTTTTTGGTTAAGTATTCAAAGAGTAACACGTTTTTCAATTTCAGCAACATTCTGTCCAATTCTGTCCAGATTGACCATCTGAATCTCTTTATTTGTTTGAAGGGCCAAACGATCTTATTTTTGTTTGATTCTTGGATAGATTCTTTTAACACATTGAAGTTAAGATCTGGAAATTTTCATAATTTTTGGAGTTGTGTACAAGGATTTTTGAATTTTTCAAAAACGGGTTCTGAATCTAAGGTAGTCTCAGATTCTGTTTTCAAAGGGGTTTTTAAATTAAGGGTAGTAGTGTAATTTCCGCTAACCACTATTCACCCCCACTCTATTGGTGTTTATTGCAGGTGCATGGTCCAACAATGATCATCCTATTATCGGGTATTTAAAAACAAAACGGATGATCAAAGAATAAAGCTAGGCTGGGACCACAAAGATATAGACAAGAAGAAGGAATTGACTATGATGAGACTTTTGCCATGTGGCAAGGTTAGAGCTATTAGAAAGCTTTTAGCATATTCATGCCACAAAGATTTGTATTTATGTCAAATGGATGTAAAATCATCTATCTTGAATGCAATAGTTCAAGAAGAAGTATATGTAGCTCAATCCTCGAGTTTTGAAAAGCATGATTATCCAAATCACACCTTTAAACCTAAAAAGTATCTTTGTGTACTTAAACAAGCTGCTAAAGCGTGGCATGAGAGATTGAGAGACTTTCTTCGTGAAAACGGTTTTTTAAGAGAAAAAGTTGATATTGCCTTATTTATTAAAGAACAATGAAGCAATCATTTGCATGTTCAAATATCTGTTTATGATATTATATTTGGTGCTACTGATGAGCTTGTTTGTCAACTTTTTGCAAAGATAATCGAAGGGGAATTTGAGATGAGCATGATTAGTGAGCTCAACTACTGCCTTGGACTTTAAATCAACCAAGCCAAAGATAGAGTGTGCATATCTCATGCAAAATACAACAAAGATCTTCTCAAGAAATGCGATTTTGAGGATAGAAGAAGTATAAACATACGAATGAGCACAAATACAAAGCTTGATAAAGATGAAAAATGAAAGCCGGTCGAGGTAACCACGTATAGAGGTATGATTGGTAATTTATTTATTTCACAGCTAGCTGAACTGATATATTACATGTTGTGTGCTTATGTACTAGTTGCTATTAAACATATTTTTAGGCATTTGAAAGGTACGTTGAACTTGGGTAATTTTATCCTAAGAATGGGTGCTTTGACTTAAAAGGGTATTGTAATTCAGAGTATAATAGAAATCTTGTTGATAGGATAAGCACCTCCGACACATGTCAATTTCATGGAGATTGCTTAATTTCTTTCTAAGAAACAAAATAATGTGTAACTTTCTACAACAGAATCTAAATATGCATGAACTGTCCCGTATTGTGCATAATTGCTTTGGATGACAAGTATCTTAAATGACTACAATGTTATTAACAAAGTGCCTATCTTTTCTGATAACACCTTGGCCATAAGTGTAGCTCAAAATTTGGTTCATCATAGTAAAATCAAACATATTGAACTGAGGCATCACTTCATAAGGGATTGGGTGCAAAAACGATAGTTTGTGTTTAATATGTTCCAATTAATGATTAACTAGTGCATATATTCACAAAACCTCTTCTCACTAAGGAATTTGGATCAATTAGAACAACATTGAGGATGACAAACAATGTATAAAAGGTCTAACTACAAAATTTTAAAAAAAATATATACATGGATCGATCCATGTATTAAACTAAGAGATCCACATATGCATGGATCACTAACATCAAACGATCCATGTACACGGATCAATCAACATCAACTGACCGATGCGATCGATTAAAAAAGTTAAAAAATATGTGTAATACACAATTTCTATTATTTTCACTCTTGTCACTTCAGTCTAAAAACCCTAACCATAGCGCCTCCTTCTTCAAAAACAACCCCACCCTTCAAATTCAAGTAATAATCCAAATCTAATATTCACCTAGCTTGATTTTTACTTCATATTCCTCAAATTCTTCATCTTTCTCAAGCTAATCTCTTTTCCAACCTAACTCTATCCAAATGTCTATAAAGAGCAAGAACACTTCAAAAAGGGCTAAAACCACCTAGGGTGAGAAAGAATGATCGAGCAACCTTCCCAAGGACAGAGTTCACAAAGCCAAGTGTCTGCCAGAGCAAGAACCCAATGAAGAAAGAAACAAACCGTGGATATGAGTCAAGCCTATTAGTTGGTTGTCTTAAGAAAAGGCCTCACCATCAAGAACTTCCCTTGGATAAAGGTTGGGGAGGCAAAAGGTCATTAAACGAACACATAGCTCTAGGTAATTTTAACCACATCACCCTTCGTGCCCAGGGAAATGTATAATGGATGGGAGAAAGATGATAGGGACAACTATTCCACTTAAACTGCTTATGATTAAGACTGTCACAGGAAATCATGAGTTGGAACCCATCATTAAATGGTTTCATGTCCAAAAATGCAAACCCATTTGGACTGAGAAGGAAATGATAAAAATGTCCACTAGGTACACGAGATTTTTCTGTGTAAATTTATGGGTAGAGTATTTAAATAACTTTCCTTATGCATTATACATAGTATACGGGATTGGTAACGCTTAAAATAAGATCGAACAATAGATCACTCGATATATCGATATACAACTAAACTAGGTATGAACATTTTATATTTACATGAAGAAATTAAAATAAGTCTAATAGGGAATAACGTAGGTTACTAGAATAAATTAAATCAAAAGAAAACAACATGACACAAGAAATAGGATTACTTAAACAAAAGGAAAAACAAATTAAGACATATGAATATTTTTGAGGAAAAAAGAAGAAAATTATTTATATACACATATGTAGATATATATACACACGCATATATAGTTATATATATATAGCAAGAAAAATAAAGAGGAAAACTTCTTCTCTTCACCCCCCCCCCCCCATCGTTCAAGACAAGAGTTAGAACATCCTCCTTCATCCACGTAGTGTTGACCGAAAATTTGTTGAACCAAGGAACAAGGTGAAGCAAAGTAAGAACTTCATGCAGAATGGTTTTTAAGTCCTTCTATTTATCACTTTACTTAGCTGCTCACTAATCCTCTTTTTCCTCCTTCAAATCGTAGCTCACCTAAGGAGATAAGCAAAAGATTTCTCCAGGCCAAGTAAAAGAATCTTCACTTAAACTAAGTGACAAAGGCAAGTACTCTTCTTTGATCTTTCGTGGACTTTCGAAATTAAATTCTCTATGTTTATATTAAATTTGGATCATTTATGAAGTATGTTCAATGTTTTAGTAGCATGAGATGAAAAAGACTTTGTTTTTATGTGATGTATATGGTATAATTTATATGAACCCATATAAATCGGCGAAGATGATAAGTAAGATGGACTTATATGTATAAAGGAAATAAATGAACAACTATTATATGGATGCATTTAGGAATAAATGAAAAGCATGAATCTTGTGTTAAGTTAGGAAAAGTGTACTAAGAAACTAACTTTGTTAAATTTGTTGATGTATTTTCAATGATGATTAATATGTGTGTATTTCTATGATGTTTTCGGTTTTTATAAGTTTTGGTGATTTTGATTTAGCATGTTATTATGCATCATACTCATGACTATAATGCTAGATCACAAATGTTGTTTCCTGATGATGATCATCTCATTATGTACATATATACAACACCCGCACAAGGGATGTTTTGGACTCTCTCACTTGAGCTTGATCATCCATATAATGATGACACATAAGCTTGATGATCATAGTTCAAGAAGATATATTTTTATGGTTTCTATCATTCTTATATTGCATCTATGTTCCATAATGACCTTAACCTTCAAAATCATTATTCGATGGAAACTAACATGGCATATAGATATGTTGATGTACAAACATAAGTATGAAGCACAATTTAGTGGTGAAAACAATAAGTTAAATAAGTCACATGGACAAAAGGAAATAGTCATTACATGTTAAAACAATAAATATCCAAATCATGATATATGTATAAGGTGTGAAGAAGATAAGATTCAAGTGTTGTGTGGGAAAGTATGATTTTCGGCAATAAGGCCAAATGATGGAATAAAACAAGTTTGCTTCATATTATAAATGTATATATGTATGCAATATAGTATCGGCCCTAAGGCCCAAATTGGGAAATAAATAAGGTTGTTATATGCATATATATACACACAAACATACATACATATATATATACATATATATATATACATATATATATATATACATATATATATATATATATATACATATATATATATATAACTTACGCCCTCTAGGCCTTTTTGTGGAACAAATATTTTTGTTACATGGTTATGGATATGTATGTGTAAAAAATGTAGTACGATATAATTTATGTCTACTTTATGTATCCTTATATGTCAGGTTGAAGTAATTATGAAATATGTGTACTAAATGCCTTAGCGTTGCGTCATGAGAATATCTATGGATGTATGATTTAAGAAGGTTGTGGATGGGTGAAATTGTCTAAAAGTAGAGAGTTGTTAAAGGATGTTGACCGAGAGACCTTTAAGAGAGAAAAGAAAGGTAGATTTTCATAATTTAAAGCATGGATTATGTGCATATGCATGAGTTTTAAAGATATGATGATATGGAAATATTTGAAAACATATAAAGTGTTGAATGGACTAGAAACCAAGAGCATATGCATACATTTTTGCATCTCAAGATAAGTTTTAAAAGTTCTCATATGTAAAGAACCATATCGACGAGACAATTGACTCTATCGATACATGTTATGATATGTTATGTTATGTTTTGGAGCCCGTCATGACACCGACTAGAGGGGTGGTGTCATGAGCATATAGTATGCTATCTATGACTGAAGGTCGGCATGGCGTTGGAACCTAGGAGAGGTTGGTGTCATGGGCATATGTACCATACCCTTATGTTGGTCAAGTTATCCTTGTCTGGGACAAGGAAATCTCCGCCCTATTGACATCACCATTGGATACTATGTATATATGATATAACATCGTGTTTGGAACACTGGTATTCATATTTGTACATAAGACTATATTAAGAATCATATTTGTATGTCGTGCGGTATCGTTCTTACGTTATGAAAGTTCTATGGCCATCATATGAAAAAGTCATGTTTTGAAATGTTTATGGATTAAAGAATGTATCAACATGTTATATAGAAAATGGATATTGTTTTGATCTTTCATCGTTTGGAAATTTTGATGACATTGTTTTTAAAGGCATCGCGTCGTAAGAGTATGGCAATTACATGGTTCATAGAAGGACTTGACTCATGTAGAGAATAAGAATAAGTATGATGATTATCTTAGACCTTGATTTGAGATGTTAAGGATGGACATGTGTACTAGGCGTTTTTATGGACCTTGATGGTAAAGAAATGCTAACTTTGATAGCGATGTTCATTACATATGTGTTACATGTTCTACGATTACACTTATGTTATTTTACTTTACATTTTAAAATGAAGACATGACATGTTATATTCTGATTCACACATCTTTATTTTATCACCCCGTCTCCACATGTATGATCCACATGATATACCCGGACGGACTACTTGCTAGGCCGATTAGTTTATCGCTCATAATTGCCTTTAACACTATTTGTAGAGAACATGAACTACGATATAGGTTTATAGAAGACGAGTCCGCATAGGTTATCTGTGATCGAAGAAGTATGCTCGAGAGTTTATCTTTGGAGATGTTAGACATTTGATTATGATGTATTTAGAAAATTTAGGGACTTGATATATTATAACTTGTACGGATTTATATTTAATGTAATGCATGTCGATTGTAATTTGTTTATCTTTGTGATGCTTCCGCTGTATGATTCATGATTCATGTCGACATGTACATGTATGGTATCGACGTCTTGTACTTCTTGTAGTAGAGTACGGCAGGTGCACTGTTGCGAGACCCTAGTCTTGGGTGGAGCGCTACACTAACGCCACCTGACGTGCCTATCTAACTGACTGGCAGAGATGGGGCCAACTAATGTCACCTACTGATGCGACCAGACTGTCTGCCACTTCTCGCTCACGAATGAGATCACCTAACCCCCCTCCCCGTGACCCCCTCCGCGACCGCCCGACACGTGGCAGCAGGGTGGGGTGGTGAGGCTGGGTGCGGGTGACCCTCACCCAGTCCTCACAACCCTCCCTGCTGCCACGTGTCGGACGGTCGCGGAGAGGGTCACGGGGAGGGGGTCAGGAGATCCGGATCCTCTCGCTCATGGCCTCCTACTGGCCGAATGGCTAATCAGCTTTTTCCTTTTTTTTTTCTTTTTTTCCTTTGACAGATGGCACTCATTTTCGGGGAAGTGTCCACGAAAAGTCTTTTTTCTAATCCGCATGTGCTACTGATTATATAGGAATTGTACCCGGTTTTCCAATTTCACTTCATATTCTTTTCCTATTTGATTTAAATATATCCCACAAAATTTAATCGTGATTGGATTCTTCTTTGATTTAATCATATCATTTTGAAATTAGTCTCCATCTTTATCTCGATCTTTATCGAGAACATTACATCCTGCATATTAATTAAAAAATACATGTAGTTCCAGTTTAATAAACGAACTAAAGATTTATTTATTTAGCCAATTAACATAAAAAGATAGTCGTACTCAAAACATATAGTTAATTTAGCTAAAATCAATGACTCCTAATTATTTCAATAAAAACTAAAAATATCCAAGTTAATCATCTTTTAGCCTATGAAGTGTTAAAGTATTACTCAAATTAAGTAATAGAAGGAGTGTTTTTGTGTGGTGTGTGTATCACATAGATCAGAAAACAACACTAAAAACACTAGCAGTTCAAGCAACAATTTCATATATTCTTACTATCCACCTAAGATAGTCAACTGCTTTGTCTTGATTCATATACCAAAGCGCGAATGCTCTAAACTTGATCTTTGTGCTGAAAGTATGTGTTTGTTATCTAGGCTACCTATCTAAAAGGATATCGATGTTACACTCCAGCCACTAGATATATCAATGTTATAATGGATTGTATCTTCTCTGAATCTGAATACTTCTTCCATAACCAACATATGACTCAGGGAGAGCATACAAGTGAACCACTTGATTGGTTACATAACGTCAAGTGTCCAAAGACTGTCTAAAAAGAACAGGTAGATGGCTTCATCAAGCAAGCCTAACCTAACGAAGGCAAAGCCGACGAGTCATTACCCATGAACCCTCTACTTTACATAATGAGGATAATACTAACGTCTACAGATCTTCCCTCTTAGAAAGAATAGAGGTGTACTATTAGAGCTGTACTCAATAGAATAGACGTCCCATTCCTTCAAATATGTGGTAAATATAGTGAGAAAGAGAATTGCATAATGTGAGAGTGTAGTATTCACTTCTTTGTTTTCAGAATATATCTTACGAACAATCAAAAAAGCAAGTAAAAAAAGAGTGATGGGAGGTAATGAATGTCTACATAGAGGCCTTAAAGAAGCGTTGTCGAAAGAAAAGAAACTAGTAGGGTGCATTGAGTCTTCCCTATTAAATATAAGATAGGTAGAACGATTGAGTGATATAAAACAAGGATGGTGACTAAAGGATACACACAAACGTATGAGATTGACTACTTAGAGACTTTTTCTCTAGTTGTAAACATCAATACTATTAGGGTGTTGTTTTCATTGGCCGCAAAAGAAATTTTACCATTTCATTAGTTTGACTTCAAAAACACCTTCTTATACAGGGAATTAAAGAAGAAATGTATGTGGAAGCCCTACAAGGTTTTTGACTTGAGTTTCAGAATAATGAAATCCGTAGACTTAAGAAGACTCTCTACAGGTTGAAACAATCTCCTCGCGTGTGGCTCGGGAGGTTAAGAGTGGCTATGAAAAATAATGGGTATAAAAAATCAACAATGATCACACATTGTTCTTCAAAAGAAGAGGAGATCTTGTCATGTGCCTCATCATATATGAACGACATGATCATCACAGGAAACGAAAAGGAAGAAATATCATAACGACAAAAAAATATGTTCATAGAGTTTGAAATGAAATATATAGGAGGAATAAAGTATTTTCTAGGGATTGAAGTACTCTGTCTAGGTGAAGGAATCTTCATGTCCTAGTAGAAGTACGTGCTTAATTTACTCATTGATGTTGGAATGTTAGATTGTAAGCCCAAAAGATACGTGGTGAATCATAAGCTGCAAGTCACAGAAGGAGCTCTATGGGTAGATAGAGAACAATATCAAAAATAATGGAAAAGTTGATTAGTCTCTCTCATACAAGTTCAGACATTGCCTATGCTATCAGAGATATAAGTAAGTTCATGCATAAACCACAGACAGGATATATTGAAGAAGTTATGTGAATAGTGAGTACTTGAAGGGGTCACCAGGATGAGGTATATTATTCAGAAGACATGGCCATTTGGATGTGAAAGTTTATACCGATGCAAATTGACAGGCAACCTATATAATAAGCAGTCCACTACATGGTAATTTCTGCTAATCGGCAGCAATCTCGTCACATGGAGAAGCAATAAGCAGAAAATTATGGTATTATCCAGCGAGGTATCTTGCATTTTCGTGAGCGTAATTAAGCCGTATGAGATGAGAGTCTCATAGCCAAGTTAATATCTATCCAAGAAGGAGGCATGATGACAAGATGGCTAGGAGGAATGGCTTATCAAATGGCTGAACTTGTCTCAAGATGAAGCAACTTGGGAGGATGCTCTTTTTCATCACGTGCCAATTTCGAAATTTTGATCCACTTGAGGACAATCGGGCTGTCAAGGAGGGAGAGATGTCAGCCTTTTTTCATCTCAGTTCTCGTGTTTGTGCAAGGTAACCAATGGATTTCAGTCTCCTAATTAAAAATCGATGAAAAAGATGAAGACAGTGGGCCATGGCCGTTGAAGCCACGGCAGCCATTTCTATTCTTAAAATAATAACAGGAAGCCACGTCGTTTCATTTTAAACTCTAGCAAAAAGGTATAGCCGTTCGATAAAAAGGAAAAATTATTAAATTTTTGAAGTGATAGATCTTAATTTACGTTGTAGGACCTGTATAGCACACCACTAGAAGGGGGTTGAATAATGAGTGCAGAAAATTGGTTTTTAAAACTTTTTAAACACAACAACTTACTTCTGTCTTGTTTTAGATTAACTAGATGACCAGGTTGTAGACCTCTAAAAAACATGAAATTCGGTAACAATGTGCTCTCATATGTTATAAATGTGTCACAAAAATTCCAGATTAAAATTATGTGTGTAACCCCCTGAAAAACCGTTTTTTCTCAGATTGCGTCAATCTGCCACAAATTGTGCCTCAAAATGGAAAATTTATTTCTATTAATTTAAAACTCTAAATGATCTAAAAATTTTATCGTATGACCCTAAGGATGTGTACTTTAGTGGGTTGAAACAGTTTTTCAAAACTCTTTTGCTAAGTATATCAACCAGTTGACGTTCTCAACCTTTGCAGATCTGAAAGTCAGATTGCACTAGTCTCAGAACCTTTAATGTTTGGTGGATTTATACTTATCTAAATTTGATGAAACTTGTCCCAAATGGAATATAATACATTTGGCTATATTTGTGCAAAATTTGGTGATATTTGAAAATCGTTTTCTATTTTTACTGTGAGTAT
This sequence comes from Eustoma russellianum, assembly GCA_036186865.1. Taxonomy (NCBI): domain Eukaryota; kingdom Viridiplantae; phylum Streptophyta; class Magnoliopsida; order Gentianales; family Gentianaceae; genus Eustoma; species Eustoma russellianum. The sequence continues at coordinate 4,368,744 of AP025060.1, forward strand.
GAAAACGATGCAGAAAACTGAAACTGAAAGTAAAAGTGTTGAAAAAGTAATAACACCGGACTTTTATACTAGTTCGGTCGAATCGACCTACTTCAGTCTTCGAGGACACATTCCTCGGTATTCAATAAACACAAACAAACACCTTGATATAAGGATGACTGGAGTTAAACACCAACTCTATCCTTTTACAACGAACAAAAAAAACAACAACACAAGTACCACCACCGAACGAATGAAGGTATGATCACACCGTGATCAACCTTGTACAAGAATAAAAAGTATGTGGGTGGTATAATCAAAGCCTGTACAGTATGTGAAAGATAAGAATGATAGGCTTAAGTCAAAGAGCAAGAGAAAAGAATAAGAAGAATAGTCTTGCTTAATCTGGATAGAATACGAACTTTGGCTTTGATTTGTCTTGAATCAACTTGCCCCTTTATATATGTGTGTGGCCGTCCATATGGCTGAGAACTCAACTTATGCATTACAAGTGTTAATGTTCTTCGATCATGGATTACTTAACTCCGTTATTAAATACTATTATTGAACCATAATATAATAGTACATAATACACATATATGTGTGTGTATGTGTGCGTGTGTGTTTGTATGTGTAAACACATACATGTGTGCCTACATATACTATTAACGCTTTGTTATGTGTGCTAACTACCCATATAAGTCTTAATAATATATTGACAATATGAACCGAATAAGCGAGAGCTCATATCAGGCTTAAACTTTCGCACCTTTCCCTTGACAGGTTTCATGGTCCCAAGCGATACTGCACCAATGCTAGTATCGAGCTTTAACCAGCCTGAGAAAAAAAAATGCACAAAACAAAAGATCTTCACAAGTTAATTTTGTGTTGTCCAATGAAATGAAAAATACTTATACTTAATAGTTATCACATATACAATAGTTATTATGTGTAAATTACATGTACAATATTTGTTACGCATACACTACATCTTTTGGAACTTAGGAACTCTGGAGAGAAGTCTTAGTACCGCTAGTATGTTAGTGATTAACTAGATGGAGCGTAGGGGTTACCGGTTCACTATGTGTGAAATAAAATAAGATAAAAAAATAACTTCAATTGAAACTGTGATTGTACATATTTATGAATATGGTCATATAATGATCATTTAAAAGACGTTCACCGTGTAGTAGGCTCCCACGTTTGTGCAGTATCTAAATATGGATTGGATCGCTTCGCGATCTGATATGCGTAGCCTTACCTTATATTTTTTTTCATTTCAGATGCATTAGGTTCTCGTATTTGTGTCGAAAAAGATGAAGACAGTGGGCCATGACCGTTGAAGCCACGGCAGCCATTTCTACTTTTAAAATAATAATAGGAAGCCACGTCGTTTCATTTTAAACTCTAGCAAAGAGTTATAACTGTCCGATAAAATTACCGTTAGTATAACTGATTCTTTGAGCTTGTCTTATTTGCTGTTTTGTTTTATATATGCAAATTAGAGGACTCAAGAGACAGGACCAGATCGGCTGATCGTGGGTGGCTCTAAATGACAGAACTATAAATTGTCAAGTTCAATAAATGACAGTCAACTTACTGTGAATATGCAAACGATGCAGAAAATTGAAACTGAAAGTAAAAGTGTTGAAAAAATAATAACACCGAGATTTTTATACTAGTTCGGTCAAATCGACCTACTCTAGTCTTTGAAGACGCCTTCTTCGGTGTTCACAAAATACAAAAAGACATCTTAACACAAGAGTGACTGGAGTTAAACACCAACTCCACCCTTTTATAACGAACAAACAAAAACAATAACACAAATACCACCACCGAACGAACGAATGTATGATCACACCCTGATCAACCTTGTACAAAATGGAAAGTATGCGCGTGGTATCAAAGCCTATACAACATATGGAAGATAAGAACGATAGGCTTGAGGCTAAGAGCAAGAGAAAAGAATAAGAGAAGAAGAGAATAGTCTTGCTTGATCTTGATAGAATATGAATTTTGGTTTGGGTTTTTCTTGAATCAACTTGCCCCTTTATATATGTGTGTGGCCGTCCATATGGCTGAGAACTTCCCTCAAATTTGTCCTGAATGCCCTGAAAGATTGCCTTATATAATATGATGACACACCCTTGCTTACTTGGCGACATATGATTGGACGAATGACGTGTCTTCGCCTATTTGTCACTTCATGACAGGCCATCACTTTTCACCTTGGCACTTCATAAAACGAGCTGGAAATTCATCAATATAATCTGAAACACATGCTAAAATTCACACATATTAATTATCAATCAATCAAGATGTGATTGCACCTAATTTTGAAAGAAATTTGGAGCATAATGGCATGCAAAATTTGGTCATATCACCATGTGCTGAAAACTTCAGCACTTCGTTTGATTTTGAAACCTTCCCATGTGTGTTTTGTCTTCTTCAATGTCACCAATCACATGTGGCTTATCCTCCACCGGTCAAAGTGACAAACAATCTTCACCTAGGTTCAAATCATGTGTAAGTGGTGTGTAAATCATCTTCTTTTGTAAACTTTGTCAAATAATGATGCATAATCTTCACACATATGGTACATTTTAATCAACCCTTAATTTGTTTTTCTAGAATAATCTAATATGTCTTCGATGTGTAAAAAGTGTCTAGATACATGTTACATCAATGACAAAAACGTCCTACATATGCATAAGTTTAGAAAACCGAATTCTCGACTTTCGTCGATTACGCGATTTTTCTCCGATTAATCTCAAACATCTTATACATGTAATATATGTTATGTCACACATAATATATATATAAAATAAAGTGTATTTTCAGCTTCCATAGCTGAGATTAACAATGCCCCATGTGACAACAATATTTGAGTTTGAATTTTCAACAAATCAAGCCACATTGTGGGTGATTTATGTGCGTAAACACGGTATGACTTTGGGACTTATTTTGACATGTGGTGCACGAAATGTTTGAGTATTTGCAGTATATATAGGATGGTCATCTTTATATGGTAAGTACGTGACATGTTGCTGATGGTTCGGTAGTCAACCGATGTGACAATTTTCGGTTTATGGCCTCATGATATGTCGACATAATTTTGGAATATGATGACTTTTAATGTATGATATGAGACCTGTATATACTCACAAATATGATATCTATATGGTGGTGTGATGTCGACATATGTTTATGATGTGTATGACGTGTCGGTAGAACGTCGGGATAGAACCATATAGTTCGTCGTTATGAAAAATATGTATATAATATATATATATATACACACACACATACATATATGTGTGTGTGTGTGACATGTGTATAAGTGTGAAGAGAAGACTTTTCATTTCAAACTTGTTGCTAAGTAGCTCTCTTCAAATACATCTCCATTTAATGAACTAGTTAGTTTATATACTTAATTATTTCATTAAAATGAACTAGTTTAGTTCATTTATCATGGCACCTGAAAATAGTATGAAGACAACAAATGTTTACCATATGATGTAAGCTTTAATGCTTCATAGCACGTTAGTGCAACAACAATATATATAAGCAAGTAAAGAATATTTATCACGTACATGTTGGGTATCCCTCCTAGTTGGAGTCCCAATATCTTGAGTCAAATACAATTATGACATTGGAAGAATTCCAACAAAGGAAGTTGGAATGGTTTTTTAGTTCTCCAAGGTTGTTTATTGCTTGGAAGACTTTAGGAAGACCTTGTGTATTGAAAAGACACAAGGTGAAGCACTATAAATAAAGGTGCTGAGTGGAAATTTCAAGAGAGAACAAGAAAAGAATAAGAAAAATAAGAGAGAGAATACAATTGAGGAAGAGTGAAATTCGTAGGTGAGGGGCAGTCTGCCAACCTTTGGAAAAATTGCATTTGCCGAGTAGTGCACCGTTGGATCATCACCAAATTTTGGCAGATTATTTTCAAGAAACAGAAATACATTCTGAACGATGGAGATGTGTTTTAGAGGTGTCTAGATGTATCAGATTCCTGCATTCCCGAGACAGAAATTTTCTGCCTGAAAATTTCAGCTTCGTATTTGTTCCTCTCTTTTATCTTGTTGTGTTCTAAGATTGTTTGGTTGATCTTGATGATGTTGCATTCCTCTAGCTGAACCTAGAGAGACTTTGTTGCACCCATTATTAATTATAGTGGAGATCGTTTAAGTGGCCTATGGGTCCCGTGGTTTTTTACTCCTACCTTGGGAGGTTTTTCCACGCTAAAATTGTTGGTGTTTGTTCGTGTTTCGTTCGATTATTCTCTATAGTGCTGTATTTTGAGAGAATATTTCCTATTCGCTGCGCTATCTGTGGTTTCCCCAACAAGTGGTATCAGAGCCAGGTTCTCTTGACTGTGCAACTATGGAAGTGAACACATCCAGGATGGAGTTTGAATGGCTCCAACTATAATGTTTGGAAAGGAAAGATGGAAGATTTGCTCTATGTCAAAGGCTTTCATGTTCCGGTTTTCTCTACCGAGAAGCCCGAAGGAAAAAGTGATGAAGAATGGAACCTGCTGCACAGACAAGTTTGTGGATACATCCGCCAATGGGTCGATGATAATGTATTGAATCATGTAAGCAAGTGTCTAATGCGAGAACCCTCTGGACAGCCCTGGAGGAGTTATATGCTAAGAAGACGGGGAATAATAAGCTATTCCTGATCAAGCAGATGATGTCTTTGAAGTATGATGATGGTTCATCAATGGCCGACCACCTGAATGCTTTTCAGGGAATTATGAATCAATTGGCGACGATGGGCATAAGCTTTGATGATGAGATTCAAGCTTTATGGCTTCTTGGCACTCTGCCAAATTCATGGGAGACGTTCCGGACATCGTTATAAATTCTGCTGAATGGTGTTCTCACATGGAATCGGCTAAGAGTGCCGTTCTTAGTGAAGAAATGAGGCGCAAGTCTCTTGGCCTCTTCTCATTCAGAGATGCTGGTCACTGAATCGGGGGAGAAGTCAGAGAAGGACTCAGATAATCGTGGTGCATCAAGAGAGAGTCAAAACCAATCTTCGGATCGTGGCAAGTCTCGTGGGGTTCCAAAAATGGTCAAATGTAGAGTGCCATCACTGTGGCTTGAAGGTCATATCCGAAAGCATTGCCGAAAGTGAAAAGAGAAATGAGAGACAAGATACCACAATATGTCAAGAAAGAAGGTACCAAAATGATGATATTGTCGTTGTTGATGCTTCTTCATTATTTGATGATTGTGTAGAAAGTGTTAATATATCATCTGAAAGATGGATTGGGTGATTGATAGTGGTGCTTCTACACATGCTACCTTTCGGCGTGATCTTTTCTCAACTTATGAGGCTGGTGATTTTGGTATATGTATGGGAAATAGAGGACAATCAAGTGTTGTTGGAATGGGAATATTTGTGTTGAGACTAGTAATGGAACTACTATAGTTCTCAAGGATGTGAAGCATATTCCCGATCTTTGGTTCAATCTCTTATCCGTTGGAAAGCTGAGTGATGAAGGATATTGCAGTTCATTTCCAGGTGATGAATGGAAACTGACGAAGGGCTCAATGTTGGTTGCTAGAGGAAATAAGTGCTCAAATTTGTATGTTGCGAAATTTGGGATTTTTAAGTATTACATGAATACTTGTGTAGCGCCCCGCTCCCGAGCCCTAGCATCGAGAACAGTGCACCCGCCGTATCTCGCTCAGGAGAATATAAGGCGTCGATACAAACCAACTACACGTCATCATAATAACGCAAATCGATGCCAGCAGAAGTCATTACTAAAATCCTCGATAAAATAAACATCCTCATTAATACCATGTCTACGAATTTCTAATCAATACAATAGTCAAATGTATATAAACACTAATCCCAAAATACATAAACCTCGAATATCGAAATAGCTGTCTCAACTAACCCTCGAAAGCCCTTTATGAATATCCTTAGTCTCAGAATCTCCCGTCTCGATCTTCTACGGCATACCACCTCTTGTGTAAGCATATCCTAACTTCTCCCACCTGCAAAACTGGTGAGTGGTGGTGTGAGCCAAATCAACGGGCTCAGTAAGCAACCTATCTATACCCATTATGAAAATCATGCATGCAGAGACAATTACAGATAACATTTACAAATAAACATACATATCAATCGAGTAAATAAATTGCGGAAAGTAAGTCACTCCACATAATAATGCGCAACTTCATGATGCATGCCTTCTCTACGTGCCACACGCAACAAACGCCATGTCACGCACGATGCTCATATCTCTACCGTGCAATGCATGAACCTCGAGGTGATCCTACCACACGCCTCGTCAGGCCACACGCCCCGTCGGGCCACACGCCTCATAGGGCCACACGCCTCGTAGGGCAACACGTCTCATAGGACACACGCCTCATAGGGCCACACGCCTCGTAGGGCAACACGTCTCATAGGACCACACGCCTCATAGGGCCACACGCCTCGTAGGGCAATGCAATGCTCGTGCCATGAATGCAAATGCATAACCATATGTAATCCGGTATATCCATACTCATACATATGCTCGCGCCCATACACGAGCATATATACGTTTATGTATACCCTCACACATCCATATACATATGTACAACGAACAGTGCACCAACGCATGATAAACATTATTGCATAGATAAACCACTTACCGCTAATGCATGACAATATAACGAGCACAAATAGATCATTTACCTCTGATGCATGACAGTATAACGAACACAGATAGACCACTTACTGACTACAACCCTGTATATTGCTTATAATCGCCACGGCTCAGTCACCTCGTGCCGCAATAGCAACATCCTTGCCATGGTTGTTTGGAACCAATTCCAACTATACAGTATATATCCTTTGTAAGGGCGAGTTTTCCAAACATAAATTTCTCAAACACTTTTATAATAACCATTACACTTTTCTGTTTATCATTTAATTTCTGTTTCAATTCCGTTATACCTCATGCGATAAGTATATCCACGTATATGTTCGTGCTCATACATGTGCATATACGCGTTTACACTTATGCATTTCGCTTCATATTCATGCCAATTCCCAGTCCGAACACCAATTTCCTCATCTCCAAAATATATATATATATTTGATTCCAGCTATCACACACCATAATTTCGACACCCAATCGTATGTTGATATAATTATACAATATAAACATATTTTACCACATGTGACTTGCTACATTTTATAGAGAAAAGAATTATGGGTCTAAGTTGCTTTGGCCTGTTGGATGAAAAAATAATAGAACAGTATTGCACTTTTAACATTGAGTGCTTATATGCCACTTCCTTTTTCTGATGTATTTGTTTTAGTAATATATTCAACTGTTCACAAATAAATCCCACATATATTGGAAAATATCACAGGCAACGACCTGCGCACACACATGTAAATAGTTACACTTATATTCAACCGCACACAACCATGGCCGAAATCATTTTTTTTCCTGTAGCGCCCTGCTCCCGAGCCCTAGCATCGGGAACAGTGCACCCGCCGTATCTCACTAAGGAGAACACAAGGCGTCAATACACTTCAATTACACGTCATCACAATAACGTAAATCGATGCCAGCGGAAGTCATAGCTATGAATCCTCGATAAAATAATCTTCATCGGTAATACAATGTCTAAGGATTTCTAAATCACTACAATAGTCAAATGTATATAAACACTAATCTCGAAAATACATAAACCTCGAATATCGAACAACTGTCTCAACCCACCCTCAAAAGTCTCATCTGAATATCTTTAGTCTCGAAATCTCCTGTCTCGACTTCACGGTATACTAACTCCTGTGTAAGCATACCCAACTTCTCCCACCTGCAAAACTGGTGAGTGGTGGTGTGAGCCAAATCAACGGGCTCAGTAAGCAACCTATCTATACCCATTATGAAAATCATACATGCAGAGACAATTACAGATTACATTTACAAATCAACATACATGTCAATCGAGTAAATAAACTGCGGAAAGTAAGTCACTCCACATAATAACGCGCAACTTCATGATGCATGCCTTCTCTACATGTCACACGCAATAAAAGTCATGTCACGCACGATGCTCATATCTCTACCGTGCAATGCATGAACCTCGAGGTGATCCTACCACACGCCTCGTCAGGCCACACGCCACGTCGGGCCACACGCCTCGTAGGGCCACACGCCTCATAGGGCCACACGTCCCGTAGGACCACACGCCTCATAGGGCCACACGTCCCGTAGGACCACACGCCTCATAGGGCCACACGCTCCGTAACGTGGAGTCAGCGAACACACGCTCCGTAACGTAGAGTCAGCGAACACACGCTCCATAACGTGGAGTCAGCGAACACACACGCTCCGTAACGTGGAGTCAGCGCCCCGAAGGGATGCAATGCTAATGCACGTGCCATGAATGCTGCACACACATAATCCAGAATCCGGCGCATACATGCTCCTATATATACCCGCGCCCATACACGTGCATATATACTTGCATGTCTACCCCCACACATCCATATACACATGCAATGCGCATTGAGACCGTACAATCATACATACAACCAGTTCATTTATACATACCTATCTCACATATACACACAACTCGCATATAGGAAAAGTCCAATTACAGATATGCAGCAAACAACACACTGATGCACGATAAGCATAACAAGCACAAATAGATCACTTCCCTCTGGTGCATGACAACATAACAAGTACAGATAGACCACTTACCTCTTATCGGTCAAGGTAGTTTATTCTCCAACATATATTTTAATTCTGCAAAGGAAACAAACAAATATATAACATACATAATTCCGCCCAATCAGTTATTCACCAATACAGTATAAATAAATATATAACTTATATCTTTTCAGCCAAAATAGTTTGTTCACTATTATAATAGTAAGTAAGTATATACCTTTTCGGTCCAAATAATTCTTTTGCTAATATAAGTTCTTAATAAAAAATATAAATAAATGTATAATTCTTTCTAACATAGTTTATATATAATAATATATTTTTAAATATGAAAATACTATAAGCAAATATATAGTTTTATTCAAAAAAAATAGCTTATATAATTATGTATATTGTTAAATTCAAACAAAAATAATATGAATAAATATGTAATTTCTAACCAAAAACAGTTTATATACTTATATATATTTTTAAATCCAAAAATAAGATAAATAAATGCACAATTCTATTTGAAAAACAGTTTGTATATTTATATTATTTTTAAATACGAAAATAATATAAATATATATAATTCTATCTAAAAACAGTATATATTTATATTATATTTTAAATCCGAAAATAATATGTCTTTAAATACAATTTATAAAAACAGTTTCTATATATATATATATATATATATATATATATATATATATATGTATGTATGTATGTATTATATAAATACGATAATACAATAATATATTTTCAAATTTATTCAAAAATAGCTTAAATAATTATACATATATTTAAATACGAAAAATACAAATACATACATAATTCTACCAAAAAAAACAGTTTTTATAATTGTAAAAATATTTATATACGAAAATAATATAAAGATACATATACAATTTTTATTAAAAACAGTTTTTATAATTATAAATATATTTAAATACGAAATTAACTATATATATATATAATTATATTAAAAACAGTTTTATAATAATACATATATTTAAGATAAGAAAATAACATAAGAATATTTATAGTTATATTAAAAACAGTTTATACTTATACATATAATTTAACATGAAAATAGACATATAAATATGTATATCTCTTATAAAAAACAGTTTATATTATTTATATATAATTAAATGCGAAATACATGTATAAATTAACATAATCTATATAAAAAAACATTCATAATTATACACATATGATTTAATATCAAAATACATGTATAAATACTCATATAGTGAACAAAAACAGTTTATTACTTTTAGAAATATAATTTGATGCGAAAATAAATATTTAATTTCATGTTTCCTATAAAAATCATTGATAATCCTATTTATATATACTTAAATACGAAAATTGATAATTATATTCATATATTCTATACTTACACATATGTACATTCATACATATCTAACAAATCACATATAAAATATAGCATAAATTTATATTTGCTTGAAACAAAATAAATAATATCATACTAAAGACTCAATCTTCACATTCTTTATGGCCAAAATATATAAATACATATACATACATGCATATACATACATATGTATACACGACATATACATACATAAAAATACATGCATACACATATACAACAAATGAACACTTAAATATAAATACATACACAAGACTATGCATATATAAATAACAAATTTTGAAACCAAAATACAAATACATGATCCATGAGTTTGTACAAAAATATACATATAAAGTTCACAAAATCATAACGAGTATGGGTACGATACTTACATTGCTTGAATTATATTATACCGTGGTTGAAATCGGGATTGAGTTAGACAAAACTTCCTTCTTTTCCTTCTCTTTTCCCCCCTCTCTTTTCATTCCTCACACTCTCTGTTGCTCTTATCTCTCAACCTCTCTTTTTTTTTGTTTGTGTTGCTGCCGTTGGTGTGGGATGAGAAAGGAAGAAGAATTTGGTATTAAGTTGGGAAAATAATGAGAAGAGTAATGGTGGTATCAGAGCATGGTTCTAGATCCACAACGGAGACGTAGATTCATGCCATGATCTTAGAAATTAAGTTATGATTTTGACCATAAGTCACGATCTTAGAAATAAATGATGGATTTGATTATGAATCGATCTTGAATATAAGTACTGAGCTTTGTCATAAACGATGGTTATATTATAAGTATGATCGTAGAATTAAGAAATAACCTGAGACTTAAGGAGACGATCAGTTAAGGGACATGTATACATAGGGATACTATAAGATTTTAATTACTCGCCTTAATTAGGTTTCGATCATAACCCTTTGCTCAATCCCTTAACCGCGAGAATAAGTAACCCTAACTGAATAGTATTTAGTAAAAATATATAAGTTGCGAAGTTAACCAAAATACCCTGTCGCAAGCGCTGGTTCATATATTAATTTAGATGGACCAGGAAGTTACTAGGGCTGCTTCTCCCTAGCAGAAGCATAAGACCCCGTACCATTGGGGTAACTAAAGCGGGTTCATAGTTCGACTTGAGAGTAGTGTTGAACGCGACTAGGTATAAGTTGAGATCATATCTACTAAGGAATTATCTGTAGTAGAATGATAGGAACTAAGTATTGATTTATAAGCATTATGAATAGTAGAGTTTAGTGAAAGATATTGTACAAAGGAATTATAGTCTAAGGTTAAAGATGTTGAATGTAGTGTATCAAAATAGGTCGACAATATTAGTCTTATTGAAGGTATTGATCGATAGTGACATATGAGAATCGACGATAGTATGTGCCTCGAAATGATAAATTGCCACACAATCTTTAGTAAGTGTTGATTTCTAGAGACATTGAATTACTTGACTTGAATCTGGTAGGCACGAATTGAAAAAGAGTAAGCATGAACAAGTATGGGTGACTTTTAGTGTGAGATTTAATCAAGTTAAAAAAAATCAGTAGTTGAAATAACCAAGTAAAGGAGAACAGTGGATCATTGTGGCCCGCGGAAGTATGGTGAATTAGAATAACTTAAGTCGATCAATAATTAGTGTGATGTGTTAGGATTGGACAATCTAGTTTAATGATTTTATCATAATAGACAAAGGTTAGACTTATAAAAAAACAATACATACGCGAATTTTCATTTGACAGTAAGAATGACTTAGAATAATCTACAAAGTATTGGACTGTAAATTTTCAAGTAATCCACTGTTTTTATATAAGCACGTACACCCGAGATATGTTCTATATTTTAAAGGTACTTACATAGTCCATTAACTTTACAAGGCTATATTTTCTTCGTATTGGTATATCAAGCCAATGGAATTTCGATTACCCCTGAAAAGGTAATAAAAATAATTTAAAAAAATAATAATATCAATAATAAACACCATTTACTTCCACCACCCTTTCCCCTTCCTATAACTCCTCAAAACCCCCACTCCTATCTCCTTGTAACTTGCGCAGCCCCTAAATTCCTCCCCAGATTCACGCCATCGCCCGAAAACTAGGAAGGAAAAGCCACCCTTATTATCATGAATTCAATCTCCTACACTTTTCATATGTCTAAAGAAAGTTAGCACCATCCAAGCAATTCTGCCGTAGCCTAGGGGCAAGAAAAATAAGAGGATTCTTCTTCCATCGTTCTTCACGTAGTACTTATCATCGAGACACGAGGCAAGTATACTACTTATATTTGCTATGATTTTCAAATGTTATCACGCTATTTTCATATGAAACCGGATCACGCCTGTTTATTTGTGATCACATAGATTGTTGAATATGTATACGTATTCGATGTAATTATGTATTGATCATATAAATGTATGTATGTGCCATGATAATATATATATATATATATATATATATATATATATATATATATGTATGTATGTATGCGTATGTCAAATTAAGTGTTTTTTTTGGTACGTTGATGTCGCTGTTGTTCCAAATATATGTGAGTATATAAATTGTAAGTGGTAAATTGTGGGCTGAAGGAATAGTAAAAGAAAAGGAAAAAAAATGATTTCGGCCATGGTTGTGTGCGGTTGAATATAAGTGTAACTATTTACATGTGTGTGCGCAGGTCGTTGCCTGTGATATTTTCAATATATGTGGGATTTATTTGTGAACAGTTGAATATATATACTAAAACAAATACATCAGAAAAAGGAAGTGGCATATAAGCACTCAATGTTAAAAGTGCAATACTGTTCTATTATTTTTCATCCAACAGGCCAAAGCAACTTAGACCCATAATTCTTTTCTCTATAAAATGTAGCAAGTCACATGTGGTAAAATATGTATTATATTGTATAATTATATCAACATACGATTGGGTGTCGAAATTATGGTGTGTTGATAGCTGGAATCAAATATATATATATATATTTTGGAGATGAGGAAATTGGTGTCGGACTGGGAATTGGCATGAATATGAAGCGAAATGCATAAGTGTAAACGCGTATATGCACATGTATGAGCACGAACATATACGTGGATATACTTATACGCATGAGGTATAACGGAATTGAAACAGAAATTAAATGATAAACAGAAAAGTGTAATGGTTATTATAAAGTGTTTGAGAAATTTATGTTTTGGAAAACTCGCCCTTACAAAGGATATATACTGTATAGTTGGAATTGGTTCCAAACAACCATGGCAGAGACTGGTTGCTATTGCGGCACGAGGTGACTGAGACGTGGCGATTATAAGCAATATACAGGGCTTGTAGTCAGGTAAGTGGTCTATCTGTGTTCGTTATACTGTCATGCATCAGAGGTAAATGATCTATTTGTGCTCGTTATATTGTCATGCATTAGCGGTAAGTGGTTTATCTATGCAATAATGTTTATCATGCGTTGGTGCACTGTTCGTTGTACATATGTATATGGATGTGTGAGGGTATACATAAACGTATATATGCACGTGTATGGGCGCGAGCATATGTATGAGTATGGATATACCGGATTACATATGGTTATGCATTTGCATTCATGGCACGAGCATTGCATTGCCCTACGAGGCGTGTGGCCCTATGAGGCGTTGTGGTCCTATGAGACGTGTTGCCCTACGAGGCGTGTGGCCCTATGAGGCGTGTGTCCTATGAGACGTGTTGCCCTACGAGGCGTGTGGCCCTATGAGGCGTGTGGCCCGACGGGGCGTGTGGCCTGACGAGGCGTGTGGTAGGATCACCTCGAGGTTCATGCATTGCACGGTAGAGATATGAGCATCGTGCGTGACATGGCGTTTGTTGCGTGTGGCACGTAGAGAAGGCATGCATCATGAAGTTGCGCATTATTATGTGGAGTGACTTACTTTCCGCAATTTATTTACTCGATTGATATGTATGTTTATTTGTAAATGTTATCTGTAATTGTCTCTGCATGCATGATTTTCATAATGGGTATAGATAGGTTGCTTACTGAGCCCGTTGATTTGGCTCACACCACCACTCACCAGTTTTGCAGGTGGGAGAAGTTAGGATATGCTTACACAAGAGGTGGTATGCCGTAGAAGATCGAGACGGGAGATTCTGAGACTAAGGATATTCATAAAGGGCTTTCGAGGGTTAGTTGAGACAGCTATTTCGATATTCGAGGTTTATGTATTTTGGGATTAGTGTTTATATACATTTGACTATTGTATTGATTAGAAATTCGTAGACATGGTATTAATGAGGATGTTTATTTTATCGAGGATTTTAGTAATGACTTCTGCTGGCATCGATTTGCGTTATTATGATGACGTGTAGTTGGTTTGTATCGACGCCTTATATTCTCCTGAGCGAGATACGGCGGGTGCACTGTTCTCGATGCCAGGGCTCGGGAGCGGGGCGCTACAACTTGTGTGAATGAAAGCTCCTCGAAATTATGGCACCAACATTTGGGTCATATGAGTGAAAAGGAATTGAGCATCCTGGCTAAGAAGAATGTGTTATCCGGTGTTTTCAATGCAAGACTGAAGCAGTGTCCGCATTGCCTGGCTGGAAAGCAAAGACGTGTGTCCTTCAAGTCTTCCGAACCAAAAAGAAAGCAGGAGGTTTTGGACTTGGTACATTCCGATGTCTATGGACCAATGAAGACCCGGTCACTTGGCGGTGCTTACTATTTTGTGACTTTTATAAATGATTATTCTCGGAAGATTTGGGCCTATACCTTGAAGACAAAGGACCAGGTGCTTGACATATTCAAGTCCTTTCAAGCTCGGTTGAAAGAGACACAGAAAAAAACTCAAGTGTCTCCGAATGGATAACGGGGGAGAATATATTGGTCCTTTCAAAAAGTATTGCCGGAGCCAAGGTATACGCCACCAAAGGTCTCCTCCGAAGACACCGCAGTTGAATGGGATGGCCGAAAGAATGAATAGAACCTTGGTTGAAAGGGTGAGATGTTTGCTATCTCAGTCAAAGTTGCCGAAGTACTTCTGGGGTGAAGCATTGAATACAGTGGTGCACGTGCTAAATCTCACACCTTGTGTTCCTTTGAAGTTTGATGTTCCAAATCGTGTTTAGAGTGGAAAAGATGTTTCCTATGACTATCTTCGGGTGTTTGGGTGCCTTTCTTATGTGCACGTTCCGAAAGATGAGAGATCAAAACTTGATGGCAAGATAAAAAAATGTGTATTTGTGGGATACAGACTTGATGAGTTCAGCTATTGCTTCTTTGATCCGATTGCAATAAAGTTTGTTCATAGCCAATATGTTGTGTTTTTGGAGGACTACACCATCGATGATATTGAGAAGGCCAAAAAAGAAATTCCTACTCATGTAGATGAAGAATTGGCTGGCGATCAACCAACTACAACTGCTCTCACACCAAATTTTGTAGTTGATGAGCCTGATGTGAGTCCAGGTGATGAGAATGAAGTCTATCCTAAAGAAGAGATGGCTGAGCAGCCTGCTGGTGCTATTGAGTTGAGACGGTCTACCCGTGACAGAAGACCTTCCGTTCATTACCCCCATAACAAGTTTGTATTTTTTACAGATGGTGGAGAGCCTGAAAGTTTTCAAGAAGATTTAGAAGTCGAACAAATGGATGTCAAGACGGTTTTCTTTCATGGTGATCTGCATGAAGAGATTTATATGGAGCAACATGAAGGTTTTCAAGAGAAAGGAAAAGAAGATTGTGTTTTGAAATTGACAAAGAGTCTTTATGGCTTGAAGCAAGCACCAAGACAGTGGTGCCAAAAGTTCAGTTCAGTGATGGTTAGGCATGGTTATAAGATGACAAAGGCCGATCACTGTATTTTTATACGAAGATTTTTTGATAATAACTTTATCATTCTTCTGTTGTATGTTGATGATATGCTGATTGTTGGAAAAGACATTTCCAAAATCAATGAGTTAAATAAGACCTTGAGTGAATCTTTTGCTATGAAGGATTTGGGACCAGTGCAGAAAATCCTTGGGATTCAAGTCATACGTGACAGAAATGCAAAGAAGTTGTTTTTGTCACAAGAAAAGTATATTGAGAAGGTTGTTCGGCGTTTTGGCATGGACAAGGCCAAAGCAGTGAGTATTCCGCTTGCTTCTCATTTTAAACTCAGTCACGAGCAGTGTCCATCTACTGATGATAAAAGGCCGAGTATGAAGAATGTTCCATACTCGTCGGCAGTTGGTAGCCTGATGTATGCCATGGTTTGCACAAGACCCGATATAGCACATAATGTGGAAATTGTGAGTCGTTATCTTTCAAATCCGGGAAGACATCATTGGAAGGCCGTGAAGTGGATTATGAGATATCTCCGTGGAACATCGAATCTGAGGCTAACTTTGGGATGTGATGCCTACATTGGTTGGTTATTCGGATTCTGATTTAGCCGAGAGCTTGGATGATCGCAAGTCTACTTCTGGGTAATGATGAATTTTTTCGGAGGAGTCATGACTTGGCAATCAAAATTGCAAAAATGTGTTGCACTTTCTACTACCGAGACCGAGTTTATAGCTGTTGTGGAAGCAGCAAAGGATTTGTTCTGGTTGAAGAAATTCTTAATAGAACTAGGAGTGAAACAAGCTAAGTATGTTTGTTTTGTGATAATCAACTGTCATTCAGTTGTATAAGAATTCTTCGTTTCCTTCGAGGTCCAAACATATTGATGTCCGTTATCACTGGATTCGTGATGCGTTAGATACGAAGCTATTCGAGCTTGAGAAGGTTCATATGGATGAAAATGGTGTTGACATGTTGATAAAAGTTTTGTCAAGAGGAAAGAACTTCAACAAAGGAAGTTGGAATGGTTTGTTTGGTTCTCCAGGGTTGTTTATTGGTTGGAAGACTTTAGGAAGACCTTGTGTATTGAAAAGACATAAGATGAAGCACTATAAATAGAGGCGCTGAGTGGAACAATTGCAAGAGAGAACAAGAAAAGAAGAAGAAAAATAAGAGAGACAAATACAAGTGAGGAAGAGTGAAATTCGTAGGTGTTGGGCAGTCTGCCAGCCACCGGGAAAATTGCTTTTGCCGAGTAGTGTACCGTTGGATTGTCACCAAATCTTGATAGATTATTTCTGAAACACAGAAGTACATTCTGAATGGTGGAGATGCATTTTGGAGGTGTCTAGGTGTGTCCGATTCCTGCATTCCCGAGACAAAAATTTTCTGCCTGAAAATTTCAGCTTCGTATTTGTTTCTCTCTTGTATCTTGTTGTGTTCCAAGATTGTTTGATTGATCTTAATTACGTTGTATTCCTCTAGCTGAACCTAGAGAGACTTGATTGTACCCATTATTGATTATAGTGGAGATCGTTTAAGTGGCCTACGGGTCCCATGATTTTTTACTCTTATCTTGGGAGGTTTTTCCACGCTAAAATTGCTGGTGTTCTTGTTCGTGTTTTCGTTCGATTATATCTCTATAGTTGTTGTAGTTTGGGAGAGAACATTTCCTATTCCGGTGAGCTATCTAGCGGTTTCCTCCCAACAGGTAATATGTCAAGTAACACTTAAACCATGCATTTCGTAAATGCGCAACATTTAAATCATGTATTGTCAAATCACTCAAACCTCAGTTTTTCAACAACGGTTACACCACTGACCGAATGATGTTGGGTCGACAGATCTGGCCTTCTAAGGGAGGGTGCCCCTGGTCAGGTTCATTTGTGGCCATTCAGGACAGCTGAGCTGCCTTTAATTTGTCCGTCTGTGAGTGCCTATAAGGCTCCTTATGTCATTTTTAGGACCGGAATGGAAATTACCTCAATTGCTCTTTAGCAATTTTACCCTTTTGTTTTTGCCTTGTATTTGATTTCCAGTGACTCTTCAAGTTCCTGTGAAATCATGGTTTAAAAAAATGTTACTCCTCGGTTAAATATAAAATTTTTATTTGCCGCAAAAGGGTTTTCTGCTGTACTTTTGTGCTACAAGTCTACAGAAGGCCTCATCCGACATTTTTGCATATTTCAATTCATATAAAACATACACAAAAACAAATATAAGCCCACTCAAACATACATACACACATATATATATATATATATCTATGTTTTTTCGGCATGGCCTCTTCGTGAATGTCTTCGTATTTTTCCATTTTTTCCTGGTGCGTTTCTAGTTCTGGCATGCCTTATGCTGCCTCTATTCAGCCTTTGATTGATACTCACTATTCGCCTCCCATTCCTTTGAGACGAGGTAGCGTTATTCGATGGATATTACCGCCCTCCGATAAATTAAAGTTAAATATTGATGTAGCAGTTGGTCAACAAAGGGCGGCTAGAGGAGCGGTCTTAAGAGATGATGTTGGGAATTTGGTACAAGCTATTTCTTTTCCACTGCCGAGGCTAACACCGATTCATGCTGAGTTGTAGGCCATGTTATTTTTCCTGCTCTTTTTTGTAAGCGCATGATACATGAGAGTGCATATTGAAATTGATTGCCTTTCACTGCTAAATTGGATGAATAGGACGGTGTCTCTGTCAGCACGGTTAGGTACAGATTATTGTCGTCTGAAACAGTTTCTCGCCCTTATGTGGTCAACAGTCGGATACATACCCCGACAGGGTAACATGGTAGCACATTACTTAGCTCAGCATGGTATTATACATAGGCACACATGTGTCTTCTCCACTCTCTCAGAGTTTCCCCCCTTGGTATGTGGTAGCTTGCAAACAGATGTTCACACAGCCTATGTTCGCTCTTAATGGAGCTCAGCCATCAGTTTGTATTTTCGCCCACATTGTCTGGATGTGGGCGAACGGGTACGTTTTTATCTTGCAATCTTTATCTCTTTCTTTACTTTCGGTTTGCAACCTGATGTTAGACATTTTTCATCTACTGAGATTCATCCTTCTCGGGGTTGACTGCGTCATCATTTGCTATGTTCGCTGGTGGAATGCGCTTTGCTTGTTGTTGCTCGTGCTTTCATTGGTTACGGGCAACCCGGGTACTATGCTATTCATCGTCTTTTCTCTTATTCCTACATTGATTACTCATCTTGTTGGCATGACATATTTCTTGTTTGCTAAGGTTAACATTTATCCAAGAGGCCGTTTCTATACATTGATGTTTGCTTGATGCGGACGCCGTTCTAGAGGGCCACATTACCATCTTTGTTCTGGCACTGACGAAAGAGCTAACTTTCCAACGAGTTTCTTTCGAGAAGGCCTGAGACAAAACAATTCCTTTGCAACAATGGCGCATACTTTCAATCATCTTGTTCTATTTCATTATTTAGTTCGTTTAGTATTATGTTTTGTATTTGATCGACGCTCCAACTATATAAATATTTATGTTTTTACTTCGCTAAGGTTTTATCCACAAGAATGATTTTACTTGTTAAGGTTTTAATGCGACATATTATATATGATTGGAGGTTGACAATGATTAAATAATTACACTCGCTCTTTTTGTATGATGAACCTTCATGTAATATAGCTTCCCTATGACACAAGTGAGGCTTTTCTGAATAAGATTGGATATATATGTGTGTGTACGCGCGCTTGCGTGTTCGGGTATATATGCGGCATCAAATCTATTGAAAACTTTTATAATATAATTGAGTTGATAATATTAAAATGGAAAAAGAAAAATCAATCGGAGCTTGATTCCAACACTCTAGAGGCATCACCTTTTTTAAACTAGAAAATCCATTAAAAGAGCAGCTCAAAAGAATCTTAGCTACATCTGTCACTGTCGAGCAAAGTCGCTGCATTCTCTCTCCACCCACGTGAAAAACTTAAAATAATCCAAAAGTGTCCTCACATAGCCCAACAGGTTTCGGACAAGAGTTCTCGAAAGGAAGATCAGATGTTCAATTCTTGTCAAAGGCAAAAGAGACCCTTTCCAGCAAGTGCATTGTGTGAGAGCTTCCCTGGTGTGTAGGCTTGCCTGCAGTGCTAGGGGCTCCTAATGCAGACTACTATATACATGATCAAGCTCCTGTTAGTGAGCCGTTGAGTACCTGATTTACATCCCTACACTAGCTGTTGGGTAACTGATTTACATCTTTATACTACCTTTGTGACTGGTTATGACCTGGAGTTCAACCTTTAAAATAATCCAAAAGATGAAAGCGTATAAGCAACAAATTGGTTAAATAGTCGTTCTATCTTATCTAATCCAATAAATTCATCATTTGAAGTCCATTTAATTGTTACACGCTTCTTTAACCTATACAAAATTAAATGTTAATTAGTTTAAGAGGACGAACATTGAAACAACTGGTGACGTTGATGCTTTTTAAACTAAAGGTCACGGGTTCGAACCATGGTAACCGTCTCTCACACAAAGTGTAAGATAAAATTGCGTACATCAGGTGAGTCTCTCCTCAAACTATGTACAAATGTAGAGGTCGGTCTCTCCTCAAAACATGTACAAATGCTGAACACTATTACAAGAAGGTTGTGTTTTTAATAGTTTAAGTTAGGTGATTAGTTAATATGGCATCTTATGCTTATCATTTAAGGTGTTGCGGCGGTTATCTTAAAGCAAGCAAAAAGTGGGACAAGTTTTTCTTCGAGCATAAACATTCTTTAACTTCACTATAATCATGAGGCATTAGTACCATTCTTTTCTTTTTAAACAGATTGGAAATTTTATGTTATATATTAAAGTAACTATATTTATCCTACTGATTTCTATTTAATTTATAAATGATTAATCTTAATTTTTAGGAAAGGCTATTGATAAAGTAATCTTAAATGTTTTACGATATCGACTTTTTCAGCCTATTATTTTTACTATATTCTTTTTGTGAGTTAGCTATACGAATTCAATTTATTAAAAGAAAGCATGTATTAGCATGTAAAAATTAATTTATTAGAAGGTGAAACCAACATGTTAAAGATTTTCTGTAACATTTTCATTTTATTACCAAATAGAATCTATGTGAATCAATTTTATAACAAATTAATTATACTTTCAAAGTGCAAGTTATTTCTATTTCAAAACTAACTTTACAAGTGTTGAAAATATATTATACTGAGAGTCAGGCTATCTAAATATTCAATTCTTAATACTATATAATTTTCCCTAGAAAGAACTTACTTTTTATTTTCAGCATGTAACGTGGTCAATAATTAATTATTCAATTGTTAAAATCATACGTAATCTAAACAAAAAAAATACCTTTTTTTGGTATTGTATAACTTTAGCTGACATGATCAATAATTACATATTCAATATTTATTATGGGAAGGCTTAATTTGTATAGCTAAATACTACGCAAACCTTTAGTATGTATTAATTGTCTCTCCCTTTTTTACCCCTTCTTGCCAATTCTAATAGATTAATCTATCCCAAATTTATGGAATTTTTCTTTGTTTCACTGGATGTTTGCTTTTAATAGTTAGTAATCATGAGACATAATAAATGATTCTAAGAAGGATTAAACTTCATTTGTGTAATTTACACATTAAAATAATATTACAACATGTTCAAAATATCCAAAATAAAAAATGTTCAAGAAACTAAATAAAAATGGCGTAAAACGTCCTTCAACAGTTCGGTAAAGAAAGAGTGTCGTTGTCCCCCTATATAGAACAAAGGAGACGCACGGTGTTGTATGAATTATAGAGGGATTAAGTTGTTAAGCTATATTATAAATTTACGGGAGAGAGTGATTGACACTAGAATTAGGGAAGAAACTCATGTTAGAGTGAACCAATTTAGTTTTTTGCTAGGATGCTCAACTACGGAATCAATACACATCCTAAGAAGATTGATGGAGAAGTATAGGAAGAAGAAACGCGATCTACATATGGTTTTCATCGATCTTGAAAAGCGTATGATAGTGTGTCACGTAGCCTGATCTGGGGTAGTCTTGATGCGAGAGATGTTCCTATGAAGTATCTAGACATAATTAGGAATATGTATGTCAGGACAAAAACAATTGTTCGTACGCCTATGGGGAATACTGACTTCTTTCCGGTGGAGGTAGGTCTCCACCAAGGGTCTGCATTGAGTCCGTTTCTTTTCGTAGTCTGACTTCTAAGACTGAGTATCTTCACTATGGCTTCAACAGCACAGCTGACGGTGAGAATAACCAGCTTCCATCGAGGGTCAAGTGGTACCGCAGGTAATTAAGTTCAAGTACCTACGATCATTTGTACAGCAGGATGGGGACATGGATAGCGATATAGCACATCGCGTACAGGCAGGCTGGTGTAGATGGAGAGTGGCCTCAGGGTTGCTCTGTGACAATAACTTTTCAGCTAAATTACAGAAAAAATTTTATAGGATGACAGTGCGGCCGGCAATTTTATATAGAACAGACTGTTGGGCCATCAAGAAGCCACGGTCGCAGAAGATAGAAGTGGCCGAGATGAGGACGTTGAGATAGATGTGTGAGCCTACAAGGCTAGACTGAATCAAAAATGAGGTATTTGGAGAAAGGTTAGGTGTGCTAGTATAACAGATAAGATAAGAGAGTGTAGGCTAAGATGGTTTGGGACTGTCAAGAGGAGACAGATAACGTCTGTCAGAGCAATTGAAAGCCTCATTGTAGAGGGGGAAAAGGAGTAAAGACAGGTCAAAAATGACTTGAGATGAGCGGATTAAGCATGATCTACTAGATTTGCACCTCTCTTAGGACATAGTCTATGATAGGAGTTCATGGAAGCAGATGATTAAGGTTAATGAAGTTTATGCATGATATAAGTGCACCTTAGAGTATATTTAGCGGCTTAGATACTATCTACGTTTTATGTTGACTTTGCACTTTTTTGTTGTTGTTGTTGTCTTTGGCTTGCATTGTATGTGCATATACACGTTTATGACTATTTTAATATCAGAAGCTTACTATTTGTATTTACTGAATGCCTTCACTAACATACTAGCACATCATACCCCTATTATTATTTCATTTATGCAGGTACATATAGAGCTGAGGGTATCACTGGAATCAAACTCTATATTCTTTGGGATAGAGGTATTGTTTGTCTGCCCCTCACCCTCTCCAGACCGAACGATAACTTTTGCTATCGTTGAAATATACTGGTATGATTAATTGATTGTAGCAATCTATTATTTGCAGAATACGTGGCATGAAGATTCAGTATGGACATGATTTTTCTAATACCATATATAGATAACAACAACATTATCTCATTGTCTTAGACGCTTCTGTTTATGGCAGCGTATAGGGGTCAGATGCACACAACCATACTCATGTGTTAAAAACATACAAAGGTTTTTCTCGATGACTCATAATGAAAATTGCGCCAAGCTGCATCGATCAACTGCTACTTCATAATATAAGAAGCGCAATCAATTTAGTGAGTCATTTTGTTTTATTTCATCGTATTCGAAAGTCAAAGAAAAGTGTGTCATTAAATCCAATGGAAATATAATACCATATATATACAAGACTTAAAATATTAAGAGATACAAGAAGATTACATTTGAAATCTTCTAAGCTTCCTCTGGGAGCCCAAAAAATACCAAAGCAAAGGTGAAAGACAGCTAAAGGTTGGTTTCACGGAAAAGGATTATCTAGCAGCCACCAATTATTATTAATTAAATCATTGGTCAAACATTACATTCATGAAAAGGTTTAATTTTCATTAGATGGAATATTGCTACGCTTTGAACATTGTTGCTCTGCCTCTAACATCACCCTTGGGATTTTGTTTGATAACTAGGATTCAAAACTTTTATTCTTAACCTCTTTTCTCTTTTCGTATGCGGTAAATTTTATTTAATACCCTTACAATTAAAAAAGCGTTTCTGATGCACTAGACTTACGTATGATCTAGAAAAGAGTCGGATCGTTTCGCAATATAATGTACGCAGCTTTATCCTATATTTTTTGTAGGATAGGCTGTTTCCACCATTCGAACCCGTAACCTCAGAGTCATAAAATAGCAACTCAAAGGTCTGTCCTCTTAATACCCTTACAATTACTATAGAAAAATATTACAAAATGATGTTGCAATAATATAATGTACTGTTGCAATATACATGAGAGAGAGAAAATATCTAATATTATCATATAATATTGTAAAACCTATAGATTTAATAGAATTATATAATATCATACTCTAAAAAATAGATTTGGGACGGAAAAGAAGGTATGGGAACACTAAAAAAAAGTAAATAGAGATGTTGATGGTTGATACCGTTAGGTGACCAAACGCGAGCAGCAGTGACTTAGTGCAGATGCCATTCCTGTAAATAAATCCAAAAACAAGCCCTTTTCTAAAATTCCGAAATACACGTAATCACGGCGACGCGCATCATAACACGCGCCGTTCAACTCATTGATTGTCGCGCAGTCTACGGGCTGGAAGTGGGACCGTCTCCAAAGGTGGGGCAGCGCGTGAAGCATGTCAGAAGCGTTAATTTTGGGGTTGGGATCTACTTACCCTCACTTTCCTCAACCTTTTTGTAACCGTGCGACACGTGACAACAATGGGGGTGGTGACGCTAGATGATGGTCACCTGCATCTATCTCATCAACTCCTTGTTGCCACGTGTCGCGTGGTCATGCGTCACCGCACCTCTTTGCGGTGAAGAGTGCTTATCCCTTAACCTTATTTGTTTGTGATTTTTTATTTTAAAATTGGATTCTGAAACGAACTTTAATATTCAACCGTGACCTTTTAACAGAATGATGATGACGGCTGAAAAGAGTCGGGATACTATCACCATAATCTTCTCATCCATTTTTTTATTGTACGACACGTGACAGTAAAGAATAGTGATTAAGCTAGGTGAAAGTCACCCGTATCGACTTTCATCACCCCTGCTGCCACCTATCGTTCGGTGGAGAAGTAACTGAGGGGATCCAAACCCAATTAAAATCTCAGGTAAAAAAAAAGGTCGTCGTCTAGTAGACTCATGTATTTGTATAGGATCTGAATAGAAGATGAATCACCTCATGATGTAGTTAGTTTTATCAAACCCATGGCCTTTTTGAGGTCTGATATTAATAGTTATTTTCGTCCTAATTCTTAAAAAAGGGAAAAAAAATTCAAGCCATCGTATAAGCCGAAAGAAAATAATGTATCAAAGGATAAAACTAAATATAAAAAAATATTAATCATACAATGAATATTGTGTCTTTTTTTATTTATTGTTCCTACAATATTTTGTAAAATTGGAAACATAGACGATGTAATTATCAGACAACTCATGGCGCCAGAAGTGATATTTAATAGGAAATGGAAAAATTAGTTTGTGGTCGAGTAAATACTTTTTAAACCATTTGGTTTATTGTTGTAACAAAGAACATAAGTGAAGAAAGAAATAAATTGAAAAAACAATAAAATTTAATGTTAGACAATTTTTTAAAACTATTTATCTGACCATCTGTAAAGATATTTATAGAATTCAGCAAGAATACCATAAACTTACAGTATAAAATAAGAGGGATGGAGTACATAATCATTAATTTCAGAATAGTAAAGTAGCCATTTTCCCAAGAGGAGGCCAGTGAAGATCGGTTGAGATCAGGAGAGCTAGAAAGTGAGGCAAAATATGAGGCTTTCAATCACGCGCTGTCACGTCTATAAAAATGGAAGAGGTTTAATTTTTTTTGTTTTTAAAAAAGAGTTACTTGTATACGTGGTAGCGCATGATTGGATGCCTCATATTATGTCTCTCCTGATCTAAACCGAGTGAAGACTGAGTGCTATGTTAAGCAGGTGGACGGTAAATAGTATAAACAAACTTTACAGTTTACATAAGCAAAAAATGTGTTAGTTTATAAAATGTTTTTATGATACAAAAAGATGTTTTAAAGGTCCAAGATGAAATTTCATATCTTAAGTTCAAAGCAAATTGAAGCAAACATGTGCGAGACATAAATCTCTCATGGATCGATTGAAGTATACATCAGCCCCTCAAGAGATCCATGTGAAGCTTGGTAAATATTTGAGCACTCAGATCCATGTCATACTCTCAGCCTAGAGACGTGGATCGATCGACGTATAACTGAGAGACGTCGATCTCTCAGCTTAAGGTATGTCGATCGATCGACATACATGTGAGAGACGTCGATCTCTCAGCTAAATGTACGTCGATCGATCGACGTACATCTGAGAGACGTCGATCTCTCAGCCTGAAGACGTCGATCGATCGACGTCATTCTGAGAGACGTCGATCTCTCAGCCAGGCAGACGTCGATCGATCGACGTCTGACTGAGAGACGTCGATCTCTCAGCTCTGGCACGTAGATCGATCGACGTCTTCAAGATTCAAAAATTTTCAAACGTTGGAACAAAATCCAAGGGGGATCTATGATATTTTCTCTCTCCAATCTTGCTCAAATTTCTTGTGGACTTTAACCCAACATACTACATGCTTCCTTGACTATTTTAACCATGTCTAAGATTCTCTAGGGTGGCTATCCAAGATCAAATCACTCCATAGGGTGGCTAAAGACTATTTGGGCACTATCTTGACATTTTTGAAGATAAAGACTTGGTGGAGAGCCTCAAAAACGTGGTGAACTTTATTTATAAATAGAAGAGGCTTGGATGAAGCAATTACACACTTTCAACATCATCTAGCTTCATTTTCTATTGTTGTATATTTCTCTCATACTTGTAAATTTGTTCAAAGCTTGTCTAACTTTCTTTGATCTTCATTGTTGTATATTGAGAGAAAGAGAGTCAAGCACAAGAGGAACTATAAACATTTGATCTCTTGCTTGTGCTTAGACTTGTGAGAAAGTGTGAACCTTACTATATTTCTTCAACTCACTGTGAGAAGTTCTTGAGGGAACTTTTGTTGAAGTTGTGAGGAAGCAAGAAGTTGTTCTTGCTAAGAGCTGTAGTTGCACAAGTGTGTTTTGTGCAAGAAGTTGCTGTTGTTGTTGCTTACACTAAAGTGTTAGTGTAAGTGTTGCTGTGGTTGTTCTTATTGTTCATAATAAGAAGAGTAGTTGTTGAAAATCCACTTTGGAAACAAAGTGGTAGTGGAGTAGAATCATTTACGATTCGAACTACTCTATATCTGGTGTACTCATTCATTATCTCTCATCTCCAATTCTTGCTCTGATTTTGAATATCTTTTTGAGTTGAGACAAACGAGAAAATTCCGCAAAAGAGCCAAACACTCTATTCACCCCCCTCTAGAGTGTATTTTGGACCTAACAATTGGTATCAGAGCCTAACCTTGATTGCTTGGCCAATCTTTGCAAGTAGCAAGGTTAAAGATCATGGCAATGACAACCTCAACCTCAACCTCTTCATCTCCTAAGCCTACTGCACTATTTTCCAGATCAAACACTAAAGCTCCTATGTTTGATGCCCAAAACTATTCTTTATGGAAATTTCGAATGATCAATCATTTGAAAGGCTGTGGGTTTGATATATGGAGAGCTGTTGTCAAAGGAATTGAAGTTCCTATGATTACCAACTCAAAAGGAGAATCAATGTTTAAAGATGAGGATGACTACACCGACGAAGAGAAGATAAAGTTTGCCATCAATGGCAAAGCTTTTGACATTCTCTCAAGTGCTCTTACCACCACTGAGCTCATTAGACTCCAAGGTCTTGAAACAGCCCATGAGGTATGGAAAAGGCTTGAAATGATACATGAAGGAACTGGGCAAGTAAGAATGGCCAAAAGACTCATGCTCATGAAGGAGTATGAGATGTTCGGAATGAAAAGCGGTGAGAAGATTGAGGAGACAATCGATCGATTCACACGAATAGTGAATCAACTCTCCATGGTTGACAAGAAAATCTCAAATGAAGACCTTGTCTCAAAACTCCTCAACTCTTTGCCAAGAGAATGGACACCCAAAGTCACCGCCATCACCGAATCAAAGAATCTCAAGACTCTTACCCTTGATGAGCTATCCGGTAATCTTCTTACTCATGAAATTCTTATTGATGAACAAAATAGGATGAATCCCATCAAGCCCACACAAACATCACACAAAGGATTGGTGGTAGAGTTCGATGAATTGGACGAGGAAGTTGCCCTTCTAGTAAGAAAATTTAGAAGAATGGCAACTAGAAACAAAGCTCAAGCAAGAAAGTTTTTCAAGTGACCATCTAAAGAAAAGGAAGCAAGTGAAAATTGCTATAAATGTGGTCGACCCGGTCACTTCATTGCCGATTGCCACGTAAAAGAGCCGCAAAAGCAAGAGAAGTAGGTCTTTTCTCAAAAGAAGAAAGCCCTCAATGCAGAGATAACCACGTGGGATGATCTCCTTTCGAAATCGGAAGGAGAAGGGAGTGAAGATCAAGGTGTTGGACTTGTTGCAATGATTGACAATCTAAAGATTCAACATACTTGTCTTATGGCAATTGAAGATGATCTTGAGGTAAATTCTAACCCTTCAAATTTGCATGATGAAATAGGAGATTTATAAGATGACTTTGAAAAATTGAATCTAAAATATAAGCATTTGAAGAAAGAGTTCAAGAAATGCATCTTAGAAAATAAGAGCTTGCATGACAAGAATATTTTGATGTTTCAAGAGCATGACATCATACTTACCATGCATAAAACCGTAGCTCTTGAAAATGTAGAAATTAGAAAAGAATGTGAGAAACTAAAGTTAGACCTACAGAGACTAACAAATTGCAAAAACAACTTAGACATACTACTTGGAAATCAAAGATTTGGAAATGATAAATCCGGTTTAGGATTTAATTCATCATCTTCTTCTATTAAACCTAAGTCCTTAAAGAAAAAGGCAAACAATAGAAAAACACAACAAAATTCATCATCTTCTAAACCAAAGCATGTACCCACTTGTTTTCATTGCAACAAACTAGGACATGTAAAGAAAGCATGTAGAGCTAGATTTGAAAGCACATATGTTTGGAAGCCTAAGGGTCGACAAACTAACCCTGAAGGACCCAACCATCAAAGGGTACCAATGCATACATCTTTTGGTTTCGTAGCCTCTCAAGATAAATGGAGTAGCCAAAGAAGAAGGAACCAAATGGCTTATGGACAGCGGATGTTCAACTCACATGACCGGAGACAAGACGTTGTTCACCAAGCTCAAGCTCCAAGATGGTGGAACGGTGCATTTTGGCAATGGGAGAGCCAAAATCCTTGGACATGGAGAAATTGGTAATTCTTCCTTTACTATTAATAATGTACTATATGTAGAAGGGCTTAAGTATAATTTGATAAGTGATAGCCAACTATGTGGTGCTAATTTTCAAATTGAGTTTGTGAAAAGAAAATGCGTTGTGAAAAAGAACGATAAGATTGTTTTTGAAGCTATTCGTAAAAATGATGTTTACAAATTTAGCACACATGATTTGATATCACAAAATGTGTCTTGCCTAGTTGCCAAAAATAATTTGACTCAACTATGGCATAGACGATTTCGACACATTAGTTTTAAGAATTTCAAAGAGATTTGCAAAAATGAAAAAGTCCAAGGTCTTCCAAAATTAAATTTCGAAAACCATGGCTTATGTGACACTTGTCAAAAGGCAAAGCTTGTTAAAAAAAGTTTCAAGCGCAAAAGTGAAATCTCAACCACTAAACCTCTACAATTGCTTCATATGGATTTGTATGGGGATATTGGTACGGCAAGTCTAAGTGGAAAACATTACACCTTTGTGGTGGTAGATGACTTCTCTAGGTACACTTGGGTAATGTTCTTAGCTAAAAAGAATGATGCATGTCAAGAATTTATAAAGCTTTGTAAGAGATTAGAAAATCAAAGAGAAGACACAATTAAGGAAATTAGAAGTGATAGAGGTGGTGAGTTTGATGGAGAATTTCAAGAATTTTGTGTATCCAAAGGGTATGGACATAATTTTTCAGCTCCAAGAACTCCTCAACAAAATGGTGTTGCGGAAAGGAAAAATAGAACACTTCAAGAAATGAGTAGAGCCATGCTAGACGAATTTGAGCTACCCAAATATTTTTGGGCCGAAGCGGTAAATACCGCTTGTCATGTGATCAATAGAGTTTATTTGAGACCATTTCTCAAAAAAGACTCTTTATGAGCTTTGGAAAGGTAGAGTACCAAATATTGGTTATTTCAAGGTTTTTGGTTGTAAGTGTTTTATACTTAACACCAAAGACAACTTGGATAAACTCGACTTCAAAGCGGATGAAGGAATCTTTATGGGTTATGCTCAAAATAGTAAGACATTTAGAGTATATAACAAAAGAAGCATGAAAGTTGAAGAATCAATTCATGTTAAGTTTAGTGAATTCATTGAGGATAAATCAACCATTAATAATGATGATGAAGATGAAATAATTGAAGTAAGTCATATAGAGAAATTTGAGAATCCAAAAGGTAATATTGTTATTGACCTTAAGATTGATCCACTTGAACCTAAGGTTGAAGATGAAGAAGTAGGAGAGGATACCTCAAATTTACCGGATTCATATAAGTATAGGAAAGATCACCCTAAAGAGTTGATACTAGGTGAAACTAGCCAAGGCATAATGACTAGGAGAAAATTCAATGAAAATGTCTTCATTTCGCAAGTTGAGCCTAAAAATATAAAGGAGGCAATAAATGATGAAGATTGGGTATTAGCTATGCAAGAAGAATTAAATCAATTTGAAAGAAGTGATGTTTGGGAATTAGTTGCTAAACCTAGTGATCATCCCGTAATTGGCACTAAATGGGTATTTAGAAACAAAATGGATGATAAAGGAAACATCACTAGAAACAAAGCTAGGTTAGTAGCCCAAGGCTATAGGCATGAGGAAGGCATAGACTATGACGAGACCTTTGCCCCCGTGGCTAGGTTAGAAGCTATTAGGATGTTATTAGCATATGCATGCTATAAGGATTTCAAACTATATCAAATGGATGTGAAATCCGCATTCTTGAATGGAATAATTCAAGAAGAGGTCTATGTAGCTCAACCTCCGGGGTTTGAAAATCATGATTATCCAAATCATGTTTTTAGACTCAAAAAGGCCCTTTATGGACTTAAACAAGCTCCTAGGGCTTGGTATGATAGATTAAGTAACTTCCTACTTGAGAATGAGTTTTCAAGAGGAAAAGTCGACACTACTCTTTTTATTAAAGAACAAGGAAACCATCAATTGCTTGTTCAAATTTATGTGGATGATATTATATTTGGTGCTACTAATGATTCTCTTTGTGAGCATTTTGCAAAATTGATGGAAGGAGAATTTGAAATGAGCATGATGGGTGAACTCAACTACTTTCTTGGTCTACAAATCAAGCAAACTCAAGATGGAGTGTACATATCTCAAACAAAGTACACAAAGGATTTACTCAAGAAGTACAAATTCGAGGATGGAAGAAGTGTGAGCACTCCGATGAGCACAAGTACAAAGCTTGACAAAGACGAAATAGGAAAGCCGGTTGAGGTAACCAAATATAGGGGTATGATTAGTAGTTTACTTTATTTAACCGCTAGTAGGCTTGATATTTTGCATTCTGTGTGGTTATGTGCTAGATTTCAAAGTATGCCTAAGGAATCACATTTAGTTGCTGTTAAACGTATTTTTAGGTATTTGAAAGGAACCTTGAACTTTGGATTGTTTTATCCCAAAAATGGTTGTTTTGATCTAAGAGGTTATAGTGACTCCGACTATGCCGGAAATCTTGTTGATAGGAAAAGCACCTCCGGGACATGTCAATTCCTTGGAGACTGCTTAGTTTCTTGGTTTTCCAAGAAACAAAATAGTGTGTCACTTTCAACGGCGGAATCCGAATATATATCGGCCGCTTCATGTTGTGCACAACTACTTTGGATGATAAACACATTGAATGATTACAATGTTAAGTTTGATAAAGTTTCCATCCTATGTGACAATACCTCAGCCATAAGTATAGCACAAAACCCGGTTCATCATGTAGAACAAAACACATTGAAGTGAGACATCACTTCATAAGAGATTGCATTCAAAAAGGATTGATATGCATTGAGTTTGTTCCAACAAATGACCAACTGGCGGACAT
Source organism: Eustoma russellianum (assembly GCA_036186865.1). Classification (NCBI taxonomy): domain Eukaryota; kingdom Viridiplantae; phylum Streptophyta; class Magnoliopsida; order Gentianales; family Gentianaceae; genus Eustoma; species Eustoma russellianum. Next base: position 4,400,691 of record AP025060.1, read on the forward strand.
CTTTATCAAATCCCTCCCCACTGAGACATTCGAATCAATTAGAACGACACTAGGAATGATAAACATCAGTTAAAGGGATGAAAATTGAAAATTTCAAAATCTGGGACACGTCGAACGATCGACGTATCAAAACAAGAGATCGACGTACGTCGATCTCTGACATCGATCGATCGACGTACGTCGAACTCAGACATCGATCGATCGAAGTCGTCGAATCTGCAACCTTTAAAACTCTCAAACACGCGAACCCTTCTCCATTTCTAAACACATTCCCTCAGCGAAACCCTACAAAGAAGGCGCCCCCTCTTTCCCAAATCATTTCTCTCTTCAATTTCATCTCTAAATCAAGATTCAATCCATCTCTGCCCTTGATTCTTGAAGTTCATCTCTTGAAATCCTCCATCTCACCCAAGATTTTAAATCCTTCAAGCCCTAATTTCTCTCAAAATGTCTTCAAGGAGCAAAAATACAACCAAGAGGCCTAGATCTTCTAGGGGCGGAGGAGAAGGCTCTAGTTCCTCTCAAGGACAATCCTCTCAACCAAGGATGAAACAAACTGTGGATATGAGTCAAGGGCGAGTTCTTGCTGGACTTAGAAGTGAGCTCACCCTCTCCAACTTTCCTTGGATTAAAGCAAAAGATGCCAAGGAGGCTTTGAAAGAACCTCTACCCCCGGGGCAAATAAGGTATATCACTAGACATTCTCAAACGTTGTATGATAAATGGGAGGATGATGAAAGAGCAACCATCCCACTCAAGTTGTTTAGAATCAATGATATTCTAAGAAATAATGAACTAAGACCTATCATTGAGTGGTTAGATTTTCAAGAATGGAGGAATATATGGAATGAAAATGAAATGTCAAAAATGTCCACTAGGTAAACCCGATTGTTTTATGCCAACTTATGGATTGAATACATAAACAATCTTCCTTTAGCTCTTCATTCCGTTATTGATGGACGTCATATTAAATTGAAAGTTGAAAAGATTTGTAACTTGATTGGTGTACCCAACGAAGGGTATTTTGAGTTTGATGCATGGAAATGGGATGCGGCTAGATGGAAGGTCTCTGAAGATGAAGTAAAAACCTTCTTAGGTTTTCATCCCAGTAAAAACACCAATGACATGCCTTTAGTCTACCGTACTCTTTTGGCCATTGTTACATTTTGTATCAATGGTAAATCCGCAAAATTGTCTAGTAACCTTGACTTCTACATAGCATTCCGAATAGCTAATTGTGAGAAGGTTAACTTTGGGGAGCTTTTCATGACAAATGTTGTCGAAGCCGCAACCAAACAAAACAAGGCCCTACCCTATAGTAACCTTATTTATAGGATGCTTGTGAAGTCGGGTTTTCAAGTAGATGACACGGATGTTGACAACATTACACACAAGGACTTCTATGATAAAGTCAATGTCCAACAAATACTGAAGTCTAGAAAAGAGGCGATGCGGAGAGAACAAGAGGAGGAAGAAAGAGAAGATGAAGACCTTCCGGATGAGGCACCTATTCCTGAACCGGAGACTCATGCAGAACCAAGTCGCTTGAGCTCAAATGTCCCGGAGCTTCAAGCTCAAGTTATTAGCTTCAGCAGGAGGTTGGCGAGCTAAAGGGAAAAGTATCCATGCATGAATCAAGATTTGCCAAGTTCAAGGCAAAAATGAAAGCGTGCATTCCTGGAATCACGTTCTCTTCAGATGAAGACTAGGGTGTTGTTCTAGCTTAGTATTTGGTGTTTGTAAAACTTGATTGTGCTTTTGAATTTAATGAAGTATTGTTGACTATTTTTTGATGTTTTCAAAAAGGGGAAGAAAATGGCTAAAATGGCTTGTTGGCTTGTTGGTTTATCGACATGTTGCTTAAATGGTTATGGCTTGTTGGTTTATTGACATGTTGCTTAAATGGTTATGGCTTGTTGGTTATTGGCATGTTGCTTAAGTGGCTTATTTGTTAAAATGGTTTAAATGCATGATGAGATTGTTTTGATAAAGTAATTTCTTTGGCAAAATGAGGTAAGTTTAAAAATTGAAATCTTTGTTAATTGTTGGTTGGTTGAGGGGGAGCAAATGTAAGGAAAAGTATTTTGATTGGGTTTGCAGAATCTTGTTCAAATTGATTTTTGTGGAAGGTATAGAGTGCATATACTTAGGGGGAGATTGATATTTTTCAATTTTGAAATATTCAGACAGTTAAAACGAAGTAAAAAACATCTTTTAGAATCTTGGTTTTGAAATCATCAAAAAGGGGGAGATTGTTAGTTTATAAAATGTTTTGATGATACAAAAAGATGTTTTAAAGGTCCAAGATAAATTTCATATCTTAAGTTCAAAGCAAATTGAAGCAAACATGTGCGAGACATAAATCTCTCATGGATCGGTTGAAGTATACATCAGCCCCTCAAGAGATCTATGTGAAGCTTGGTAAATATTTGAGCACTCAGATCCACATCATACTCTCAGCCTAGAGACGTGGATCGATCGACGTATAACTGAGAGACGTCGATCTCTCAGCTTAAGGTATGTCGATCGATCGACATACATCTGAGAGACGTCGATCTCTCAGCTAAATGTACGTCGATTGATCGACGTACTCTTAGCCTGAAGACGTCGATCGATCGACGTCATTCTGAGAGACGTCGATCTCTCAGCCAGGCAGACGTTGATCGATCGACGTCTGATTGAGAGACGTCGATCTCTCAGCTCTGGCACGTAGATCGATCGACGTCTCCAGGATTCAAAAATTTTCAAACGTTGGACCAAAATCCAAGGGGGATCTATGATATTTTCTCTCTCCAATCTTGCTCAAATTTCTTGTGGACTTTAACCCAACATACTACATGCTTCCTTGACTATTTTAACCATGTCTAAGATTCTCTAGGGTTGCTATCCAAGATCAAATCACTCCATAGGGTGGCTAAAGACTATTTGGGCACTATCTTGACATTTTTGAAGATAAAGACTTGGTGGAGAGCCTCAAAAACGTGGTCAACTTTATTTATAAATAGAAGAGGCTTGGATGAAGCAATTACACACTTTCAACATCATCTAGCTTCATTTTCTATTGTTGTATATTTCTCTCATACTTGTAAATTTGTTCAAAGCTTGTCTAACTTTCTTTGATCTTCATTGTTGTATATTGAGAGAAAGAGAGTCAAGCACAAGAGGAACTATAAACATTTGATCTCTTGCTTGTGCTTAGACTTGTGAGAAAGTGTGAACCTTACTATATTTCTTCAACCCACTGTGAGAAGTTCTTGAGGGAACTTTTGTTGAAGTTGTGAGGAAGCAAGAAGTTGTTCTTGCTAAGAGCTGTAGTTGCACAAGTGTGTTTTGTGCAAGAAGTTGCTGTTGTTGTTGCTTACACTAAAGTGTTAGTGTAAGTGTTGCTGTGGTTGTTCTTATTGTTCATAATAAGAAGAGTAGTTGTTGAAAATCTACTTTGCAAACAAAGTGGTAGTGGAGTAGAATCATTTACGATTCGAACCACTTTATATCCGGTGTACTCATTCATTATCTCTCATCTCCAATTCTTGCTCTGATTTTGAATATCTTTTTGAGTTGAGACAAACAAGAAAATTCCACAAAAGAGCCAAACACTCTATTCACCTCCCCCTATAGAGTGTATTTTTGACCTAACAAAATGTTGGTAATAGTATAAAACAAAATGAGAGAACTGAAAGTTGTGTGAGAGAAGAGTTTATAGTTAAGTTGATATTCAGATTATTACACTACAATTAAAAAGACGTAGGTTGTAACCAAGACACATGTAGCGTAGATGCATATTGTTATCTGATTTATACCATACTAACCTGGCTAATTGGGTTAAAAAATTACTGACGCGGTTTGTAATATGCACCACCAATACTGGCTCAGTATCCAGTCCAGTTCGGTTAAAGAATTACTAACCTATTTTACCGTAAATATCTTGTACGAGTTGTCCTACAATAACTAAATTTCTAATTTACAGCATGGAATCATTTTTTCAAACACAGAAAGGACAGAAGTCTGGTAAATGATCACTTGGGGTATCGAAGTCCAACAAACATCTCAAGCAGCAGAGGGAAGCTTTTTCCTTTCCAATTCACTTTGCTTTTCCAAAAGCAAATTGACAGAAATCTCTCTACTATCCCTCTCTTTGTTTCTTCCTCCTCGTCTTCTTTTTCCCACCTTCTCCATTTGTTTGCATCAATAATTTCTCTTCGCTGCTCTCAACTTTCCTGTTGAATTATATCACATCATGGTCCATTTCTTGATAAAATCCTACTACCGTATCAACACACTCTAACGCAGCAATCAATCAGCGATAAGCAAAACAAACTCAACAATCAACTCAAATTTAACAATCAACTCAAGAAGTAAAGAAATTCTCTACACCAAAGAAATACAATAAAGAGAACATAGTTGAGTGAGAGAGAGAGAGAGAGAGAAACGAATGAAGATCTTTGGAATAACTGCCACCAAAAAATTAGTTTCAACTGGCTACATATTGCCGTATATATACAAACAAAGCTCAGCTGATTTGAGGGAAAGAAGAAGAATGAGTAAAATAAAATGACAAGAATGTCCTTCCACCACTTCTTCGTCTGGTCATTTAAGTAAGGGCAAAATAGTCATTTTGCCCTTAATTCAAAAATGACGCGTCTGTTATAACCGTCATTTCAGCATCATCTCCTTCCCGGTGTCACTTGATTGTTCTCCAACTTGATCCTCCTCATTTTGTCTTTCATTATCCTCTTTCTTTCATCAACCTTGCTCCTTAATTCGTTCCTTCTTCCTTGCCTGCTGATTCATCACCTTCTTTCGTTGTTCTTGTTTTTCAGCTATAGTTTTGTCACCCCCCCTCAATCCTGACAGTGCAAATATGTTGCAAACTCCCAAGGCACTAGTCAGGTATTGTAGTCTCTTAACATCCAACCCTTTCGTAAACATATCAGCAATTTGACATTCCGTCCTGATTGGCATTGGCTTTACAATTCCCTCTTGAAATTTTTGTCTAACTATATGGCAGTCGATTTCGATGTGTTTAATACGCTCATGAAACACCGGATTTTCCACAATGTAAATTGCACTTTTATTATCACAAAATAATTCTACTGGTCCATCCTGTTCAACTCTGAGGTCTTACAACAAATACAGGATCCACTGCACTTCACAAGTCACAGACGCGAGAGCTCTGTATTCTGATTCTGATGATGACCTTGAAACCGTCGTTTGCTTCTTCGCTTTCCAAGAAATGAGTGATTCCCCTATGAAAACGCAGAACCCCGTTATAGATCTTCTAGTTTCTTCACAACCTGCCCAATCTGCATCAACAAAGGCCTTCAATTTTAGTTTTGTGTTTTTGGCAAACATAAGTCCTTGCCCAACCGTCCCTTTTATATACCTCCACAATGTGTGTGCAGTCTTCAAATGTTGTTCTGTGGGGCAATCCAAGAACTGACTCAATTGTTGCACAGTGAATGCTATATCTGGTCTCGTTATAGTCAAATATAAAAGCTTTCTAACCAAACTTCTATATCCACTTACATCTTGTATCAACGTGGAATCATTGTGGGACAGCTTAGCGTTCTTTTGTATAGGAGTTGCAGCAGGTTTTGAGCCCAGAAAACCTGTCTGATCCAATAGCTCCATAGAATACTTGCGTTGGCACATAGTAAGGCCCCCTAGGACCTAGCTACTTCGAGTCTCAAGAAGTACTTGAGGTCCCCCAAGTCCTTGATTTGAAAAGCTGTGTGTAAGTACTGTTTGATGGCCTGGATGGCTGGTAAGCTTGTACTGGCTAAAATGATATCATCCACGTACACCAACAATGCAATAAAATAAGTGTCGGTAAACTTCAAAAATAAGGAATGATCATGAGCTGATTGCTGGAAACCTTGTTGCGTGAGGGCTTTGGTGAGTTTATCGTTCCATTGTCTACTAGCCTGTTTGAGGCCGTAGAGAGACTTGTTTAACCTGCATACAGAATTGTCCACAGGAGCGTGAACACCAGGGGGTATCTCCATGTAGATGTCATCAACCAAGTCTCCATGAAGGAAAGCATTATTAATGTCCAGTTGGTGTAAGTACCAACCTTGGCTGGCTGCTAAGGCACGGATAAGACGGACAGTAGTCAGCTTTGTCATGGGTGAAAAGGTGTCAATGTAGTCGACTCCTAGTTGTTGGGTATAACCCTTCGCCACTAATCGGGCCTTGTACCTCTCTATGCTACCGTCATCATTGTACTTCGTTTTGAATACCCATTTGCACCCTATAGGAACCTTTCCCGTTGGCAAAGGTACTATGGTCCATGTGTTGTTCGCTTCAAGAGCTGCCAATTCTTGCCTCATGGCCTGGCGCCAATGTTCATCCTTAGATGCCTCATAGTAACTGGTAGGATCAACATTGATACTAATATTTAGAGCAAATGTCTTGTAAGCAGGAGCCAAGGAGTCAAAAGATATACTGGTTTCAATGGGGTAAAGAGTATGGGTAGGTAGGGACATGTGTGTGAGACTCAGTTGGTTACAATAATATTCTTTGAGGTATGAAGGAGGTTGTCTGTGTCTTGGTTGTCTGATATGAGATGGATCAGTGTCAGGCTGTGGCTGAGTAGTAGAGGAGGGAGAGGCATGGTTGTTACTGATATCGAATTCACTAAACGGATGCTGAGGGGTTGAAGCCACTGGTAGCTGATTGGAATTGGAGGAGGTAGACTGTGAGGGTGACAAAGAGTTGGAAGAGGATATGGACCCATCATGGCAGGGAGAAAATGTTAAGGGAGTGTATGCAGAAGGATTTAAAGTTTGATGATTAGAGAAGGGCACTGTTTCTGAAGGTGTGGATTCTGTTTTGAAGGGAAAAGAAGATTCATGGAATGTGACATGTCTGGAGAGAAATATGTCTTTGGAGTCCAAGTCTTGTAACACGTATCCCTTGGTGGTATTTGGTATTCCTAACAGAACTGCCCATCTGGCCCTGGGATCAAATTTAGACTTTTCTGGGTTGGTGTTGTATGCAAAAGCAAGGCAACCGAATACCCTGAGATGACCATAGGTGGGAACTTTATTATGTAGTAGTTGGTAAGGGGTTCTTTGAGAGAGGATGGGGGTGGGAATGAGGTTGACAAGGTAGGTAGCGTACTGAAGGCAAAAACCCCAGTACTTCAAGGGAAGGTTGGCCTGAAATCTAAGTGATCTAGCAATATTAAGGAGGTGTTGTTGCTTTCTTTCAACAAGGTCATTTTGTTGAGGAGTGTATGACATGCTTTCTGATGTATAATGCCTTGTTGTGTGTAAAAGGTGGTTAAAGAAAGCTCAGGGCATTATCAGATCGTATGGCCTTGATTTTCTTCTCAAACTGCGTTTGGACATAATAGCAAAAGTTTTGGATACAAGTAATGGCTTCTGATTTTGTTTTCAGCAAATATGTCCAAGTAAATCTACTCATCTACTATTGTAAGGAAATACATTTGTCCATACATTGTGGGTACCCTATATGGCCCCCATAAATCTATATGAATGAGATCAAAGCAAGATGTACATCTTGAAACAGAAACTGGAAATGGCAATCTTTTACATGTTGCCATTGGACATGTTAAGCAGTGGTCTTTTACATCAGTAGCAACCACATTTGGATCTATTTTATTCACTTCTATGAGTCTTGGCATGGAAGCATGCCCAAGTCTTAGGTGCCACAACATTGAATCCGCTTGGCACTGGTTTATGGACACAGGACAGGAGGAAGGTATCTGGTGGGATGGCTTCCTGGAGATGTAATATAGGCCGTTTTGAATTTCAGCTGAACCAATCATCCTCTTGGAGAATTGGTCCTGGAGCACACAACCATAAGGATGGATATAAGCACAAATGTGTGAAACTGAGATAAGCTTACTAAGGGACAACAAATTAAAGGAAAAGGCTGGAACAAGTAAGACATTTGGCACGGTCAAAAGAGGGCTAACAGAGTTGCCAATGTGGGTTGCTGGAGCAGTGAGATTGTTTGGCATTCGAACTGATATGCCATTAACTGGAACATAAGAATCAAAGAAAGCTAGAGAACAACAAATGTGGTCAGAAGCCCCCGAATCAAGTATCCATTTGCAAGTAATATTAGACAAGTTCTGATCATTACCTTTACTATGGTGCATCATAGTTTGAGCATTCATGACAGCAGGTTGAGAGGCTATGTCTTCAGTATTATTCCCTCCTGACTCTCTCTCTCTCCAAGTAACATCATCAGCTTGCTATATTGGTCAGCAGTTAGCATAGGAAGGGACTGACAGGGAGCCCCATTGTTACTTTCTGAACTCAGATTCATACCACTCTCAAATCTGTCTGCCATATTTATCTGCGGATTAGCCTTGAAACCAGGTGGATATCCATATTTCTTGTAGCATCTATCCACCATGTGTCCACTTTTCCCGCAGAATGTACACACCGGTCTCTGCGAGAAGTTATGGTAACCTCTGCATGCTCCTCTTCGGATACCTCCAGTTTGTGGTCTAGCATTAAAGCTACCAACAGCAAAGCTGGATGGTGCATCATTATCATTCATCCCACCACAGGAAGTCTGGTGAATGTCAACACCACCATTATCAACCATAAGAGACGTCACGTTATTATTGAATTGTCCTTGCACATTGTTATTCATAATTTTCCTTTCAAATTGCAGCGCCATAGAGAATACAATAGAGATGGTTGGCAATGGACTCATGACAAAAACTTGAGACCTAACCGGATCAAATTCAGTGCTCAGTCCCTTAATGAACTTAATAACGAAATCGCTCTCCACATATTTCTGCATTTTGCTAGCAACATCACAATTACATCTAGCACAAGTGCATTTCGGTATAGGTCTAACTACCAACATTTCTTCCCAAACCGATTTAAATTTTGTAAAATATTCACTAATGTTCGTACCTTCTTGCTTGATCCCGTAAAATTCCTCCATTAAATCAGACAATCTGAATGTATCTCGTCCTGCAAATCTAAGCCTCAAATCCTCCCAAACTTCTCTAGCCGTCTCAAACCACATGATGCTTTGAGATATAGATGGTGTAACTTAATTCTGGATCCAAGATCTCACTATCGTATCACATTGGATCCAGGTCAGTTGTTTCTCGTCTCCATCACGAGGCTTACGACTGGTGCCATCGATAAAACACACCTTATTCTTAATTGTAAAGGCCATACGCAATGTCCTGCTCCAAGTATGAAAGTTATGTCCGTTGAGAGGTGGCTGCACAAGCACTGTAGCGAGACTATCATTAGGGTGAAGGTAAAGCGGATCCGCAGCAAAATTCTCTACGTTTCCATTCTTTGAAGTAGACGCCATTAAATCACAGATTTCAGCAACAAGCGAAATTCGTATTTGGAAAGATCAATTGCTATCGCAGTGAATCACCACACCCGCAACACTACTGTCTTTGATACCATGATAAAATCCTACTACCGTGTCAACACATTCTAACGTAGCAATCAATCAGCGATAATCAAAGCAAACTCAACAATCAACTCAAATTTAACAATCAACTCAAGAAGCAAAGAAATTCTCTACACCAAAGAAATACAATAAAGAGAACACAGTTGAGAGAGAGAGAGAAACGAATGAAGATCTCTGGAATAACTGCCACCAAAAAATTAGTTTCAACTGCCTACATATTGCCGTATATATACAAACAAAGCTCAGCTGATTTGAGGGAAAGAAGAAGAATGAGTAAAATAAAATGACAAGAATGTCCTTCCACCACTTCTTCGTCTGGTCATTTAAGTAAGGGCAAAATAGTCATTTTGACCTTAATTCAAAAATGGCGCGTCTGTTATAACTGTCACTTCATCATCATCTCCTTCCCGGTGTCACTTGATTGTTCTCCAACTTGATCCTCCTCATTTTGTCTTTCATCATCCTCTTTCTTTCATCAACCTTGCTCTTTAATTCGTTTCTTCTTCCTTGCCTGCTGATTCATCACCTTCTTTTGCTGTTCTTGTTTTTCAGCTATAGTTTTGTCATTTCTTGCTGTAATTTCATCTGCATTGTCAAATTCATCTACCTTTAAGTGGGTTGGTTTCCTTACTTTTTTTTTACTAAAACCAAAGATCCGTTCTTGCTGAAAATGCTCGCCTGAGTTGTCATCATTTTCTGTTATTTAACAGATTTCAAGGTAAGACATTTTGCTTATGGTCAATTCAAGTTCATTTGGGTGGGCGGTTGTGTTCAGGGTTCGTTGCTGTAGTTTGGTTAATTGCTTCGAATCATGAAAAAAGGGATTTTCTTTCCTTAATTGTTGTGGCTTCTGCTTTTTCAAATTGATGAACCTCTAATTATATTTGTATCTTTTTTTAATTTTATCTTGAATGTAGCTAAAAATAAAGCTTTGTTCTTATTGAAAATGCTCATCTGGGTTAACATCATTTTCTGTTATTTAACAGTTTTTATGGTGGAACATTTTGATCATGAGCCATTCAAGTTCATATTTTGGGTGGGTGGGGACTGGGGAGCAGTGTGGGGTTGCTGGAATTCGATTAATCGCTTGAGTAAAGAAGAAGGGGATCTTTTATATTTCTTAATTATTATGGTTTTGTAATTGACAGAATCAATCAGCTTAAGTTTAGGAATCTGCCAGCTTTAGCTTATCTGCCAACTGTTCTTTAATGCATTTTCTCTGGAAAATTTCAGTAAATGAATGTCTGAAGGTCTACATGGATTTTTGCTAAAGAAACTAAGATTATTACTGTCCAAAAAAAAAAAGATAGTTACTTTATTAAAGAAACATGGATTTATGCTATTATCGACTGTGTTCTTAGTGAAGTGTCCTCTTGAAGGACCATAGTGGTTAGTCAGAGGTAGCAATTTTGTTTTGTTTCCAATTTTTCTTTTTCCCTGAAAAAAAATAAAAGTAATCTCTTTGATATTTGGGTGTTCAAGTTCTGTTTTTCAGGTAGATAGGTGTAGCTTTTGCTCATTCATCAAGCGAATTTCTGATCTCATTTAATACTTGTTAAGTTGGTACATTGTTAGTCTTTTTGTACTCTCTTTTTAAGTGATTGATGATCTTCATTCTTTCCCCTTTTCTGTTGCTGTTTGAATCATATGTTCAATATGACTAGTCGATTGGATTGATTCGCGAAGGAATCCCACACTTCCCGGATCGCAAACGCGGGAGGATAGTACATCGGAAATTGTCTTTTTAATTGAACTTACGTTTATTTGTGATTCGCGGAACAGGACTCTGGAGAAATGACGAGGGTAGCTCCAGAATTCGGCGGTGAGGTAGAGATGCAGAAGGTTCAATCAGTGTCAGCAGAAGTGAGTTTTGCTTGCAACCAATTTCCTAAGTACAAACTAGGGCCTGACAATCAGATCTTGGAGGAAATTGAAGGAGGTTATTATGCAAGAAACTACCCAGCTGACGGAGCAACACACACGCCTATCTGTGCGTGACTTGGCTACCAAATTCGACAAGAATTTGTCTGCTTCAGCCAAGTTGTCTGATGAGGTAAACTTTTCACTCTGTACTATGATAAAACTACGCCAGACTTCTTGTTTGTTCAGATTACTGACTTAGTAGCAAAAAAAGGGTATGCTTAAAATTGATTTAAGTATAGTTATCGTTAAAGGGCCCTCGGGAACAAATCTCTGTGTGTTTCTAACACATAGGTATAGTTGCATACATCCGACCCCCATACTTTGCCATATACTGGAGCCTCTACGGCAATGGGTAATGTTGTTGTTGCTGCTGCATCGTGTAAAGATTATGAGTTCTTTTTGTGCCATGCAGGCGAAATTGAGAGAGGCACCGTCTTTGGAGGGACACGTGTTTTTGAAGAAGCTAAGGGATGCACTTGAATACTTGAAAGGAAGGATGGCCGGGCGAAATAAGGAAGACGTGGAAACAGCCATCTCAATGGTTAGCAATCTACTAGTGATGTCATAATATTTATTTGCCATAAATTAATACTTTCTCCGTCTCAAAAATACAGTTGTAGTTGATTTTCCGATATTGTATAAATTACACTATGTTGAAAAGTCAATTATAACTTAGTTTTGGGACGAAAGAAGTATAATGTTATCGCTTAGTTAGTTTTCGCTCGTTTAAGGTGGGTTGACTTGTTTAATATAGACTAGGTGCTATTAGGTAACACATTGAAAGAAATTTATTCTTTTCTTTGCATTGGGCATGTTTTTGGTGGACCGTAACCATTGCATGAACACCACTACAGAATGAATAGTGGTTAGAGGAAATAGACACTATTTTTACCCTTTTTAAAAATCTTCCTAGTCTGATTTTGAAATTTTCAAAGCCCGTCTTAAAAAAAAACTCTCAGTGGTCAACTCCAAAAATAATGGAACTTTTTAGAAACAAACTTCAATGTGTTAAATACTTTTGGTCTTAAAATAAGTAAAAAAAAGAATGGTTGGCCTCTCAAATGAATTTAAACTTTAAATTGTTCAGTTTGGATATAATTGGACAGAAAATTGACAAACATTGCAAGATTTTCACTTAAAAGGTAGATTTTTTGGGCCAAATTAAACCTTAGTATGTCTAGTTTAAGACTCCATAATGGGATCCGAACCCCTAAGCTTCCTTTGAATATGCCATCCTCATGCCGACAACTAAGCTATCAATTCATTTGTGAAATAATTACCAATAAATCCATTTATACCATAGATGTGACAAATAAATGTTATGCTCGAAGAAATACCGAGAAATATAAAAATCGAGGTCCTTATAGTATGTGGTTGATAGATATGATACAATCATGAAATCTTTGTATATATGTGAAGACGAACCATATAGTAAACATTTTAACATCACACAAAAAATAAGTTTATGTAAATGACCAAAATGCTCTGTCTGAAATGATAAAAAAAACCCCGAAAACCGAAAATACAAAATTATGGCAAATGATTTGGAAATAATGATATAAACGATCCCATGTGGTTAAATTCATCAAATGACATGCAAAATGTGGCTAACGTGGCTACCAAGTTGTCGTTAAGACAATAAACTCGTTATAAGTTTGTTACAACCAACTTGTCTTTCTGTATTTATGGTCTTTGGCTTAATGTTTTCTTTTCAGGAGACAACCCTACAAAAAAAAACTCAAAAATACTCTTTTGTCTTTATTGTAATTTATCAAAACTTCCACGACAAAATAGTCACATGATAATTCAACATTTTTGCGCACAAAAACATTATACACACACATGGTCATGGATCTAAGAGAGCTTATCTTACATCATGCGCTCAGGGGATATGCCCTTGGCCATTTGATTGTGATGTTTTGTTTTCCCCAATTGTGAAGAAAATGCTGACAGCAATGCTATCTCAAATGTGTCTTGTGACATTACAGTTGAAGAATTGTATATTTGATTCAGTGGGAAAAATGTTTACACGATATGCGTATATATAGGCCACCTTGAACTAACTATGCCTACAATAAAAAGATAGGGGATAAGGCTAGCTAAAACTTATCTACACAAATAGTGGGATATATACAAACTAATAATATACAAACTAACTATCCGTATGTATCTCAATACTCCCCCCCAAGTTGGCGCATGAATATCAAGAATGCCCAACTTGCTCAAAAAATGCCGAAACTTGTCAGGACCAAGTGCTTTTGTGAATCCGTCAGCTAACTGTAAAGTACTCGGAACCTTGCAAGGATGAATAAGGCGATTAAGATAATGCTGGCGAACGAAATGACAATCAATCTCAATGTGTTTGGTGCGCTCATGAAAGACAGGATTAGCAACAATATGTAAAGCAGCCTGATTATCACAATGAAGAGGAACTGGTGCAGTAACTGAAACACCGAGATCATGCAAAAGTTGACGTAACCAAACAATTTCACTAGCAGCATGGGCCATGGCACGATACTCTGCTTCAGCCGAAGAACGAGAAACAACCGGTTGTTTCTTGGAACGCCAAGAAATCAAAGCCGAGCCAAGATAAACCATATAACCAGTAGTCGAGCGCCGCGTAAGTGAACACCCTGCCCAATCAGCATCACAGTAGGCGCGAAGACTTAAGGAGGACGTAGCGGGAAAGAAGAGACCATGTCCCGGGGCACGCTTAAGATAGCGTAACAAATAGAACACAGCATCCAAATGACACTTACGCGGAGCATGCATGAATTGACTGAGAGTATTAACAGCAAATGAAATATCTGGCCGTGTAACAGTAAGATAAAGTAAACGACCAACAATGCGACGATAAAAGGCAGGATCATCCAAGAGAGGATCCGACTCCGAAAACACGCCCTTTTGATCCATAGGCGTACTAGTAGGGCGACTGCCCAGTAGACCACATTCATTGATAATATCAAGGACATATTTACGCTGATTTAAAACCATGCCAGCTGGCGAACGTGCCACTTCAATACCGAGAAAATACTTAAGAGAACCAAGATTCTTGATCTTAAACTTGTGATCAAGATAAGCCTTTAAAGCGGAAATGCGATTGAGATCATTACCAGCAACAATGACATCATCAACATAAATCAAAACAACGACAATTGAAGATGAGTCAGAGAAAAGAAATAATGAGGAATCAGCGTTAGACTGAACATAGCCGAGCGCAACGAGAGAAGCAGTAAATTTAGCATACCAATTACGAGACGCTTGGCGCAAACCATATAAGGACTTGCGCAACTTAAACACAAGATTCTCCCCCTGACGCGTGAAACCAGGAGGAATACGCATGTAAACATCTTCAGTAAGATCACCATGTAAAAAAGCATTCTTGACATCTAACTGATGAACATGCCAATGACGTACCATCGCAACTGCCAACAAACACCGAACAGTAACAAGTTTAGCGACTGGGGCAAAGGTTTCATGAAAATCCACACCCTCTACCTGGGTATACCCACGCGCCACTAGGCGAGCTTTATAACGTTCAATGGTGCCATCAGGATTATACTTGATCTTGTATACCCATTTGGAATCAATAGTACGTTTGCCAGGAGGTAAAGGAACAACAACCCATGTTTGATTTGCCTCAAGAGCCGCAATTTCATGTTGCATGGCATCGCGCCAATGTGCATGTTTAACTGCCTGCTTAAAAGAAACTGGCTCATCGCCAGCAGTGATGGCCGCCACGAAACCATAATAAGAAGGAGATAAGCGAGCATATGAAAGGAAACTTGATAAAGAAAATACCGTAGAGTTCGCTGCAGGAGGAGGTGAGACAGTAGATGGCACAAGCGACGGAGGCAGTGCAATGTCAAAATCTGCAAGACGACGGGATAACTGACGGGTGCGCATGCTGCGCGAAGGAGGGAACGAAGTGGACAGAGATGGCTGGTCAGCCGAGGCCAGCAGCGGCGAAGGGGTTGCTGACTGAACTGGATTAGGCGGACCAGCTGGCTGAACTGGATCGGGCAGACCAGAGGCCGCTGGCTGGGCTGCAGCGACTGGCGAAACTGCACCCGGCCCAGCTGAGGTCTCGTTCGCGGAAGGAGCAACATGCTGAGACTCGTCCCAGCAGGAAAAGTCAGGCGCGAAAGGTGCTGGGAGGGAAGAACCAACAGACCGAGAAGACAGTGAAAATGGGAAAATATGTTCATAAAAGGTGACATCACGACTAACATAAATGTGACGACTAGACAAGTCAAAAATCTTGTATCCCTTTTGTGAATGCGGATAACCAAGAAAAATACCGGGCGCAGAACGTGGTGCAAATTTGTCACGCACGCCATGATATGTATAGCCATAACACAAACAACCAAAAACACGAAGGTGTGTATAGGAAGGTAAACGACCCATCAAGACTTCATAAGGAGTTTTATTTCTGAGACTAACAGCAGGCATGCGATTAACAAGATATACAGCAGTAAGAATACATTCCCCCCAAAAGGCAATAGGTAGATGAGCATGAAAACGAAGGGCACGAGCCACCTCTAGAAGATGTCTATGTTTACGTTCAACGACACCGTTTTGTTGTGGAGTATGGACACAAGAAGTTTGTGCATCAATCCCATGTTCAACATAATAACCAAGGACTGTAGCACTAGTGAATTCTAACCCATTGTCACTACGAACACATTTAACAGTGCGCCCAAACTGTGTATGAACCCAACGAAGAAAATGCAACAAGAAACGACTAGTTTCAGACTTAGCTTTCATCAAATATACCCAAGTACTGCGACTGTAATCATCAACAATGGTTAGAAAATAACGTGCACCAGACAAACTAGGTGTTTTATAAGGCCCCCAAATGTCACAGTGAATGAGATCAAAGACTTGATTAGTGACACTAGTACTAACAGGAAATGGCAAACGAGTTTGTTTGGCCTGACTACAGGCATCACAAAAGACATCTTTATTAGAAATAACAATAGACGGAAGAAAACGAAACTTGGAGAGTGGAAGATGACCCATGCGACGATGCCAAAGAGACTCATCAGACTTTATTGTGGCATGAACGGAAGCAGACACATTCGGCAGAAAGCTATAGAGGCATCATGCTGCCTACCCACTCCAATCAGCTTCCTCGAGGGTATCTCCTGCACAACACAAAAATCCGGACCAAATGTCAGTGCACATTTCAAATCTTTCACCAAGCGACTGACAGAAATCAGATTAAAAGCAAACTCCGGAACGCCCAAAACATCATGTAAAACCAAAGTATCGGACAACTTGACTGTGCCAACTGCACGCACGGCTACATGTGTACCATCTGGAATTTGTACAGTTGCTGCTATTTTGTCAGTGATAATAGAAGTAAACATAGACAAATCATTGACAATATGAGCATTGGCGCCGCTATCCAAGAGCCAACTAGACGATATATTAGGAACAAAAGGAACAGTACCCGAATCCTTCTTGTCTGCGAGCTGCAAAGGCGACCCAAAATTACCTCTGTTTAAATGCTCAACAAACTGTGCCAACTGATATTGCTGCGCAAGAGTAAGTCCAGTACACACTGGGGCATCACTGTTGATCGTAGCACACATTTGTGCCAACAAACAAATGACAAAAAAAAACTGATTTTGAAAAACAATCGACTGGAATGTCGATTGCAAAAAAAAAAATTTCGACCGATGAAATTAAAAAAAAAACGACTGGTGAGGACAAACGAATCCAAGACGTAGGCGACAAAAAAACAAACAAGATGTTTGGAAGAAACCCACTTGACTTAACCAAACAAGACTGAGATCGACGATAGTGGACAACACCGAGAGGAATTCGAAAATCAACGTTGACTTTGGTTATCGCCTTTGTGTGCGACACTGGAAACAACACAAACCAAAACTATCGAAAACAATTGATGTTGGGGTGCCACTGGACAAAATGCAGAGAGCACCAAAAATGGCGTAGACAATGGCCACAGGAGGAACGACGATCAGTATGAGAACTAGAACAAATTTGTTCGCTCTGATACCATGAAGAATTGTATATTTGATTCAATGGGAAAAATGTTTACACGATATGCGTATATATAGGCCCCCTTGAACTAACTATGCCTACAATAAAAAGATAGGGGATAAGGCTAGCTAAAACTTATCTACACAAATAGTGGGATATATACAAACTAATAATATACAAACTAACTATCCGTATGTATCTCAATAACAGTTCTGTGCAAATTCTCGTCTCCATGATAACTAACTACTGCTCGAAGAGTGCTATTTAACTGTTTCCCATTGTAAGCTAACAATAATTACCTGAAGCTTGCACAACGGGAAACTACTGCCGAGGAAAATCACCGTCATGTCTTTGGATTTTAGTGAAAAATAATTACCCTGTGCTGTCTTTCCTGGCGTTATTTTAAAGTTTTTTACATGCTTTCTGTCATTCTGTGGATGAAAAAAAAATTGTGATCCTATAATTATCTTCTGTGTTTACATTTTTTTTCCCCACAGGTGGAAGCTTTGGCAGTTAAATTGACACAGAAAGAAGGAGAGTTGATTCAAGAGAAATTTGAAGTCAAAAAGCTAGTGAATTTCCTAAAGCAGGTCTTACATTGTAGTTAGATTTTTGTTTGCTTTTTTCATGTTTGTGTATTACTTTTGTTCTCATTAAACGACAGGATTAGAAGATTTGATAGACTTCAACAATTAATGATAGGTGATTTGATTATTATCTTCCAAGGTTTAAGTTGTAGACTATACAACAACAACACAAACCCAATATATCCTAACCACAGTAAAAGCTATCATTAGGATTTGGGGAGGGTGAGAGACAGACAAACAATACCTCCATCTGAGAGTTTGCTTCCAAGGAGACTCCCAGCTCTATATGTACCTGCATAAATGACTTAAGTTGTAGACTATAATGAATCGAAATCAGGTCGACTGTCTCCTGATCAGTGAATATGACTAGCAGCGTGACACATGGATGATGTGGCCACTTCTTTTCTCTAGGTTTAGAGGGTCCTCGGATGAATGTGATTCTTGCTCAGTCTTACGTTGTCAATGTTAAGTGATGACTAAATCCTTTTGTTGTTGCTTGCTTTCTTATTTTCCTTAAAGACATTGGTCAGTTTTTTAAGTTATTCTGAACCAAATGATTTATAGATTAAGTGAATGGTCTTCTCTTCTTCTTCTCCGTCTTATTCTTTCGTTTTCGTTCCACTGTATCTTTCTGGCAATTCTTTGAGACGTTTTGAATTGTATTTCAGGCTTCGGAAGATGCTAAGAAATTAGTAAACCAAGAAAGATCTTTTGCCTGTGCTGAAATCGATAGTGCTAGGTCGGTTGTCCTGAGGGTCGGGGAGGCCTTGGAGGAACAGGAAAAAATGTCTCTATCTTCTGGGAAGAAACAGGTGAATGAGGAGCCCTCTTATGTCGTTATTTATTTTCTTTTCCCTTTCCATAATCTGAAGTTCTTATCAGATGACTCACTAAATTGTCATGCGTCTTCTTATATTGTGAAGTATTAGTTGATCGATACAGTTTGACGTCCATTATGGGTCATCGTGAAACAATCTCGGTGTGTTTCTAACACATGGATATGGTTGCGTACATCCAGCCCCCCATACCCCGCCATAGACGGGAGCCTCTATGGCAATGGGATAATGTTGTTGTTGTTCCCCAAACTTTCACAGAAATAAATGTGTGATTAGCTTCTGCTTAATATAGCATTTTAAATTGCAGAATGTTATAGGACCATGATTTTGCATCAAATCACTCTTTGTTTGGTGGTTTTGACAGTGCTTCCGATGCAACCAAACTAGTACTATGACTGAAAAGTTAATTTATTGTGATTTGTGAAATAATTTGAACAATTGAGCCTCAACATCTGTTTTCTTTGCCCCCCTGTAGCCATGTGCACTTTCTCACCTCATGATTGATTATGGAGAATCAAAGATAATGTTAGGAATATTCTTTTTCCTTGGTGGTTTTATTAATTTAGTCATGAGTTCAACAAGTTTACATATGATACAACAACCACAACAACATTACCCCATTGTCTTACAGGCTCCCGCCTATAGTAAGGTATGAGGGGTGAGATGTACGCAACCATACTCATGTGTAAGAAATACACAGAGGTTGTTTCCTATGACCTCTAATGAAAATTTCGTCAAGATGTGTTGATCAACTACCACTTCACAATATAAGAAGTGCAACCAATTTAGTGAGTCATTTTGGTTTATTTTATCATATTCCAAAGTCAAGTAAGAGTGTGTCTTTCACTCCATTGAAAATGGAAATGCAAACAAAAAGTTTACATATGATAGACGATCCAATTAGTCTTATGGTTCTCTTGATTCCTTTTAGAAGTACACATCAGTGAACTGCAGACCTGTGTTTGCAAATTGAATGGAGTGGTTTTTTTTAAAAAAAATTTTTCCTGAAAACTAATTTTATATAACAGAAGAAATTACACTTGAGACTTCATCTGTTTTCTTCTTTGGCAATGGGATCAATCCACAACATTTTCTTTTACGATTTTCCTCCTGTTTGTGTTCTATTTCTTACTGCATTGAGAATACTTACCTTCATAATGATTCTTGATTGCTGTAAGTTAATTTCACTGGATGCTCTTGAAGTTCTTCTATGTCACCACCATCCAGAAATTGACATTCTTTTTTTTTTTCTTGATTAGGAACTGGAGGATCTCGTAGAGGAGGTTCAAGAAGCTAGAAGGATCAGACTAAAGCATCAGCCTAGCAAGGTATGTTTCTCCACTTCTTTCTGACCGTCAAGTCGTTTGACAGCTCGATGTTTACTATCAATGTTTACAGCTTACCTTTCATTTGTTTTTTGGGTATATTTTACTAAACTAATTTAGGCCTTTGTTACTCACTTCTACCACTAACTAGGATTGCTAGAATGTATGCAAGGAGAGATTCTATATTTGTCTTGTTCACCAGAGAAAGATTCTATATTTGTATTCTTCACATTAAATTATATTTTCTGGTTAGATACCACCTGTAGCGTCCTGTCCCGGATCAAGGTCTCGGGACGGCACACCCGGCGTACTCTACTAAGAAAAATACAAGGTGTTAATACCAATCAAATTCACGTTGCAACATAAAACGTGGACTGATATAGCGGAAGCATCATAACATAAACATACATAATATCCGGGAGTCCAAAATACAAACTAAAATAAAAAGTCCATACTAAATACATAAGTCTCTGAGTATAAATCCATCAAATCTGAAATAGATAAGAGCAAGTCAGGGTGCCTACGTCTCAAGTCACGGATATCCTATCTCCGGCTCGTCCTGTACATGCGTTGTATCCAGATCCTGTTATCTGCAAATTATTTAAGTACAACGTTTGAGCGATAAACGACCTACTTTCCTTGATAACTAAACTTGCTTTCACTTGGTTAAACAATTCATATGGAAGCCTGGTCGAGCTCATTGAAGTCTTTAATCTATTTGCTCTGGCTAATTTCTGACTTCTTTTTAAAGCGCGTCCCGGTGCACTAGACTTCCGCGTTTGTACAGTGTTCAGGGAGGGGCCGGATCGCTTTGCTATCTGACGTACGCAACCTTACTGTTGGAATATTCTAGAGGATTTGTGTTAATTGTGTATTGAATGTGGTCTTCCTCCATTTTAGGTTGAATCGGCTGGCACCTTGAATGTGCCGATTTGGTGCATTAAGAGTGTAGCAGTTTTGAAGAGTTTTTTGGTTGTTAATTGTGTTGTAAATGTAGTGCTTGATTGTAGGAAGATTTTATGGTAGGAGGATAGAATTGAATCCCTTAATTTATGGGGATTGATAGGCTCTATTAATTGTAAATAGTTACCATAGGTGTACAAGGAGATTGTATGGTGTGATTGCCAAGAATTAATGAGAATACAACTTTCGATTCTCCTCTCAAAATAACCGGCCACCTTCGGCCACTGTTGAGTATTTTTCCGGCCACCATTGTTTTCACTTACCCTACACTTTGTGCAAGAGAACGTTTCTGCAGATTGAACCCGTGACCTCAAGGTCACATAGCATCAACCTTACCAGCTGCTCCAAGAGCCGCCCTCTAATTTCTGACTTCCTTTTACCTTGTTAATTCCAGTCGCAGAAGTTATATATTGCTCCAATCTGTTTACTTTATGAGTTTATAACCAATGTTTGTTAGCAGTATTGCTTTCACTGTGTTGATCATCTCCTTATATCAACAAAACATATCTAGGTGATGGACATGCAGCATGAAGTTCAGGCTCTAAGAGTTCATAGCACTGAGAAGAAGACTCTGTCGTTTTATCTTCAGAGAGAGGTTACTGAATATTCCTTTTCTAATTTTCCTTGGGTTTCAATTATCTCTGCTGGGGTGTCTTACTGCCTCATTCACTTGTAATGAGAATGCAAACGGAGGAATTTTTCCCTTTGATCTGTTCAATTTTCTTCGACAAAATTCTTATATATAGACAAAGTACGCTGAATCTTCAAACTAAGTGGAAGGTTTAAGCGAAACACAACAGGTCCCCCCCCCCCCCCCCCCAAGAAAAGCCACTTCCTGTCTTTGATTTTTGATTCTATATTTCATCTCATTAACGTATAGAGATATGCACCCCTCACCTTTCCTATTGAAGGAAAGGGTTTTTTGTTGGGATTAATTCGAGATACGTGTGATGCGCAGCACGTTGATAAAATTTATACGAATTAATCATAAGGTGGACGTTATGTATGATAATATTATATGTCACATATGTCACGTAATAATATTAATTGTTACGTAAAACATCCACACGTTAAGTGATCATCGGGTATACTCGTGGATGTATAGTGTGGTCTAAATGGAAACCCCGAATATGTAGACAGTCATATGGTCAGAGACCGCGATGGATGGGCTCAAAGTGCAACGACCATAAAGTTACGACATCTGGTCCCCGAGGGGCGACAACCCACGTGTGGCTTGTAGATAATTATTGGTACAATAATTAAATATTGGATAATATTTAATGGGAA
The DNA here is from genome assembly GCA_036186865.1 of Eustoma russellianum. Classification (NCBI taxonomy): domain Eukaryota; kingdom Viridiplantae; phylum Streptophyta; class Magnoliopsida; order Gentianales; family Gentianaceae; genus Eustoma; species Eustoma russellianum. The sequence continues at coordinate 4,423,044 of AP025060.1, forward strand.
GATAAGGTTGAGTTTTAAATTTAATAAAACTCAACCTTATCTTCCCATTAAATATTATCCAATATTTAATTATTGTACCAATAATTATCTACAAGCCACACGTGGGTTGTCGCCCCTCGGGGACCAGATGTCGTAACTTTATGGTCGTTGCACTTTGAGCCCATCCATCGCGGTCTCTGACCATATGACTGTCTACATATTCGGGGTTTCCATTTAGACCACACTATACATCCACGAGTATACCCGATGATCACTTAACGTGTGGATGTTTTACGTAACAATTAATATTATTACGTGACATATGTGACATATAATATTATCATACATAACGTCCACCTTATGATTAATTCGTATAAATTTTATCAACGTGCTGCGCATCACACGTATCTCGAATTAATCCCAACAATCTCCCACTTGGACTATGTATGCAACTTAAAGATTATATGTCACCCTTTTGAGCTCATATACCTTATGTCCTTTAGTGTGTCTTTCCTTTTCCGGTCCATCAGCAAATGTTAGCAAAAGACTTAAGCCGCACGCCGCCACATTGAATTAGTGACTTGTCCCTCTTAAATCATGATACTAACATTCTACTGAATGACATGGATACTGAAATGGATATGTAGTGTGGAATTAATATGCTAGGTGATCATACATATCTAATTCCAACTTGGCCCTCTTTAGCGAGATCAATAGAATTCAGAATGCATGCCGTAACTGCTTAATGTACATTACTTCTGCAGAAAAACTTTAATATAACCGGAATGTACATTATACTGTATGTCTGAAATAAACAACTTTATTGAGCACAAGAAAAACCTCACAGACTCCCACTAGGATAAAACATCCTCAACTGGACTAAGACTCATACGGCTAACATGCTTGTGAAACACACCCGGTTCCACGGCCTTAGTCAAAGGGTCGGCCACCATAGAGTCTGTACTGATATGCTCAATACTGATCAGACCACTCTGAATTCTTTCTTTAACAGCCAGATACTTCATCTCTATGTATTTCGCTTTAGATGAACTCCGGTTGTTATTTGAATATAGCACCACATCTTTACTGTCACAGTAAATCCTCATTGGAGATGAGATAGTCTCCAATACCCGCAGCCCTGTGACAAAATTGCGAAGCCATATCGCCTGATTGGATGCGTGGACGTAAGCTACGAATTTCGCCTCCATAGTGGAGAACGCCAATAAGGTCTGTTTCGTGCTTTTACATGAGATCGCACCTCCAGTTAGGGTAATAACATAGTCGAGGTCGATTTCATGCTATCACAGCATCCAGCAAAATCGGAATCTGTATATCTAGTGATCTCTTACTTATCAGATCTCCGATATGTCAGTACGTGTTGTTTCGTTTCTTGTAAATATTTCAGCACCCTCTTTGCTGCGATTCAGTGATCCTTACCCGGATCAGAGAGGTATCTGCCTAACATTCCTGTAATGAATGCCAAGTCTAGTCGTGTACATACTTGGGCATACATTATACTCCCTACTACCGAAGCATATGGAGTATTCCTCATTTCCGAATGTTCAAACTCTGTTTGGGGACATTGTTTCAGACTGAATTTATCTCCTCTTGCCACAGGGGTATTAAGTGGTTTACACTTATCCATGCTATACCGCTTCAACACCTTTTCGATGTATGCCTGTTGTGAGAGACCTAAGATACCTTGGGTACGATTCCTCCGTATCTCAAGTCCCAACACATATGAGGCTTCACCAAGGTCTTTCATCTCGAAATGCTTTCTCAGAAAGGCTTTGGTGTCACTCAACATGTTTACATCGTTATTTGCAAGCAGTATATCATCTACATACAAGATCATAAATATGAACTTGCTCCCACTAAACTTGTGATACACATATTCGTCAATTTGGTTTGCCTCAAAACCGAAGGAGACGACCACTTTGGTGAATTTGAAGTACCATTGTCGAGACGCTTGCTTGAGCCCATAGATGGATTTCTTTAGTCGACAAACCATACCTTTTGGATCTCCCATCTCGAATCGAGACGGTTGAACCATGTAAATGGTCTCGTCGAGTTCTCCGTTTAAAAACGCAGTCTTAACATCCATCTGATGTAGCTCAAGATCTAAGTGTGCCACTAAAGCCATGATTATCCGGAAGGAATCCTTCGTAGATACTGGAGAGAAGGTTTCCGTATAGTCTATGCCCTCTTTTTGGGTAAACCCTTTAGCAACAAGTCGAGCCTTATATCGTTCTACGTTGCCTTTTGAATCCCGTTTGGTTTTAAATATCCATTTGCAACCAACGGGTTTCGAACCTTTAGGCAATGAGACGACATCCCATACCTTGTTGTCGTGCATAGACTTTATTTCTTCTTCCATGGCCTTTATCCACTTTTCTGCATTTCGACATTGCAATGCTTGCTGGACGTTTTCGGGATCATCGTCCAACATACCAATATCGAATTCGTGTTCTTGGAGATACACCACATAGTCGCTAGGTATGGGGTTTCTCCGTTCACGAGTGGATCTCCTTAGGGGCACTTGTTCTTGAGATACTGTAGGTTCCTGAACTGCATCAGCCGACAATTCATCGGGTTCTTCAGTAACTTCCTCAGGAACATGAACTTGTTCCTGTGGAGCGTCACTACTGGGATGAGGTACCTCAGGTGCGGGTATCGCTGATGCTATCTCCCCAAAAGATGGTTCGATTCGCATTTCTGTCGCATCTGAGTGTGCCTCATCTAACTCGATGATCTGCTGATGCAAATCATTCCCCCCCAGAACCAAAGTATCCTCAAAGAACTTTACTAAATTTGTCTCGAAAAACACTTTACTTGTGGGATTGTAGAATTTATACCCTCGTGACCTTTCCGAGTAACCAACGAAATAGCAACTAACTGTTTTGGTGTCCAGCTTTCTTTCATTTGGTCTGTAAGGCTTTGCCTCTGCTGGACAGCCCCAAACCCTTATGTGGTTAAGGCTAGGCTTACGCTTAGTCCATAACTCATAAGGGGTCCTTATCGTTGCTTTAGTTGGTACTCGGTTGAGGATGTAAGCTGCGGTTTTAAGCGCTTCTCCCCAGAGGAATAATGGTAGTGTAGTTTGACTCATCATACTACGCACCATATCCATAAGTGTACGGTTTCGTCTTTCAGCTACACCATTCATGCTTGGTGACCCAGACATGGTGTACTGAGGGACGATTCCGTTTTCCTCTAGGTATTTAGCAAATGGTCCTGGACACTGTTCTCCTGATCCATCATATCGACCGTAGTATTCACCCCCACGGTCCGATCTGACGGCTTTAATCCTTTTGTTGAGTTGTAACTCAACTTCAGCTTTAAAGGATTTGAACATGTCTATTGCTTGCGCTTTTTCTTTAATCAAGAATATGTAGCCATATCGCGAATAGTCGTCAATAGAGGTGATAAAATAAGAGTGGCCATTTCGAGTAACCGGATGAAATGGGCCACTAATATCGGTATGAATCAACTCTAATGGACTATTTGCACGATTTGCTTCATATCTTCGGACTTTAGTTTGTTTTCCTTTAGCACAAAATACACACGACTCTAAGTCGGTTAAGTGTAAAGGATTGAGAATTTCTGTTTTGACAAGACGTTCTATTCTGTTTTTGGACACGTGTCCTGAACGTCGATGCCAAAGTGATCCTGAATTCTCATGAGTTAATTTTGCTTTAACGTTTCGCGTTACAACATGCAAGGTTTCCTGATTTGAAGCAACATTTATTGAATAAAGTTTATCAATTTCGGACATTATACCGTGACCAATCAATCTAGAAGCATGATAAAGTTGGAAATTTCCATTTCCAAAATAACCGTAATATCCACTTTTATCCAATCGATAAAACGAAATAAGATTTCGTTTAAACGATGGCACTACAAAAGTGTCATGCAAATCTAGATAGAAACTGGATGTCAACAGCAATCTGAAATGCCCGATGGCTTCAACCTCTATGCCGCTGCCATTTCCCCAATAGATGTATCTTTCATCATCTCTCGGTTTTCTATGGCTTAGGCAACCTTGCATAGTCACAGATAGGTGAGTCGTGGCTCCCGTATCGACCCACCAAGTGGCTATATCCGAAACAAAATTAACTTCAGAACAAACTAAAAATGTACCCTTTTTCTTGAGACAAGATATATAACTGGTACAATTCTTCCTTAAATGTCCTTCCTTATTGCAAAAGAAACAAGTCATGCTTTTGGGTGTGTCAGTAGTAGGCACCCCCTTTTCTTTTTGACTTACCTTTTGCACAGTAACTATTTCCGCAGCTTTGCGTTTCTTACCACCGAAATTGGTGGCGACAGCATTCATAACTTTATACACCCTTATGCTGCCGATTCCACGGTACTGTTTCGAGCAAAGTTTCTTTAAGAGATTGCCTACCTCGGCTTTCTCATTCTTTACATATCTTTGCTCAAGATCGGCTAAAAATTCCTTAGCCGTCGTGGACTCAGAAATGTGTCCCCTGAAGCATTTGGGGATAGTCTTTTGCATGATCATAAGACACATGCGATTTGATCGTAGCCAGCGTGCCATGTGAGATTTTTCCTCACTGGTACTTTCGTCTGTTAGCACAGCTGGACGATCTATCTGTAACGCATTGTCTAGATCAGCAATCCCCAGAAAGATCTCAAATTGATCTTTCCATTGCTTATAGTTTGAACCGTTCATTGTAGGAATATCCTTAATGTTAGACATTATTGCTGAAAAGCAAACAAGAAACGGACTTAAATACACAACACGTGTAATCTTTAAACTGCATAAAACAAATATCAAAATAGAACCCCGATTCCATCTACCAATTGTCTTCCAATATTGGGGCTCTTTGGAGTCATCCCAATACCTTCCAACAATTGGGTGTAGTGGTCAATATGACGGCTCTCCAAGCACAGGTTAACCACCTTCCTTTGGGCCGATGAGTTAACCTACGCTTTTAAAGCTTCGCCGCCGGCCCTATTTGGGTCCACTACCATGCTCATATGTGTTTTCGACAATCACACCTTCCTTTGGGCCGGTCAATGATTGCCTCCAACACATACATGCCCTTCACGATCATAACAAATATAGTGGCGATGATATGATTGCCGCACTTTAAGGGGATCATATTAAAGCCCTACATTTGCTAAGTCGCGTAACTTTATGGTTCTAAATGATCCGCAGTTTCCTGACTGACCCTTTTGCACGTACCGTGCATACTTAACCCCAACATCCGTTTTGTTTTACTTAAACCAATTCGAACTAGCTTGATTCCCTTTACGGCTCAAATAAGAACCACCTTGAACCAAGCTCGGTTCTCCTTACGGTTTAAGAAACAATATCTTTATCAATCAATATAACAAGTGATATATCCCTATGATGGGTCACATTGAGTGTGAAGTGAACCGATTCAGTAATACCCACTTGCCATAAGGGTGTATTACCATTTCACATAATTTCCAGGCCACCGGTGGAGTCACAATGGTCTCGCTTAAGTACCGGCTTTCTTAGACAAAACTATGTGTACGGTGTTTTATAACAACTCAATGAGTCATCTATCACGAGTATAAACCGGATTGATTGATAAGTGTTGGTTAATTCAGTCAACTTAGCCCATCGAATTAACTTGGTTGAACTCGGTCAAACTGGGTCAAACAAGATTCGAATCCTTATTGGGTTAAGTTCCTTAACTTTATTTTATTTATTTATTAACATGCATAAACATAAGGCATAAATAAATAAATAAACGAATAACTGCATGCAATATAATAATGCAATAACCGGAAATTAAACTTAACACTTGATCATTGTTATTTTGGATTTCTTTAAAATAATAATAATAACATAATTTTATTATTATTATTACTATTTTCCTTAATAAACCTTAAATAATAACAATAATAATCAAATTATTATCATTATTATTTACTTTATTTTCCTTTAAAAGAAACTTTAAAATAATAATAATTACTTATTATTATTATTATTTTACTTTAATAATAATAACAATAATAACTAAATTATCATCATCATTATTATTATTTTCTTTAAAAGGAGACTTTAAAATAATAATAATAATAACAACAATTTGTTATTATTACTATTTTCCTTAAAATAAACTTTAAATAATAATAATAAAATTATTATTATTTACTTTATCCAAAATAACAATAATAACCAAATAAAAAACTGGAAAAAAAAACTGGGGGCGCGGGTCGGGTCGGGTCAGACCCGCCCGGCCCAGTTTCTGATTTTTTTTTTTGATTCTGCAACTGAAATTGGGCCGAAGCCCTTTTACTGAACCCAATAGGGCCCTATCTGCTTATACCGACCGGCCCACTGTAAAATCTGAATCAGCCTTTTTTTTTTGAATAGACTTTGGGCCGAAGCCCTATCTGAATCAGCCTTTTTCCCTTTTCTTTTTTTTTAGTTAAACGCAGTTTGGGCCGAAGCCCAATTCCGAAACAGCTGCTGCCGCCAGAAGCCTGACAGGAGCAAAAATGCTCCTAATTTTCCGGAAGCAGGAGTCGAACCCAAGGTATCTTAGGTCTCTCACAACAGGCATACATCGAAAAGGTGTTGAAGCGGTATAGCATGGATAAGTGTAAACCACTTAATACCCCTGTGGCAAGAGGAGATAAATTCAGTCTGAAACAATGTCCCCAAACAGAGTTTGAACATTCGGAAATGAGGAATACTCCATATGCTTCGGTAGTAGGGAGTATAATGTATGCCCAAGTATGTACACGACTAGACTTGGCATTCATTACAGGAATGTTAGGCAGATACCTCTCTGATCCGGGTAAGGATCACTGAATCGCAGCAAAGAGGGTGCTGAAATATTTACAAGAAACGAAACAACACGTACTGACATATCGGAGATCTGATAAGTAAGAGATCACTAGATATACAGATTCCGATTTTGCTGGATGCTGTGATAGCATGAAATCGACCTCGACTATGTTATTACCCTAACTGGAGGTGCGATCTCATGTAAAAGCACGAAACAGACCTTATTGGCGTTCTCCACTATGGAGGCGAAATTCGTAGCTTACGTCCACGCATCCAATCAGGCGATATGGCTTCGCAATTTTGTCACAGGGCTGCGGGTATTGGAGACTATCTCATCTCCAATGAGGATTTACTGTGACAGTAAAGATGTGGTGCTATATTCAAATAACAACCGGAGTTCATCTAAAGCGAAATACATAGAGATGAAGTATCTGGCTGTTAAAGAAAGAATTCAGAGTGGTCTGATCAGTATTGAGCATATCAGTACAGACTCTATGGTGGCCGACCCTTTGACTAAGGCCGTGGAACCGGATGTGTTTCACAAGCATGTTAGCCGTATGAGTCTTAGTCCAGTTGAGGATGTTTTATCCTAGTGGGAGTCTGTGAGGTTTTTCTTGTGCTCAATAAAGTTGTTTATTTCAGACATACAGTATAATGTACATTCCGGTTATATTAAAGTTTTTCTGCAGAAGTAATGTACATTAAGCAGTTACGGCATGCATTCTGAATTCTATTGATCTCACTAAAGAGGGCCAAGTTGGAATTAAATATTGGATAATATTTAATGGGAAGATAAGGTTGAGTTTTAAATTTAAGATTAAATTTAAAACCTTATACCTATCAGATCCTTCCCATCCCCTCTATATGAAGAACGCTTCATCTCCTCATATCGTAAGAGGCAAAAATCGGTTACAGAGAAGCAAAAGGGAGGGTGTGCCAAATTTTCTATGAAGTCCACACTGCCTAACCTCTCCATCGGGTAAAGCAGTGAATTGTTGATTCCGGTTCAAGGGGCATATCAACAATTGGTGGGAGGTCGTGAATCCTTGGATCACGCCAGATTCTTCATCAGCCGGAGCAGTTGCAGTGTACGTGATCAGATTAACAACGGCAATGGAGCAAGGTATAATTTCCGCATTTTGTTACTTTGTCCATTGATTCGATTAAACGGTCCTATTCAGGGGTTTATTAAATTAAATCCAACATTTTTTCCTAAGAGGATAAGATTACATATCCATTTTTGTTCACAGTTGGCAATGAGAAAGAGAGCAGAAGAAAACAAACATCAACCTCACAAGATAAGCGGTTCCGAAACTTTGGGTTCCATTCTAAGAGCCGAGGCATGCTCAGAAGAAGCTGTTGAAGTTTGCAGCAATGACAGTGGTGATGCAAAGAGAGTGGCCCCTCAATCAATTGTATGTGGTTCTTGAAGAAGAAGAGTTCAGTCCTAAGTGTAGAGAAGTGACTGGTGCAAGGAGATCATTGATTTGATGGTGATTATGTGATCAGCAGCAGTTGGATGTTGGGGTTGTTGAGCGTGATCAGTACAGGCATCAAGGAATCAAGACGGGCAAGACGCGAAGCAGGAAGAAGGAAGTTAGTTAGCGGGAAAGTTTTAAACGTTGTAACTTTACGATTTTGCCCTTAGTTGTTGTACTTGATAGGCGGTTATAGTAAGGGTAAATGCGTAATTTTTCTGGCTTTCTTTTCTTCTTCATTTCACCGTGTATATATGTCCAAACGATGTACAGAAAACGGTTATCGATTGATGAAATCAATTCTGCAGTTCTCTTCAAATCTTTTTCCAGTATTTCTCTCTCTTTGCTGAGCTCAACGTTTGGTGTGTTCGATTTTGTGGAATGACTGGTGTGTTTTGACATGGTATCAGAGAGAGGTTGCTCATTGATATTGTTAGCTTGTTTTCGCTGAATTTGTTCGTAAAACTCTGTACTGCGTTCGTGCGCAATGGTGTCTGGTGGTAGTCAAGCTTCTGGTTCGAGAGGAATTCAAAATCAGAGTGATGATAGTCCTGCACAGAACATCGTGTTTGGTTCTAGAGGTAATCATTCCCAATCCGCTGAAAGTCCACTACAAAATCCATATTACTTGCATCCTAATGATAGTCCAGCGATTGTTCTAGCACAACCACCTTTAAATGCAAATAATTATCATACATGGAGCCGTACATTTGAAATGGCGTTGGTAGTTAAGAATAAAGTAGGCTTTATTGATGGTACGATTGTGAAGCCTTCGGCTACTGATGCTCAATTTCCAATTTGGAGGCAAGTAAATACAATGGTACAATCTTGGATCATGAATTCTGTGTCTCAATCCATATCTCAAAGTATTATGTGGTTTGACAGTGCGTTTGATGTGTGGAACGATTTGAAGTTGAGATATGGTAGCACCGATCCGTTTAGATTGTCCGATTTAATTGAAAGTTTTTACTCTATTAAACAAGAAGGATTATCTGTGAATGAATACTTTACTAAATTGAAAGTTGTGTGGGAGGAATTGTTAGCGGTTAGACCTGTGCCTAACTGTGTGTGCAGGGGCTGTACATGTGATATGGCTGTGAAAATGCAGAAATTCGTGGAAGGTGATTACGTTATCAAATTCATTAAAGGCTTAAATGATAACTTTGATCCTGTGAAATCTCAAGTGTTTGTGATGTCACCCTTACCTGACATAAACACTACTTTTTCGATGGCATTGAAATATGAAAGGAAGGTAATGGCAGATAGTGGAGCAAACTTGCTTGAGAATGGTATGGCTGCCTTGATGGCAGAGTGTCAGTCACCTGAGGGGATGGTTGCGAATGTTTATGGAAACAGACAATCGTATGGAGGAAACAAGAAGACTGGTGGAAGATCCTATCAGGAAGGTTCAAAAAGGTTCCAGTGTACGCACTGTGGGATGCTTGGACACACGGTAGATAGGTGTTACAAGTTACATGGATATCCTCCCGGCTTTAAGTCAAGGAATCAGGCTCATATGGTTGAGAGTGTGGAGTTGAAGCCTGATAAGCCTTCACTGGGTCAGATTGACAAGACCTTCAGCTCGTTGATGCTGACTCCACAGCAGAATCAGAAGCTGCTGAATTGGCTGAATAGAGATGATGAAAGCCATGAAGCTCCTCCAGGGTGTGCTCCCCAGACTGTTGTGTTATCTGCTAAGGTTGATAAAGGGGCAGGTAATTCTATTACAAATAGTTTAAGTACATGGATTCTTGATTCGGGAGCCACTGATCATATTTCCTCTCATTTGTCTCTGTTTGTCTCTTATAAGCCAATTAATCATATCACCATAAAACTGCCTAATGATTTGTCTGTCCCTGTGACTCATACTGGAACAGTGAGAGTTAATTCCTGCCTCACTGTAAATGACGTCTTGTATGTTCCGTCTTTTAATTACAATCTACTTTCATTGAGTAAACTGGCTACTGATTCTGGTTTGGTCATTCAATTTTCTGGTTCCATCTGTTTGATTCAGGATCAATTATCCAAGAGGATGATTGGTTCAGCTAGTCTTTCACAAGGCCTGTATTTGCTGCAAGGTAATGTCTTACCTAGTCAGACATTCACTCATATGGTTTCTTCAGTTTCTATGTCTCCTTCCTTGTTGTGGCATTGTAGATTGGGACATCCCTCATTTCAAAGAGTTCAAGAGATTTTGAAGCTTGATCCGTCAGTGAATGGAGACACATTTTCTTCTCCATGTTCTGTCTGCCCTCTAGCTAGACTCAAACGACTTCCCTTTCCTTCTTCTTCTTCTGTTACTAATTCCCCTTTTGAACTTGTGCATTTGGATATTTGGGGCCCAAACAGGCACCCAACCATGTATGGTCAAAGATTCTTTCTCACTGTTGTAGATGACTATACCAGATACACGTGGACTTATTTGATGAAATCTAAAGTTGAAGTCAGAAAAATTGTTCAAAATTTCTGCAAGTTTGTTAATGTCCAGTTTGCAAAGTCTGTTAAAATTTTCAGAACAGACAATGGTCAAGAGTTTGCCATGTCTGAGTTTTTCTCTCAGCACGGGATTGTGCACCAAACTAGTTGCGTGCATACACCCCAGCAGAATGGACTTGTTGAACGGAAACACCAACACATATTGGTGGTAGCAAGATCATTGTTGTTCCAAGCTAACCTGCCACTGTCCTACTGGGGATTTGCGATTACTCACGCAGTATACCTAATAAACTTGATTCCTACCCCTGTTCTTAACCAGAAAACTCCGTATGAACTTCTCTTCAAGGACAAACCATACTATCAGAACTTGCGTGTCTTTGGCTGTTTAGCCTATGCACATAATAAAGACCCGAACAAACACAAGTTTTCTCCTAGAGGTATCCCATGCATCTTCCTTGGTTTGTCCTCAACTACAAAGGGCTTTGTGTTACAGTCCTTGAATACTAAAGAAATCCTTGTTTCAAGGGACGTTCAATTTTGTGAGTCACAGTTCCCTCACTTCTCACCTGCCTCCTCTAACCCACTCTCAGATAATCTTGAATCACGTCCAATTCCATCACTGTCAGATGGGGAGAACTATCATACTGTTCCATATCTCTCGTCCCTTGATTCGTTGTCTGCTCCATTACCTTCTTCTAATCATTATGTCCCAAATCTTGCCTCACCTTCACTTCCATCTACCTCCACATCTTCGCCACCAGATCAAAGTCTTGACATTACGCCCACTGTTTCACTTTCATCTTCCCCAACTGCTCTTGATCCAGACATTCCCATATGCACTTCGTCTCCTTCTAGACCTCATAGAACCAAGAATCCTCCAAAATACTTGAATGACTATTACTGTAGTCACTTGCAGTCTGCCTCAAGTTTGTCCACAGCTCCTCATGTTTCTTATCCTATTGAGCAACATCATACACTAGATCATTTGGCTCCTCAATATAAGAACTATGTACTTAACGTTTGTTTGCAGCAAGAGCCTGTTTCTTATTCCCAGGCAGCTGATTCAACACACTGGAGGCATGCAATGGATTTGGAACTAGCTGCCTTAGATGCTAATCACACCTGGGACATTGTAACGTTGCCCAAAGGGAAGAAACCAATTGGTTGTAAATGGGTTTACAAGATAAAGCGTAAAGCGGATGGGAGCATTGAACGTTACAAGGCAAGACTCGTGGCCAAAGGGTACACGCAGCAGGCGGGCATTGACTATGGTGATACGTTTTCTCCGGTGGCTAAAATGACAACGGTAAGGGTTCTCTTGGCTTTGGCTGCTAACAGAGGATGGCATGTTCAACAATTAGACGTTAATAATGCGTTCTTACATGGGGACTTGAACGAAGATATTTACATGATGCTCCCAGAAGGTACATCTTCTTCCCTGCCAAATGCAGTCTGTAAACTCAATAAATCTCTGTATGGCCTCAAGCAAGCGAGTAGGAAGTGGAATGAGAAGCTCACTCAGTTTCTGGTTGCTCATGGTTACTGTCAATCTAAACATGACTACACCCTCTTTACTAAGACCACACACAATTCGTTTCTAGCCTTGTTGGTTTATGTTGATGATATAGTTGTGGCCAGTGATTCACAGTTACTCATTGATGACCTCAAGAACAGTCTGCATCATACATTTCAGATTAAGGATTTGGGGACATTGAGATATTTCCTTGGCTTGGAGGTAGCCAGATCGCAGGGGGGGATTTTCTTATGCCAACGGAAATATGTGCTTGAGTTGTTGGAAGAAACGGGCTATCTGTCCTCCAAGCCAGCTAAAAGTCCCATGGAGCAAAATATAAAGCTGGCTCACAAGGATTCGAAGCCAATTGAGGATGTCTCAGCATACAGGAGGTTGATAGGCAAGCTACTGTATCTCACTATAACTAGGCCGGACATCACATATGCAGTGCAGCAATTGAGTCAGTTTTTAGATGCACCCACAGAGCTACACTTACAAGCCGCACAAAGGTTGCTTCGATATCTGAAGGGATTCCCAGGACAAGGCTTATTATTTCCTAGCAGGGGAGCATTACAGTTGCAAGCCTTCTCTGATTCCGACTGGGGAGGTTGTACGGAGAGCAGAAGATCTATTACGGGCTATTGTATGATGCTGGGAGGAGCATTGGTCTCTTGGAAGGCCAAGAAACAAACGACTGTGTCAAGATCGTCCTCAGAAGCAGAGTATAGAGCTCTTGCCTCAGCCACTTGTGAGGTGCAATGGATCCTCTATCTGCTTAGGGACCTGCAAGTGAATATCAAACAGCCAATTGAGCTGTTTTGTGACAACAAGAGTGCCATTTACATTGTTGAGAATCCAGTCTTTCATGAGAGAACGAAGCACATAGAGATTGATTGCCACATTGTAAGGGATAAATTTCAAGAGGGTGTTATTAAGCCTATGCCAATCAGAACGGATCTACAGTTAGCGGACATATTTACGAAGGCGTTGGATTCAAAAAGATTGGCAACCCTGGCTGTTGCTTTAGGAATGTATGACATTTTTGGTCAGCCAGGATTGAGGGGGGGTGTTGAAGTTTGCAGCAATGACAGTGGTGATGCAAAGAGAGTGGCCCCTCAATCAATTGTATGTGGTTCTTGAAGAAGAAGAGTTCAGTCCTAAGTGTAGAGAAGTGACTGGTGCAAGGAGATCATTGATTTGATGGTGATTATGTGATCAGCAGCAGTTGGATGTTGGGGTTGTTGAGCGTGATCAGTACAGGCATCAAGGAATCAAGACGGGCAAGACGCGAAGCAGGAAGAAGGAAGTTAGTTAGCGGGAAAGTTTTAAACGTTGTAACTTTACGATTTTGCCCTTAGTTGTTGTACTTGATAGGCGGTTATAGTAAGGGTAAATGCGTAATTTTTCTGGCTTTCTTTTCTTCTTCATTTCACCGTGTATATATGTCCAAACGATGTACAGAAAACGGTTATCGATTGATGAAATCAATTCTGCAGTTCTCTTCAAATCTTTTTCCAGTATTTCTCTCTCTTTGCTGAGCTCAACGTTTGGTGTGTTCGATTTTGTGGAATGACTGGTGTGTTTTGACAGAAGCAGTGGAGATTTCAAAATGCTCATTTCAGTGGTTTCGTTTATCATCTCAATGTAGTAGAAGGGAGCAGATTGTAGGTATGAGTTCTGTCTTCCTGCATAGAATCCTGGCAATTTCAGAGTGTATATTATAGGGTCAACCGATAATTGGACATCTTGCCGTCGAAGATCTGATATTAGATGTTCCATTGCTTAGTTTGTTTCTTAGTTTGTTTCTTATATTGTGAAGTAGCAGTGGATCGATACCGCTTGATGCATCATTATGGATCGTCAGAAAACTATGGGTATGGTTGCGTACATCCGACCCTCCCATACCCCGCTATAGAGTAATGTTGTTGTTGTTGTTTCTTTGTCATTGATCATGATGTTCTATTATTTCATGTTTCTTCGTTGTTATCGTTTGCAGCAACTTTTAAGGATTTTTTTTTGGAGTGAAATCCTTGTTCTAGTTTCTGCTTGTTGTCTTGTGAAGCTGATTACTTTTGTGTCTTAGACACTCTCTATGCCTAAAGTAGACTTTGCACTTTTTGTGTTTGTCTTTATCTTTGTCTTGCATTATTTGTGTATATATACGATTATGACTATTTTAATATCGGAAACTTGTCTATTTGTATTTACTTTATTCCCTCACTAACACATTAGCACAGCGTATCCCTATTACGGTGTCATCTATGCAAGTACATGTAGAGCCGGGGGTCTCACTGGAATCAAACTCTCTGTCTTTTGGATGGAGGTATTGTTTGCTCGTCTCTCACCTTCTTCAGACCCTAGCGATAGCTTTTGGTGTCGGTGAGATATACTGGATATGTGTTGTGTGACTTACTGCGACAATCGTGTTGTGTTTTCTTGCATAGGTGCTGATAAAGGCAGTTATGCCCCAGAGCCAATTGATGTTGGAAGAGTTTTAGAAGTCGATGTACTTTCAAATGGCCAGAAGGTCTCAGTCATAACTGCTGGTCCTATTAATCCAGGTTAGTGTATTTTCAGTCATTTGTCAAATTGTTTAACTCTAGATACAATGTGCTTGAAACTTTCCTGACTGCCTCTCATTTGTCCATTTTATTCTCAGTTTTCTTAGACTTTCAGAATCATTTTTGGTTGGTTTTTGATGGGACGCTGAAGTCTTGCTACATCCTTGTGTACAGCTTCTGGACTGGCAAATTATGTTGATGCACTTTCGCGGAAGGCAAACTTCGAATTCTGTGTATGTCGATCTCTTCACACAAGATGACATTGTACATTATTATTGATAGCTTTTGTTGTCGTTGGAATATACTGGATATGATTGTTGTTGTTGTAACCATATATTATTATCACCCGCAGGAAATTAAAAGCATTATTATCCAGATTCAATTCTAAGTAGTGTGCTCTTTTTTTGCAGGTCGTCGTCTCTCAAACGAATGGGAGGAACTATTCTTCACATTCTGCACACTCATTTCATGTGGGTAAAACGAGGCTGAAACTTAGCAAAGGATGGATTACAAAGGCCAGAGACTCGTATTCTGGATCCATGCAGGTACTCATTTTCTTTGGTGTTTGCCTATAAGAACGATGGATATGTTTCTTCATGTGATTCTTCTGGCATGAGATAACAGTTGGGCTGCTTTTGAGACCAATAATGTTTCTTCATATGATTCTTGACATGTGAATTTGTACTCAAACAGTCTTCATAATCTCTCTCTCTGCTTCTCTTTAATGACTGATTGACTCAAAAGAAGGGGGGGGGGGGGGGAGGGGGGAGAAGGGGTACCTGTCTGCTATGGAGAAACGAATATCTTGTTATAACATGGAAAATTTGGAGAAAAGAATGGTGATTGGTCCATTGTTTGATCATGAAAACACATCCCTTTTGTTTTTGGATTATGATCTATGAACACATTTGAGTATTCATTGTAAAGTGTGCTCACAAGAATGGCATCATACCCAGTATATATCCCAACGACAGCAAAAGCTACTGCTAGGGTCTGGAGAATGTGAGAGTAAGGACGTTAACGAACCAAGTCGAGCCGAATATTAGGCTTTCGAATTCGGATTCGTTTAGCTAAACGAACTGTTCGGCTCGGTTCTTTAGCTAAACGAGCGTTAAAATTGATTCAAGTTCGATTCGATAACCCTATAACTGTTTAAACGAGCCGAACAGTTTGGTTCATTTAACTAAACAAACCTGAATAGGTGTTCGAATTCGGCTCGTTTAAGTAAAATTAACGAATGAACTCGAACAGTTCGCGAACTGTTCGGTTCGATTAACAGCACTAGGTGAGAGTCAGCCAAACAATAACTCCATCTCAATCGATAGAGGGCTCCCAGTGAGACCCGCGGTTTTATTGTATGTACATAGATGACACAATAATATGAATATGATGTACTAGTGTACTAGCGAAAGAAATTTAGTAAACAAAAATAAAAAGCTCCCGATTTTACATGATTGTGTGAATTGTTCTTTTCCTATATTCAGTTGTGTGGGTTCCGGGGAGGAGGAAATTCAGCTGCCAAATCGTTGTATTGGCAACCGAGGAAAGGACAATCCTTCGTTCTAGTATTCCAATCTGACAAAGAAAGAAACTGCGCGCTAATGCTTGCAAGGAGACACGCTTTTGACTGTAATGTGAGTACTGTTGGCTTTCTTTTGTTCATTTCCTTGGGTACTATGATTTTAGCTAACTTTTCGCTGTCCGGCTGTCAACAACAACATTATCCTATTGCTTTAGAAGATGGGAGGTTGGATGTTCGCCACCATAGTCATATGTTAAAGATATTATTTTCCTATGATCCATAATGAAAATTGTGTCAAGCTGTGTCGATCAACTGTTTCTTCACAATATTATTTCATCATATTACAAAATCATCTTGTTCTAATTAAGAACCCCTGATTGGGCAGGTCATGCTTGCTGGACCAGAGGACGACGCTCTTGACAACTAAATTTTCCTGCTAGAGTGATTATATTTGAGGCTTTTGAGTTGTGTGAGTATTAAGACTCCTTATTTGTGTGGTGTGATGAAAGAAGTAGTTGGAAATTAGGTGTGTTTATATACTAATTAGGAGCACCAGCTGCAGGCATGGTTTTTGTGTTTTGCCTTGGAAGTTGGTGGCTGTAACAAAATCTGCTGATCATTAATCCTTCATGTTCTGCTTATTTGTTTTTTCAGACAAAGTTTTCGTTTGATTCTTTCTCGGAGGTAGGGTGTCAAACAGGTCGTGTATCGTGTTCGTGTTTCGTGTTTTTCAGGTTTCGTGTATCAAAGTGCCGTACCCATACCTTACCCGTTTGCTTCGCGTGTATAGATGTAGATACCCAAACTCGTACATGTCAGGTTTCATGTCGTGTATCGGGTATACCCACGAACTTGACAAGTACAAATATTTCAAGTCGTGTATAGGTCATTTCATATATTTTTTCAAGTATTTTCAGGTTTCGTGTATTTTTCAGGTTTCATGTACTTGAATAACTACTGATATGATGTATGAAACAACAATAAGTACACAACCACTGATATGATGTATGAAACAACAATAAGTACACAACCAAAGGTTAAAGATTAAAATAAGTGAGGTCCTCTAAACTCAAATCACTTGATTACGTAAAGAAATGGGATTTGGAAATGGAGGAAGGGAGAAACCGAATAGGGTTACTTAGTAGCACGGTAGTCTTTTTTCTTTGAAATTTTATTTTATTAATTATAAATTTTATTTAAAATATATTTTTTATATTTCGTGTATAAACGGGTATAAACGGGTACCTGCGGATATACCCGGACACGACCCGCCGTTGGCGTGTATCTTTCAGGTCTTACCCGATTTGTACACGAAACCCATCAAGGTCATACCCATACCTGCGAAAATTCGTGTCAGGTTCGGATCGTGTTTCGTGTCGTGTCTGAAATTGCACCCCTACTCGGGGGATATTCTTCAGTTGTGCATGGAAAAAAAAATCTATAAATGAAAATACGAAGATTTACGTAGTTCGTTATTTGTCTACATCACATTTCTATGAACTTTATAAACTGAAGATGTTTTAGTAACGATTCTGAAATTTTAAATTTTCTATAATTTTTTGTTTCTGATTTTTTCGATCTTAAAAAAAAAGTTCTGATTTCTTTGATGATTTTTGAGTCTCTGATCTCGTTTCAAGACGTTATGGTACACTGATCTCGTTACGTGACGTTATGGTATACTCAATTTGGCGGGGATTTTGACCATCCAACGCATATATAACATATAAAATAATAGTAAAAGAATAAGAGCGACCATCCATGCATATATATCATATAAAATAATAAGTAAAAGAATGAGAGCTACCGTATCTAATATCCTATCATTCTTAGAAATAGTATCATGGTTTGATTTTAACATAATTAAAAAAAATTAAACATTCTTGTCTTTCGCAAGGTTCGAACCTCCTGTGTTTCTTTCGAAACTTTCTACTTGGAATTATTAGAATATGTCATAAGTACGTACCAGATGTCTAATGGATTTGGAGAGCGTCCATGGACATTTTTGACAGAGATGGACGGTTACATGATAGCTGCGGAGGGTCGATTGCGAGGCAGGTGGCGACCGACATGTAGATTTTTTTTTCCAATTTTTTATTTAGTTCAGCGCCATGTGGTGAGTATAGATTTGTTGCATCCATCTACTCCACTTGAGCTATACAACACATTTTTTGAGGTTCATTTTCAACTTAGGGTGTTAACGAACCGAGCCGTACCGAATACTAAATTTTCGAATTCGGATTCGTTTAGTTAAACGAACTGTTCGGCTCGGTTCATTTAGTTAAACGAACTTTAAAATTGGTTCGAGCTCGACTCGATAACCTTATAAATGTTTAAACGAGCCGAACAGTTCGCGAACGGTTTGGCTCATTTAACTAAACGAACCCGAATGCATGTTCAAATTCATCTCGTTAACAAATAATTACCAAACGAATACGAACGGAACTCGAATAGTTCGCGAACTGTTCGTTTTGTTCAACCGTCCTATTTTCAACCATAGCATGTTACTCCTTTTTAAGTTAATTGAAGAGGGATTTGAATAATTGTATTTTGGAATTCTTGTATTCTCTTTATCTATTGATGAAAGATTCATCTTCTACTTGTACATTCTTACTTTGTGCTTTAATTTCATTAGGTTAGCTTAAGTAGTTGGGTTTGCCATTAGATTGAAGTTCTTAGCTTGAATGCAAAGAAGGTCTTGGATGAAATGTGATGTAAGTAGCATTTGATGTATATTTACAGAATCCATTGGTTAAATATCAAAATGATGTTAAATGCTAGGTTTTGCAAGTCTTCATCTTGTTATTCATCATGTATTGCTAGTTTGAGTAGATTAGCAGTTTCTTGATACTTGATTTATGGTACAAATAGGTTGAGTATTTATATTTTGACCTAAATTGGACTATTTGGAATTAATAAACTATTAAATTGAAACCCTAAGAAGGTCAATATTGAGTAATTCAAACATTAATGACTGGTTAGCTTAATGATCATAAGTGTGCAGTTGAGTTGATCAAAGTCAATATGGTTAGACAAGTGGTCATACTATGCACATTAGATCATAATTGTTTGATACGTCTCACTTAGTTCTCATGTATTAATTAGATTGTGATTGTATTTGATTCCATGATCGAGATTTTGAAAAAGAGCCACATATAGATACTGGATGTGAAGACCTCGTTAATTTTATTTTGTTAAGTAGTTTGTTTTAAATAGTCTATGATAAGTTAATTAAGAATTCTCCCAACAAATTGAGTAGTGTAGTTTACTTTAGTTAATTAATCTACAACAAATACGAATCATCATTTTTTATAGGATCCACACAAACTTGCCTATAAAGGAAAGTCAGGATATATCAATTCAATTTCCCGCCCCTTTAATTAAAAGTAACAATACCATTTTAGAGATGGTCAATTAGTCGTTTATGTAATTTAGTTAATCTTCTTTCCATTTCCAATGATGTCAATGACATACCTTTCCTTGAATTTAGAATATGATGGAATAAAACAAAACGACTCACTAAATTGGCTGCGCTTCTTATATTGTGAAATAGTAGTTGATCACATAACTTGACACATCGTTATGGATTATCGGAAAACAACCTCTGTGTGTTTTCAACACATGTGTATGGTTGCATACATCCGACTCTCTCATATCCCGCTATAGGCGGGAGCCTCTATAGCAATGGGGTAATGTTGTTGTTGTAATTTAGTTAATCTACCGCTTTTGTCGTTTAGATTTATTTTATTCGCGTTATTAGTTTAAAGTTCTATTCCGCTTAATTATTTTACGTTTAGTAGTTATAAACCAACCAACCTTGACAATAGATTTTGTGTTTACATTTGCTTTCACACGAACTAAACTTATGTTAATTCGAAATAATTTAATAGTGAATTATTTAAGAAAAGTAACTAAAATGCTCTTTGTCTCTGTAGATTCCGCTGCAACTTATCATATTTACTAGTTAGTTAATATATTTATGAAATTATTTCTAGTACTCTAAATGACACGCATCAATTACCTTATAATCTTGGTGTCCCCATTGCTTAGATGAAGGTAAACAGTCTACCCCATTTCCTTGGAGCAAAAGGTGAAATCTCTTATTCAGGAGGTTTTCATCATCCCAACCCCAAGGAGCATGTCTGGAGGATGCAAATGTGAAGAGTAGTCCAAGTATTATATAAGAGAAATGGTCATTTGAGGATAGATGCGTATTTTGATTTTTACTATGATAGAGATAAGGGGACAATCTACATACTGGACATTCATTGGAGGTAATCTGGTCATATGAAAAAGTAAGAAATAGCTAGAATGCGATGCCTTGTTCAAGTGCAGAGGTTAAATACAGGAAAATGGCTCAAATAACGTGTGAATTGATATGATTGAAAAATTTTATAAGAGATATCGGTTTTCCAATTATTTATCCAGTGCTAATGTTTTGTGATAATCAAACAGGTGTCTGTAATGTGTCAAATCTAATGTTTCATGAAAGAACAAAACAAATTGATGTGGATCTTTAGAGCAAAAGTTGAAATCTCTTATCCCAGAAGTCCCACCGTCCCAGCTGCAAAGAACATGTGTGGAGGATACAAATTAGGAGTCTAGCGGCTCTTAGATTGAGTGAGATCTTACACAGTAACTCATACAAGGTGTCCACCGCAAACCAGACATTCAGTCTAGCATTAGAGGAACACCACAATGTGCGTGTTTCTAGAATCGAACTATTGACTTCTTGAATCGAATCTCAACCTGAGTACCAACTGGACTATACCCTGAAGGCAATTGATGTGGATCCTCACTTTACACGAGATGATGTTATTAGTAACGTTGTTGAAACCTCTGTTTTATCTTTTTTTTTTCTTTACAGGAGTTAAGCAGATAACTTAAGTGAAGGTATTTCTCCGCCGGTCTTCGGTGTAAGGTATTTTTGAGAAAAACGAAAAAAATTTGCCCTAAAATATACATAGTTGGACGTAAGATTTCTTTAAGTTCAGTTAAATCTGTAATTAGCCTATTAGTTAGTATGCCCAATTATGGTTTATGTGCAGATTTTATATGTCCTTGTATGTACCATGTTATAAAATGTGAAATATACGTGAAAAGTTTTGGTATTATCTAACAAAACATAAGCTATAAAGTACTAGTTGGATTTAATGTTGGGATGTTGCTATTTATTCGCAAGGATAATGCTTTTTTGGGGTATTACCTTTATGAAGATTAGTTTGTAACTTTGAATTTAAAGGTGGAACATTGATAACATGTTTATCTTTATTTTTGTTAGAGAGAAGAGGCTTGATGACTCGTGATTTATCCCAGTCTCGAGTCATTTCGGTCATAACCCGAAAATAGTCACAAGTTGTGGCATGTCGTTTATGTCTCATCCTTCTCATACTCTATCGATAACTTTTGTTATTATTGAAATATACTAGATATGGTTGTTGCTGTATCTACAAATTTTAAATCAAAGTTGTTTTAAAAGCAGCAACTTTGTAAACCTAGCCTTGAGTTTTCTGTTTGTTCATTGAGTTTTGATACTTGATTTGTCATCCTCTCTCCGTATTTTTGACAGGTATTTGTACACAAAGAAAAGAAACAATTGCTTATATATATATATATATATATATATATATATATATATATATATATATATATATATATATATATATATATATCGACATTTTCACTCCCATTCAAAGATTTCATTTATACACTTTTCTTTCATTCATGCACAAACTTTTCTTGGAATTATATTTTGGTTTTTTGAACTTTTTAAATAACTTTTTTAGTTAGTTCATATATTACTAGTGAGATCTACACATCCTGGTATGAAATAGAGAGATCCAGGTATATTTTCCAGGTCTGAGAATCTGTGTTCGAAGTGAAGTCTTCCAAAATGTCCAAAGAAAGAACCATAATAGGATATAAGATATAGCTTAGTTGGTATTCGAACTAAAACATTACAACTAGAAGAATCATAATAAAATGGTCACATCATGAACCTAGATTTGTCTAGTTGCTTTTATAAAGGGAGACTTTTTTTCATTTTTTTTGTACCATGTATCCACCTTATGGTTCAAGTTTGACTATCAATTATAAACAAAAAGATATATGTTTATTACAATAAGGTTTATAATGTTAATTTTTTAATAAATATTATTATTATTATTATTATTATTATTATATCATTATCATCATTAATATTATTATTACTAAATTCTGATTGATAATTGATCATCTCGTTTTTGGTAGGCGACTCAAACATTCATCATTGTGGCATAATTCAAGTTGGCCTAGTGGTTGAAGCTATCCTTTTAAATCTAGTATTCTTTAAGCAACATCATTGCATAAATCTTATTGATGAAATATAATGTATATATTGTATGAAAGGTATATGGAATATCATAAAAAGAGCCGTTGGATCTAGGTATTGAGTTTGTAACATGATAACAATACAATTAATTTAAAGTTGTACATGAATACACAACTCATTTAAACTTAACGCAATTTTCATTATATGTTATTCGGAAACAACTTGTCTGTTTTCAACATAGGTTACATACATTCGACGTTGATCACTCTAAACGAATCGTTTTATTCCTGTCTTTTTTATGTCTTAGGGTTCTGATTACTCTATTTTTATTATTTTCACTAGGAATCTCATCATGCTAGGGACAACAGGCTCCGGAGAGTCGATGTTGTGGCATAAACAGGATTAACTTTCCTTGAGACTACTTCTGGAACATCTCTATCCTTCGATCGAGAATGCCATTATTGGCCGACTTAGGAACCCCTACGGTTTTCTTGGATGAGAACGAGCATAATTACAGACGGGCACATTGAAAAAGGGTTCAAGGAATTCTTTTGTATGAGACAATAGAAAAATGTTGTTATACACAATATGAGAGTAAGAGTGAAGAATATGGCCGTGGAGGAAAAACGACACGTCATATAAAAAGATAAAAGGAATTCTTTTCGTATTATTATTTTGTTATTTGTTAAGTAGTTTGTTTTAAATAGTCTATGATAAGTTAATTAAGAATTCTCCCAACAAATTGAGTAGTGTAGTTTACTTTAGTTAATTAATCTACAACAAATACGAATCATCATTTTTTATAGGATCGACACAAACTTGCCTATAAAGGAAAGTCAGGATATATCAATTCAATTTGCCGCCCCTTTAATTAAAAGTAACAATACCATTTTAGAGATGGTCAATTAGTCGTTTATGTAATTTAGTTAATCTTCTTTCCATTTCCAATGATGTCAATGACATACCTTTCCTTGAATTTAGAATATGATGGAATAAAACAAAACGACTCACTAAATTGGCTGCGCTTCTTATATTGTGAAATAGTAGTTGATCACATAACTTGACACATCGTTATGGATTATCGGAAAACAACCTCTGTGTGTTTTCAACACATGTGTATGGTTGCATACATCCGACTCTCTCATATCCCGCTATAGGCGGGAGCCTCTATAGCAATGGGGTAATGTTGTTGTTGTAATTTAGTTAATCTACCGCTTTTGTCGTTTAGATTTATTTTATTCGCGTTATTAGTTTAAATATTGGAAGATATGATTGAAGATATGATTCGATATGGTGTAAATGGGATAAGATACGGTGTAAATGTTAGATGCTCTTACTAATGGTACATATCTTGTAATTATGGTACATATCCCCCTTACTAATTGTAAAGATTAGGTAGGATTAATATTCTCTTTGATTTAGGGATTGATAGAAGATAGATATATAGTAAATTTGTAATATGTTTTTCGATAAGGAAATTATTGCGTGATTACGCTTTCTTCATGGTATCAGAGCGATCATCCTGAAACCCTCGTTGTCACCACCTTTCCGTCAAGTCCGTTACTCGCCGCCACCATTTTTTTCGGCCAAGTCCATCGGCTGAGTGTCAATGGCCGGCGCATCCACGACCACTGTCAGTGTCACCACCACCGATCCAAAATCAGCATACTATTTACATCCCTCGGATCATCCTGGCCTTCTCTTCGTCACTCAACCATTAGGCGAGAATGGTGAGAATTATTTTGTCTGGCGAAAGTCATTTGTCAATGCTTTGCGGTCAAAGAACAAAGCAGGCTTCGTGGATGGCAGTATCAAACGTCCAGATACTGCCTCTGATGATTATCCCGTCTGGCAACAATGCAATGCACTTGTCTTAGCATGGTTGTCCAACTCGTTAGCGAAAGAACTTCAAGGGACCGCTGCTCATGCGGATTCTGCCCGAGAAGTGTGGGTTGACTTGGAAGAACGATTTACACAGGGAGTCGATGCCCGAGTGTATGAGTTACGTCGTGCGATCAACTCACTCCGCCAAGAAAAGAACACTGTCTCTGTTTACTATGGCCGTCTCAAGGCTCTATGGGGAGAGCTTCAATCATTTGACGAGGTACCCATTTGTACCTGTGGACTTTGTACGTGTGGTGTGTCGAAGGCCATGGAGAAAGTCCGTGAGAAAGAGATAGTCTTCGATTTTCTCATGGGTCTAGATGAGACCTTTGGTACGGTACGTTCCCAAATTTTGAGTCTTGATCCTTTGCCTTCGCTTGGTCGTGCATATGCCATTGTAGCGCAGGAAGAGAAACAACGTACCGTTGCCCAAAGCTTGGTGCCGCAGTTCGAGGCTGCGGCTTTGGCCGCCTGGCAGCCGCCTTCCGACAACCGGACGGCCTCCTGGCAACCCGCTCAGGATGGTCGTCCTTCCAAATTTCGAGGTAAGGGGGAGCGTCCTCGGTGCAGCAACTGTGGTAAGGTTGGCCATTTACGCGAAACTTGTTTTGACCTCATTGGCTATCCTGCTGATTGGAACCGTAGTCGTCGCAGTAAAGGTAATACAGGTCCAGGTCAGTCTCCAGCTGCTGGCATGGCGAAGGGAATGGTTGCACATTCCACTGTGATGACCGAACAGCCGGCGGCCCCAACCAATTTCGCCGGCCTGACACTCGCCCAGCAGCATCAGTTGGCACAGTTTATTGATCACCTCAATGGAGGTAATTTCGGTCCTTCTCAGCCACCCTCAGGCAAGCCGGATTCGGGTATTACTTCTTTCCTTCCTAACTCGAGATCAGGTTGGATACTGGACAGTGGTGCTAATGCGCATATTGTGAATGATTTATCTTTGTTCACATCTATCATTTCTGATAAGTTGGATACCACTGTTCAAATACTGAACGGGTCACATGTAGCTGTACATGCGATTGGGACCATACGTCTATGTCCCAATTTGGTTCTCCATGGTGTCTTGGGAGTTCCTGATTTTGCGTTCAATCTTATATCTGTCAGTCGTTTGGTGAAAGATTCAAACTGTGCGCTAACGTTTGGACCGGATTTTTGTGTTGTGCAGGAGATGCCCTCGAGGAAGCTGATTGGAGTGGGTAGGCAGCATGATGGCCTCTACCATTTTCTGACACATTCAGCGGATACAGCACACGCTGCTATCCAACCTTCGGCGTCTCTTTGGCATCGTCGCACGGGTCATCTTCCATTATCTAAGTTTCGTTTCCTTCCGTCTGTTCTAGTTACAAATAAAGAAGTCTTTTGTGATGCTTGTAATAGGGCTAAACAAACTCGTTTGCCGTTTCCTGTTAGCACTATTACTACTAGTTGCATCTTTGAGTTGATACATTGTGACATTTGGGGGCCTTATAAAACGCCTAGTCTGTCAGGGGCACGTTATTTCTTAACCATTGTTGATGATTACAGTCGTAGTACTTGGGTTTATTTGATGCAGACCAAATCTGACACTTGTCGTTTTTTGTTACATTTTTTACGTTGGGTGCATACACAGTTTGGGAAGTCAGTGCAACGGGTTCGCAGTGACAATGGTTTAGAGTTTACTAGTCATACTCTACGCACTTACTTTGCTGATCATGGCATAGATGCGCAAACTTCTTGTGTTCACACACCTCAACAAAATGGTGTTGTTGAACGCAAGCATCGACATATCTTAGAAATCGCGCGTGCACTTCGTTTTCATTCTCATTTGCCTGTGTCATTCTGGGGGGAGTGTATTCTTACTGCTGTATACCTCATTAATCGCATGCCTGCCACTCCTCTTCAAAACAAAACTCCTTATGAGTATTTGATGGGCCATTCGCGTACATATACACATCTTCGCGTATTTGGATGCCTTTGTTATGGTTATACTTATCATGGTCCTCGTGACAAATTTGCTTCCCGGTCCGCTCCTGGTCTTTTTGTTGGATATCCTCATTCCCAAAAGGGTTACAAAATTTATGACCTCTCCACTCGTCAAATTTATGTTAGTCGTGATGTCACGTTCTATGAAGACATCTTTCCTTTCTCGGCATCACCCACTGACGCAACCCAATCCCCTCGTGTTACCCCACTCGTCGGTTGCTGGGACATCCTCCCAGCCGATGAACCAGCCGCCCCAGCTGCTTCGCCGCAGCCTCCTCCGCCGGCGGCACCCTCTTCGCCGCCGGCTGCTCTGCCCCCCCTCGCAGTCTGCGACCCCGTCAACTGTCTCGTCGTCTTACTGATTTTGATGTTACTTTACCCCCCTCTCTAGTGCCATCCTCTGCTCCAACCACTCCCACGGCGAACTCCACGGTATTTCCTCTCTCCAGTTATCTTTCATATGCACGTCTTTCTCCTTCTTATTATGGTTTGGTTGCTGCTGTTACTGATGGCCATGAGCCAGTTACTTTTAAACAGGCTGTCAAACATGCTCATTGGCGTGATGCCATGCAGCGTGAAATCGCTGCCCTTGAAGCTAATCATACTTGGACAGTTGTCCCCCTCCCTCCTGGACAATGCACAATTGATTCCAAATGGGTCTATAAGATCAAGTATAATCCGGATGGTTCTGTTGAGCGCTATAAAGCGCGTCTCGTTGCCCGTGGCTACACCCAAGTTGAGGGTGTTGATTTTCATGAAACCTTTGCTCCTGTTGCTAAATTAGTTATTGTTCGATGTCTTCTAGCTGTTTCTATGATCCGCGGTTGGCATATGCATCAATTAGATGTCAATAACGCATTTTTACATGGTGATCTTACTGAAGAAGTTTACATGCGCATTCCGCCTGGTTTCTCGCGTCAGGGGGAGAATAATTTTTTTAAACTTCAAAAGTCATTATATGGTTTAAAACAGGCTTCTCGGAATTGGTATGCCAAGTTCACTTCTTCTCTTGTTGCACTCGGTTATACTCCTTCCACAGCGGATCCCTCTTTATTTGTTTTCACTACTTCATCCTCTATTGTTGTTGTTTTGATTTATGTTGATGATGTTATTGTGGCTGGGAATGATCTTCCTCGCATCACGGCCCTCAAGGCTTACCTTGATCGGATGTTTAAAATCAAGAACTTAGGTCCTCTCAAGTACTTTCTTGGCATTGAGGTGGCCCGTTCTCCTACCGGCATGGTCTTAAATCAACGTAAGTATGTTCTTGATATTCTTCAAGAATGTGGTCTTCTTGGCAGTCGTCCTACGTCTACTCCGATGGATCAGAAGGGTCAATTTTTGGATTCTACACCTCTTCTGGCCGATCCCGCTTTTTATCACCGCATAGTCGGCCGCTTGCTTTATCTCATCGTTACTTGTCCCGACATTTGTTTTGCGGTCAATACTCTTAGTCAGCACATGCATGCACCTCGTAAATTCCATTTGGATGCAGTCTTCTATCTTTTGCGCTATCTTAAACATGACCCCGGCAAAGGCTTGTTCTTTCCTTCTCAGTCTTCGTTGCATCTTCATGCTTATTGTGATGCTGATTGGGCTGGTTGTCCCATTACCCGGCGTTCCACCACTGGTTATATGGTGTTCCTTGGTACTTCGCTGATTTCGTGGCGTTCTAAGAAACAGTCTGTTATTTCTCGTTCTTCTGCTGAGGCGGAGTATCGTGCTATGGCGCAAGCATCCAGTGAGATCGTTTGGTTACGTAAACTTCTTATTGATCTCGGCGTCCCCATCTCCCGCCCTACCCCTCTTCGCTGCGACAATCAAGCGGCCTTACATATTGTGGCCAATCCGGTATTTCATGAGCGTACTAAACATATCGAGATTGATTGCCATTTTGTTCGTCAGCATTATCTTCACGGCCTCATTCACCCGTGCAAAGTTCCCGGTTCTCATCAGCTAGCCGACGGCCTAACCAAGGCCCTTGGACCGGATTTATTTCGGCGGTTCGTCAGCAAGTTGGGCATGCTCGATATTCATGCGCCAACTTGAGGGGAGTATTGGAAGATATGATTGAAGATATGATTCGATATGGTGTAAATAGGATAAGATACGGTGTAAATGTTAGATGCTCTTACTAATGGTACATATCTTGTAATTATGGTACATATCCCCCTTACTAATTGTAAAGATTAGGTAGGATTAATATTCTCTTTGATTTAGGGATTGATAGAAGATAGATATATAGTAAATTTGTAATATGTTTTTCGATAAGGAAATTATTGCGTGATTACGCTTTCTTCATTAAAGTTCTATTCCGCTTAATTATTTTACGTTTAGTAGTTATAAACCAACCAACCTTGACAATAGATTTTGTGTTTACATTTGCTTTCACACGAACTAAACTTATGTTAATTCGAAATAATTTAATAGTGAATTATTTAAGAAAAGTAACTAAAATGCTCTTTGTCTCTGTAGATTCCGCTGCAACTTATCATATTTACTAGTTAGTTAATATATTTATGAAATTATTTCTAATACTCTAAATGACACGCATCAATTACCTTATAATCTTGGTGTCCCCATTGCTTAGATGAAGGTAAACAGTCCACTCCATTTCCTTGGAGCAAAAGGTGAAATCTCTCATTCAGGAGGTTTTCATCATCCCAACCTCAAGGAGCATGTCTGGAGGATGCAAATCAGGAACGGCGCGGCTTCCTAGATTGGGTGAGACAGTGACCCACATAAAATGTTCCCAGCGAATCAGGCCTGCAGCCTAGCAGCAAAGGAACACTCACACTGTGCGTGTCCTGCAATCGAACTCTTGAACTCTTGAGTCTACTCCATTTCCTAATTCTAACTTTGTGCCGTATCACCATATCACCCTTGCTTCTAAGCAGTTGTTCTGGTCCTTGTCCTCTGTTTCGATTCTCATGAATTATCAGCATCCTCTTAAAAATATCGTTGGGTGTTTACTCTTAAAAATATCACAATGACGGTTATGTTTACCAGTATAAAGTTCGATTAGTTACGAAAGGATATGCTCAGACCTATGCTCGGTAGATTATTTTGACTTTCTTTAATTTCTTGAATAAATTTTGTTTGTGTCGTATTGTTGGTTGTTGTCCACCAAGGCTGTCATGTGCTCCAACCACGATGACAAACAACCACCACATCTGATAAGCAGTAAGAAGATAAAGTTGATGAATGCAAATTTTCCTTCATTCATTCATACAAATCATGTACAATTTTCCCTACACTTATACACCCGGTTATACACTCATTTTTGGTAACAATAATTTGACTCCTATAATCATTCAATCACACTCCTATAATTACTCTCTTTTGATTATACACGTTTTACACACGGTTTTCATACATGGAAAGTCAATATACTCCTTTCCTAACACTCCCCCTCAAGTTGAGCAGGGGAATCGACAATGCCCAACTTGACCAAGATTTCGTCAAACGCCCTTCCTGCTACAGCTTTTGTTAATATATCAGCCAGTTGGTCTTCTGATGGTATATACGGCAACTCAACAATCTTCTCCTCAATCTTTTCTTTGATAAAGTGTCTATCTATTTCGATATGCTTGGTCCGGTCATGCTGCACTGGATTTTCAGAAATATTAATCGAAGCTTTATTGTCACACATTAACTTGGTCGGAAATGATACTTGAAGGCCTAAGTCATTCATCAGTTTCTTTAACCACATAATCTCCATAACTCCTTTCGCGATCCCTCGAAACTCGGCCTCGGCACTTGACAAAGCCACTACTTTCTGTTTCTTGCTCCTCCAAGTAACTAAGTTTCCTCCAACAAGAGCAAAGTATCCTGACGTCGAACGTCGATCTACTACACTTCCTGCCCAATCTGCGTCAGGGTAGACTTTAATGTCCAAGTGTCCATGATTTCTAAACCAAATACCGCGTTGGGTCGTCCCCTTTAAGTATCGAATGATCCTCATCACAGCTTCCATGTGATGATCCTGAGGCTGATGCATAAACTGACTAACCAGTCCAACTGCAAAAGAGATGTCGGGACGAGTATGTGCCAGATAGATTAATTTTCCCACAAGTCGTTGGTACCTTCCTCGATCAGCACTAGGCCTTCCCTTTTCAACACCCAACTTCTGGTTTACCAGCATCGGAGATCCAGCTGGTTTACAATCCATCATACCAACTTCTGCAAGCAAATCCAGAACGTATTTTTGTTGAGACATAAAGATTCCATGTTCTGACCGCTTAACTTCAATTCCTAAGAAATACCTTAGGTCGCCAAGATCCTTCATTTCGAACTCTGTGAACAACTGTTTCTTTAGCAACGTAATTTCCTCCATATCGTCACCAGTGATGATCATATCATCCACATAGATTATCAGACACGTTACCTGTTGCCCTCTTTTCTTTATGAATAGTGTATGGTCGGCATTACTCTGCTTATAATTCTGCTTCCTCATAAACGACGTAAACGGTCCGAACCAAGCCCTGGGTGACTGTTTAAGACCATACAACGAGCGTCTTAAGCGGCATACCTCATTTTCTGTAAACTCTTCTGAGAACCCAGGAGGTGCGCACATATACACTTCCTCTTTCAATTCCCCGTGGAGAAATGCATTTTTAACATCAAACTGCTTTAAGGGCCAAGATTTTGTAGCGGCTATTGAGAACAAAACTCTGATTGTATCAAGTTTTGCTACAGGAGAAAAAGTCTCAGAATAATCAATACCGTAAGTTTGGGTGTAACCTTGTGCAACTAACCTTGCTTTGTACCTTTCGATACTCCCATCAGCCTTATGCTTAACCGTGTAAACCCATCGACACCCAACTGGACGCTTCCCATCTGGCAAGGTAACCTTTTCCCACGTATTATTCTTGAGTAACGCGCTCATCTCTTCCTTCATTGCTGAATACCACTCAGGTTGTTTTAATGCCTCTCTAACTGTCGTAGGTACCATGACATCACATACGGAGGACAGAAAAACTTTTGCTTCCGTAATTGGGTACACTGATCCCTTTGAAACCTTGCTCAGGGAATACCGAGCCGGAGGCTTTCCTCTGTTCTGTCGTGGGGGAAGGATTTTACCCTGAACTGCTTTAATATCCTCATCATCCTGTACAGTTTCGCATAAAGCAGTATCCAAACTGGGAATGGAACATAAGGGATTTATATCAGAGAGACTTATATCAGAAGGTGGGATTGATACCTGACTATCCAGAATACTTGGACTATCCGCTGAAGGTGAGTCATGAGCTGGTGCGGAAGTCTGGGCTATATCCATGCCGGGAAAAGCACAGTCGGCGTCACCTACTTGTCGTGTTGGAACCGCCTCTGACTGACTAGGGTTATGGAGCCAGTCGTAGGTGTCACCAGAAATCTCCCCCTGAGACCAAGACTGGGTAGTATAGAAATATTCATGCTCAAGGAATGTACAGTCAAGAGTGATATGAACACGACGGGTACGTGGGTTATAGCAACGGTACTCTTTCTGGGACATCGCGTAGCCTACAAACACACATTTGTCGGCACACGCATCTAATTTGGAGCGTTGGAAGGAAGGTATGTGAACAAATACGGTGCATCCAAATATTTTAGGAGGTAGTGTTAGTACTGACGGTACCTCTGTATGTGACGCCAAGATAGAGAGGGGCGTATGGTGACCAAGAATTTTAGTAGGTAATCGGTTAAGGAGATATGCAGCGGTGGAGACTGCTTCAGGCCAAAAAGACTTGGGAACAGATGACTCGAGCATCATTGCACGGGTCATTTCAAGTAAGATACGATTTTTCCGCTCAGCCACACCATTCTGTTCTGGTGTGTATGAGCATGATGTTTGATGTAAGATACCATGTGTGCGGCAAAACTCCTTTAAATCATGATTCACATATTCTCCACCGTTGTCAGATCTGAGAATTTGAATTTTTGTTTGGAATTGTGTATCGACCATACGATAGAAATCAATAAACTTGGAACAAACATCAGACTTATTCTTAAGAAAATAAATCCACGTCATTCGTGAAAAATCG
This sequence comes from Eustoma russellianum, assembly GCA_036186865.1. Taxonomy (NCBI): domain Eukaryota; kingdom Viridiplantae; phylum Streptophyta; class Magnoliopsida; order Gentianales; family Gentianaceae; genus Eustoma; species Eustoma russellianum. The sequence goes on from AP025060.1 coordinate 4,455,511, forward strand.
TCAACAAAGGTAACAAAATATTGATATCCAAGAATAGTGGACTGTGGAGAAGGACCCCATACATCAGAATGAACGAGACTAAACAAAGTTTTGACTCTAGTATTATTTGACTTATAAGTGGAGCGATGAAGCTTGGCACGAAAACATGTGTCACAAGATAGAGTAACATTAGACTGAACCAAAGACGGAAATAACAATTTCATATACCCTAGGGAGGGGTGACCCAGACGCCGATGCCATAACCATAGCCTGTGTTCAGCAGTCCCGGTGACAAGATTGGACCGGCCCTGTTGCGCCACATCTGTCATATAATATAGCCCGTCCTTCTCAATGCCACGCCCAATTATCATCTTCGAGCGAATATCCTGTAAGAGGCAAAAAGTGGGATACATTAGAAGGACACAGTTAAAATCACGAGTAAGTTGACTAATGGACAGTAATTTAGAAGATAGGCTAGGTATATAAAGACAGTTATGCACATGGAGATTAGGGTTGACCGAAATGGTACCACCCCCAGTAACTGGAATAAGTGTTCCGTTGGCCGTCTCAATACGTCCGGAGAGAATCAGAACCTGAGCCATATGTGAGTGATAATCCGTCCCACAGCGCCTTTGCAGTGGGGTACCGGGTAACATTCACCACCAATGATGGTTCTATGGTTTGAATTATCCATGTAAATACGGAATTGTCCACCTGCTCCCATATCTGAAACTCCGGGTCTGTTGGTGGTGGGGGAGGTGGAACACCAGTAAGGTGATGTCGCCTCCCCCTACCAATTATGGCTCGCGGTACTAATGGCGCCCAGATGGCGTAATTATGCCCATTTAGCTTGACTGTGACGGTAAGGTTTTCTGTGGAAAAAGGTAATGGTAAGTTTACTGAATTTGTAACTGGTTTGGATGGAGTATTTTGTAGAAGAGTAGCAACTTGTACAGCAAGATCTGCTAGAGTAGGTGTTTGTGGCTCGGTGGTTTCTGGTTTTGACATAATTCTGGGTTGTTTGATTTTTGATGGCAGGTGATAATTGCAGATACTTCACAGTATCACGCAGGCAAGCAGGTGAGATTGGTAAGGGGAAACGGGTAAGATGCAGCAATACGCTGATCTGGTAAAAGGACCGAGACAGGTATGTTTAAGGCAATGATGAGAAACAATTCTGAGCCTATTTTCAACAAACAGGCTGCAGTCTGGTAGTTGGAGTAGGATCACTCCTGCTCTGATACCATGATAAGCAGTAAGAAGATAAAGTTGATGAATGCAAATTTTCCTTCATTCATTCATACAAATCATGTACAATTTTCCCTACACTTATACACCCGGTTATACACTCATTTTTGGTAACAATAATTTGACTCCTATAATCACTCAATCACACTCCTATAATTACTCTCTTTTGATTATACACGTTTTACACACGGTTTTCATACATGGAAAGTCAATATACTCCTTTCCTAACAACATCCAGTATATCTCAACAACAGTAAAAGTTACCGTGTCATGTGCTCCAACCACATGCGGATAATTTTTTTCTGCATGGTGATGTGGCTGAAGACGTTTCATGGAGCAACCTCCAGTGTGTGTTTCTCAGAGAGAAATGCTGTGTAAGTTGAAGAAGGCGATTTATTGTCTCAAAGAGTCTTCGTACATGGTTTCAAAAGCTGAATACTGTGATGGCTACAACCGCTTTTTAGAGGTGCTCCTTGGAGCAATCTGTTTTTGTAAAGTCTGCTTTTGTAGGGTGTGTAATTTTAGCTGTTTATGTTTATGACACACTTTTAACAGGAAATGATAGAGATGTTATTGATGCAACTAGGGAACACTAGAGCAACGGTTATGACTATTTTAATAGTTTTATATTTGTGTTTACTAAATTCTTTCACTATTATAGTAGCACATAATATGTCTATTATTGTGTCATCTATGATGTACATGTAGAGTCGGGGGGGTCTTACTGAAATCAAACTATCTATCCTTTAAGATGGAAGTATTGTTTGTCTGCCTCTCACATTTCCTGAACCTTAATGGTAACTTTTGTTGTAGTTGGGATATACTGAATATGGTTGGTGTGGTTAGTTATTGCATGGTAAGCATGGTGTTGTCTTGTCTTAAATGGAGTATATCTTTCGCTTGCTATAGGAAACTGGCTCTTGAGTTGCAAAGCTGAATCTATTCCTATTGATTTAATCCACTCATTTGACATGACTCATATGAACCTCTTATGGATGCTGAAAAGTATCCGATATTAGTTGGTAAACTTATTTATCTTATTGTTACTAGACGTGAAACTTACAATGTGAGAGCGGTGAGTCAGCTTGTACAAGTTACAATAGTCATACATTGAAATGTTTTTTTTTTTTTTTTTTTT
>AP025060.1:4457885-4504938 GCA_036186865.1 Eustoma russellianum
TTTTTTTTTTTTTTTTTTTGTGGAACGGGATCTTTTATTCGTAATGAAATCAAGTCTCCAGTACAAGTTTTAGCATGCAACTAAGACACTAAATATTTACATCATCACTATCTATGGAAAGAGTATAACAAGTAGCTGCTGCTAATCTATTTACACGCCGTATAATTTCTTCTCGAACAAGCTATGAGGGAGGTAGTCGAGATACACATTCATGCACTATTTGGTTTCTTCAATATCATACACTGGAATGTTAAGCGCATGTGAAGAGTACTCCAGGTAAGTCTTTTGTACAATAGAAATGGTCATTTGAGGATAGATGTGTTTTCTGATTTTGACTATGATAGAGATAAGGGGACAATATACATACTGAACATTCATTGGAGATAATCTGGTCATATGAAAAAGTAAGAAATAGAATGCGATGTCTTATTGGCTCAAATAATGTGTGATTTGATATGATTGAAAAAATTTATAAGAAATATCGGTTTTCCAATTATTTATCCAGTGCTAATGTTTTGAGATAATCAAACAGGTGTCTGTAATGTGTCAAATCTAATATTTATGAAAGAACAAAACAAATTGATGTGGATCTTTACAACAAAAGGTGAAATCTCTTACCTCGGGAGTCTCACCGCCCCAGCTGCAAAAAAACATGTGTGGAAGATAAAAATTAGGAGTCCAGCGGCCTCCTAAATTGGGTGAGATCTTATACAGTGACTCATACAAGGTGTCCACCGCAAATCAGACATTCAGTGTAGCAGTAGACGAACACTCACAATGTGCGTGTCTCTGGAATCGAACATTTGACCTTTTGGAGCGAATCTCAACGCGAGTACCAACTGGACTATATCCTAAAGGCAATTAATGTGGATCCTCACTTTACACGAGATGTCGTTAGTAACGTTGTTGAAACCTGTTGTCCAAAAAAAACGTTGTTGAAACCTCTGTTTTATCTTTTTTTTTTTTTTTTTTTTTTTACAGGAGTTAGCAGATAACTTAAGTGAAGTTATTTCTCCGCCGGTCTTCGGTGTAAGGTATTTTTGAGAAAAACGAAAAAAAAATTTATAAGGTAGAGTAAATACATTTCAGCGAATGCATCTAGAGCAAATTTGCCCTAAAATACATATAGTTGGGCGTAAGATTTCCTTAAGTTCAGTTAAATGTGTAATTACACTTAGTTATTATGCCCAATTATGGCTTATGTGTAGACTTTATGTGTGCTTGTATGTACCATGTTATAAAATGTTAAATATACGTCAAAAGTTTTGTTATTATCTAATAAAACATAAGCTATAAAGTATTTGTTAGACTTGAAGTTGGCATCTTGCTACTTATTTGTAAGGATAATGCTTTTTGGGGTATTACCTTTATGAAGATTAGTTTGTAACTTTGAATTTAAAGGTGGAACATTGATAACATGTTTATCTTTATTTTTTAGAGAGAAGAGGCTTGATGACTCGTGATTTATGCCAGTCTCGAGTCATTGCTGTCATAACCCGAAAACAGTCACAGGTTGTTGTTAGACCATAACACATGCAATAAACACCACTAGAGGAGGTGAATATTAGTTAGCACAAATTACACTACTACTGTAGCGCCCCGTCCGAAACCAGAGTTCCGGCTCAGTGCACCCGCCATACTCTACTCCATAGAGTACAAAGCGTCGATACCATACATGTGCATGTCAACATGAATTGTAATCTATATAGCGGAAGCATCTTAAAATAAGCTCACGACATGCATGATATTATTACAACCGTTCAAATCCACACATCCACAAATACAGCTTCTCACGATAATTTTATTACATCACAATAAATAAAGCTCACACACAACAGGTACATAGCTTCAGCCTACATCTTTGCTCACGGATACTCTATCTGGGGTTCCTCCTCAATGAACACGGCATCAGGGTCCCTGTTCTCTGAAATATTAAGAGGCAAGTATGAGCGATAACCACCAACTTTTAATCGCTCAGCAAGTATTCTTTATAGATACTTCATGTGGATCATACATGGGGAAACAAGTAGTAATAAAGTAACAATATATATAATTACATCTTCATTTACAAATGACACCATTATATATAAGGAATAAACAGAACATAAGATTTTGCATCATACCTTATGGGTCATATCATTCTTCCTCAGCATATCCTTAGCCTACCTTCCATGCTTGAACACTAATCCATCTTATACTAAGGTCATAACTTACAATCATCACCTCTATGAACGTAATCTTCCTTAATCATCTTAAGGCATCATGATTGTACAAATATACTAATCACCACCTAAGGGCATGATCATGACATGATGCATAAAACGTGACTTTTCATAAAATAGCTTTTCGTAAACATGGCTTTTCATAAACATGAAATTTCATAAATTGACATGATTTTCATAACTTGCGTAAAATGACATATTCATAACTTGCATAACATGACATTTTCATAACATGAAGACATAACATTTTCATCATTGGCTATAGCACTTTTCATAAGAATAATAACACACGACATACCGATCGATTTCCCATGTAGTACATATGCGACATAAAACATCATAAACATATGTATATGTACTAACGGTGACGCGCTATGACGGAGATCCCGTGTCCCAGACCCGGTGTTACACTCGGCCATATACGTAATCATATGCCCCTGACATCTATCATCCCGATACCGATGTCACGCCGGCGAACATAACATAGTCATAATCATGAACATAACATAACATATCGTGTGTCAATGAAATCGATCGTCTCGCGTTTATTATTCACATGCATATGAACTTTTAAAACATGATATGCGTAAAACAACTTTCAAACTTTATCTTCGTGCAGCATGAGACTTGTTCGTATGAGGTGTTATGGTAAACTACATCTTATAACATCACTTACTTATTTTCATCCTACATATCATAACTTAAAGGGATTCACACTTTGACCATCAAAAGGCCATTTGGCCATGAGGCTAAAACAGCCCACTTTTCCTCATTTTTCATCCAACACCACTTTCTTAATTTGTATTCTCTAAATACAACTCATATTCCAGCACTTAAGGGAATTGACTTTTAATTCCTAAATCCTTTAATTCTTCACGTACAACTACCTACACTTATACCATACTTTATTCATTATCACATAATTTACATATAAGTATCCATAGCATTTCACTCAAGAAACATTTTTGGTTTTTTAAATGGCCTTAGGCCGAATATATATGTAATATATATATGTATATATTTCATGGTAATACACTTATATGTGTGTGTGTATATACTATATAAGGTATTTTATACTTTTATTACCTTAATCCATGTATATATATATGTATAATTATATCCATATATACTTATTTAACATGTCACATCTCATTTTACAAAACACCCTATAAGGCCGAAAGTTAGGCCATGTCTTATACATATTTATATCTCATTTTTCTTCCTTTTACGCATATGTTGTAAGTTGTAAGTTCTCATAAGTAACATATACATATTTCTTTTCTTTCTTTTACTAAATCTTAAAATTTTAACACTAGGAAAAATACATAATCATAAACATGATGAATAACATAAAGAGTGTACTTCTTGAGCCACATTCATCATCTAATACACATCTTAGAAATGGTTATGATGAAACTCAAATGAAGTACTAAAATAGGCCACTTGGCCGTGTATGGGTGATGTATATGTGAAGATGATGATCATCAAGCAACCATTTAGACCATGTATATAAGTCATGCTTATGATGCATACATAAACATGTTAAAGACATGATCTTGAAACATATGAACACTAAAATACATAAAAATACAAACATGATGATCATCATAAAAGGAAACATAATCAAACAACAAGAGTTGAATTCTTTGTACATCTTTCTTAAGGTTCTTCATTTCATATCATTGTTCAAAGTCTATTTGTATATATATATGTGTGTGTATAACCGTATATATCTCCATATATATATATATATATATATATATATATATATATATATATATTTCTCACCGTATGTATATACATGTTTCAATTATATATATAGCCTTTTATAGGTATATATATTTGTATAATTATAACACTTACAATCATGGATCTTGCTTACTTTTAAGACAAAATTTGAACATACTGCATGATGATCCCATTTTTCATATAAACATAAGTATTGAATTTGAAATCCATGAAGGATCTAGGAAGAGTACTTGCCTTGGTTCACCTTTCTTACACTTAGAAGATGTTTCCTTCACTTGGTTTGGAAGAGAGTTCTTCTTCCTTCCTCCTAGGTATACATGGTTTTTAGGGTTTAAAAGGAGGGTTAGTGAGCAACTTATGAAACTAAGTATATAGAAGAATCAAACTTAAACTTCATAAAGTTCTTACCTTGATTGCTTTTGATTCTAGATGCTACAACCTTCTTGAATCTTTCTTAGTTGATTGAGTGTTCATGATACTTGATTTGAGTGATGTTGGTATGAAGAAAGGAGAAGAAAATATTCTCCTTGTGGAGTGTAAACTTGCGGCCTATTAGGGAAGAAGGAGGGTGTTGGAGTGTTTTTTTTTGGATTTTTCTTGGAGATGGTATGAAATTGGTTGGTTGAAGATGTATTATTTGAGGGGTTAAAGAAGAAATAATTTTTCTACTTTCTATGGGGGGTGGCCGGCCATGTTGGTGGAGGGATGGGGTGGGGAACAAACTTTTGACAAGTATGGGTTGAAGGGATGGGTTGGTAGGGTAAGATTCTTAGGCATACTCTTATTTTATGTAATTTAATAAATATCAAGACAAGTTGTCTTGCCTTTACTTTTTCCTTTTCTTTTCTCTTATTTTATGTGTGTATATTTGTTTTCCTTTTATTTAATGTAGTATAAAATTGTTGTATCATGTATTTCTTTTGGATTTAATTTATCCTAATAGTTTAAGTTGTTACTAACTAATTTAATTGGGTTTTTATTGCATATACTCAAATGGTTGTAATATATTTGCTAATGTATTTGGTAATATAAGTCTAGTTTTATGAATCGTACACCTACGAAATTATATTTACGGTATTGGAAGTTGTTACGACATAACGAATTCCCGCGTTTGTAACATTCTCCCCCCTTATAAAACGTTTCGTCCTCGAAACTTACGTACCTTATACAAACAATTGGGGATATTGCCTCTGCATTTGCTGCTCTGGTTCCCAAGTCGCTTCCCGCTCAGTATGATTACTCCATTGTACTTTCACAAATAGAATTGTCCGTCTCCTCAACACTTGCTCCTTACGGTCCACGATCCGTATGGGAACTTCTTCATACGTAACGTCATCTTTAATAGTTACGGGTTGCCGCCACAGTATATGATCCGGATCGTGTACATATCGCCGTAACTGAGATACGTGAAACACATTATGTACTTGGGATAATGTAGGAGGTAAGGCCAACCGGTATGCCACAGCTCCAACTTTCTTTAGTATCTCATAAGGGCCAATAAATCTAGGGCTCAGTTTCCCTTTAATCCCAAATCTACTCACGCCCTTGGTCGGTGAAACCCGCAAATACACTTTCTCGCCTACATCAAACTCAATCGGTCGTCTTTTTGTATCCGCCCAGCTTTTGCTACGGTCTTGAGCAGGTTTCAATCTATCACGTATCACCTTGATCTTTTCCAGAGTCTGTTCCACCAGTTCCAGGCCCATAATAGTTCTCTCGCCAACTTCATCCCAATATAATGGAGATCGACACTTTCTTCCATACAATGCTTCAAAGGGTGCCATACCAATAGAACTGTGATAGCTGTTATTGTAAGAGAACTCAATTAACTTCACTGATTTGTCCCAGCTAACCTTGAAATCCAAAGTGCAAGCGCGTAGCATATCTTCCAATGTTTGTATGGTACGTTCTGACTGTCCATCGGTCTGCGGATGAAATGCTGTACTCATCCGGAGTTTGGTACCCATGGCATTTTGGTAAGATCTCCAGAATCGCGAAGTAAAACGTGGATCTCTATCGCACACGATACTGACAGGTGTTCCATGTAGGCTAACTATCTCATTCATATACATACTCACCAGCTTTTCTATGGATGTCTGGATTGACATGGATAAGAAATGTGCCGATTTAGTGAGACGATCCACGATTACCCAAATCGCATCATTACCATTGCGAGTCTTAGGAAGTACGGTAACAAAATCCATCGTAATATGCTCCCATTTCCACTCCGGAATCTCTAATGGCTGTAATAGTCCCGCCGGCCTCTGATGTTCTGCTTTAACTTGTTGACAAGTATGACATCTCTCCATAAACTCCGCAATGTGACGCTTTATGCCGTTCCACCAATAATTTCTTTTAAGATCCTGGTACATCTTTGTTGCTCCCGGATGTATAGATAACCGTGAGTTGTGAGCTTCCGTCATGATCTCTCTTTTAATTCCATTAATGTTTGGCACACACAATCTCTCTTTGAACCAAAGACTGCCATCATTATGCAACTGAAAATCCTTCACCGGTCGTTCTTCAAACTGCTTGACAATGATCATTAACTCAGAATCATTCTTTTGCGCCTCTTTAATCCTATCAATTAAAGTGGGAGTGATCATTAATTTAGCCAGAATATTTGCAGTTGAGTCAACCACATCCAATCCAAACTCAGTTATCTCTCTCTCTAGAGGCGTCTGCCTAGCATGACTTGACTTCCTACTCAATGCATCTGCCACTTTATTCGCCTTACCCGGATGATAATGGATAGCGAGATCATAGTCTTTCATCAACTCCAACCATCTTCGCTGCCTCATGTTTAGTTCTTTTTGGGTGAAAAGATATTTCAAGCTTTTGTGATCCGTGTAGATTTCGCATCTCTCTCCATATAAATAATGTCTCCATATCTTAAGCGCAAATACAACTGCCGCTAATTCCAGATCATGAGTAGGATAATTCTTTTCATAGGGTTTCAACTGTCTTGACGCATATGCGATTACTCGTTCTTTCTGCATTAATACACAACCTAGTCTATTCTTCGAAGCGTCGCTATATATCACAAATCCCTCTCCTGAAATTGGTTGTGCTAATACCGTGCTGATATCAATTTCTTCTTAAGTTCGGTGAAGCTCTGTTCGCAATCAGAAGTCCAATCATATCACGTCTTTTTCTGCGTCAATCGAGTTAATGGAACTGCAATTTTTGAGAATCCCTCAACAAACTTCCGATAATAACCTGCAAGTCCTAAGAAACTCCTGATCTCAGTCACATTTGTTGGCCTCAGCCATTCCGTAATAGCCTCAATCTTTTTCGGGTCTACTGAGATACCATCCTTAGACACAACATGACCCAAAAATGCAACACTATGGAGCCAAAATTTGCACTTGCTGAGTTTAGCATATAACTGCTTCTTTTTTAATACATTCAGTGTTATTCTTAGATGCTCTGCATGGGTCTCTTCATCCGGTGAGTATTTTAGAATATCATCAATAAATACCACCACGAACTTATCTAACTGATCCCGAAATACTGTGTTCATCAAATCCATGAATGTTGCGGGTGCGTTGGTCAATCCAAATGGCATCACTAAGAACTCATAATGTCCATATCTTGTACGAAAAGCAGTCTTAGCGATATCTTCTGACTTGATCTTCAATTGATGGTAACCAGAGCGAAGGTCAATCTTGCTGAACACTTTAGCACCCTGTACGAAAAATTATATTGATATTTATAATAGTTATATATTTGTTATGTAATTATTTAAATTACTTACCCTTAATTGATCGAACAAATCGTCAATTCGAGGCAGTGGATATCTATTTTTGATAGTGATCTTATTCAGCTCTCGATAATCGATGCAGAGTCGCATGCTGCCATCTTTCTTCTTAACGAACAACACTGGAGCTCCCCATGGTGATACACTTGGCCGTATGAACTTCTTATCTATCAATTCTTGCAACTGTGATTTCAATTCCTTTAATTCGGCTGGGGCCATTCTATACGGTGCCTTTGAGATTGGTTCAGCTCCTGGAACGACATTAATCTCAAATTCAATCTCCCTGTCCAGAGGCAAACCGGGTAGATCATCTGAGAATACATCTGTGAACTCCTTGACTACTGGAATACTGTCAATTGATGGGGTCTCGGAATCCTTGCCAAGAGCATACACAAGGAATCCTTCGCTACCCTTCTTCAGTGATCGAAATGCTTTTGCTGCTGTCAGATAAATATTCTGCGGTATCTTTTTCATCTTGGAGTTCCCTTGATAAATCACTTCTTCTCGCATTGGATACTTAATCATCACACGCTTACCACGACAATCAATGTAGGCATGGTGTTTGAACAACCAATCAATGCCTAAAATAAGGTCGAAATCCCTAATCTGTATAGGAATTAGGGTAACTTCGAACTTCTGTCCTCCCATTTGTATCTCGCAATTCTTATATATATGATGTGAAATGATCACTTGATCACCAGCTGCTTGAACGCGATAAGGCGTATCCAGCCTAGTCGGACAACTATCAAGGTTCTTAGCAAACCTTTTCGATACAAAGGAATGGCTTGCACCACTATCAAATAATACGTTGGCAGGTATGTTGTTTGTTAATATAACACCTGAGGAAATTCATAATTCAAATATGCAATCCCGAAGCAAGCAGATAATATCATAAACTTTTCAAAATGAATTATACCTGTCACAACGTCTGGGGCATCCAGAACCTCCTCATCTGTCATCACATGTACTCTGGCATTGGCCCTTGGACCATCTCTCTGCTGAGGTGCGATCCTCAGAGGTCCCTTCCTGGGCTCAGGACAGTCTTTGATCATGTGGCCAATCTTACCACAGTTAAAGCAAGCTCCAATCTTCAGCAAACATGTTCCTGTATGCGGTTTCTGGCACTTAGGGCATCTCGGAATCGGATTCGCCTGTGGTGGACGTTGCGGCTGAGGTTGCTGCTGATAATTCTGCTGACGTGTACGTCCATCATCTCCTCTAACAGTCTTAGCCCCTTTACCAAATTGACCATCTCCAAACTCTTGGGGCCTCTTGCCCCGGGTATCAGCGTCACGCCTAATGATGTCCCTCTCTACCCGATAGCAAGCATCCAGTAATTCACCAAAATCTCTTGGGTTGGCATTCACAATCCATGTGCGAATGCGTGGGTTCAGTCCTCTCGCAAACTTGATCATCTTCAGTTGTTCATCCCCCATAACCGCTGGAGCATATCTTCCCAATGCAGTAAATCGGTTAGCATAGTCTGCCACTGTCATACCAGACGTCTGGACCAAAGACTCAAACATCCCTATCTTCTGTAAGGTAACTGATGGTGGGATATAGAATTTGCGGAACTCTCTCAGAAATCGCTCCCAAGTAACTGGAGCTGGCAAATGCTGCAAATTAGTGGTCCACCATTCATCGGCCTCACCCGCCAGAAAAGGTTTGATAACCTGGGCTTTTATCTCTTCCGGTATTTGAATCAGTTCAAAATTGTTCTGTACTTCTTTTAGCCATTTCTCGGCTATGTCAGGGTCAGATCCACCTTCAAAGTTAGGAATGCGAGCCTTCTTCATTTCTCCGTAAAAGAAACGAGTACCATGCTGTGGTGGAGGTGGTGGGGGTGGCGGTGGAGGTGTAGCATGATTCTGGTGGCTGTTGTTACCTACCGCCTGTCCTATCTGCACCAGAGCTTGCAGAACAGCCTGCTGAAAATCTCCCTGACCCTGCTGCGGTGGGGGTGGAGGCACCCGCTCAGTGTAAAGTGGAACCGGTCCTGTCTGCGGGGGTATCTGTGGTGGTGGAGGAGGAGGTAACTGTGCAGGTCTGTCAGCGCGCGGTCTACCTCTAGGTCGTGGAGACATCCTATTGAAGACAGTATCATTAGTAATCAATTACAAAAGAGATCAATTTGTCTTCCTGATTAGTTCAGAATTTTAAATTTTTTTTATTGGGGACTTAATAATTCAACAAAACTTTTAAATGTTATTTAGCTATCCCTAAATATTCTAAGGATTCTAATCTAGGATATCACTCTTGGTCTAAGATCATAACTTAAGTTCTAGGATCATCACTTAACTTCTAAGTGCTTACTTTACTATTCCCGCCGTGGATCTAGAGCCTTGGCTCTGATACCAACTGTAGCGCCCCGCCCGAAACCAAAGTTCCGGCTCAGTGCACCCGCCATACTCTACTCCATAGAGTACAAGGCGTCGATACCATACATGTGCATGTCAACATGAATTGTAATCGATATAGCGGAAGCATCTTAAAATAAGCTCATGACATGCATAATATTATTACAACCGTTCAAATCCACACATCCACAAATACAGCTTCTCACGATAATTTTATTACATTACAATAAATAAATCTCACACACAACAGGTACATAGCTTCAGCCTACATCTTTGCTCACGGATACTCTATCTGGGGTTCCTCCTCAATGAACACGGCATCAGGGTCCCTGTTCTCTGAAATATTAAGAGGCAAGTATGAGCGATAACCACCAACTTTTAATCGCTCAGCAAGTATTCTTTATAGATACTTCATGTGGATCATACATGGGGAAACAAGTAGTAATAAAGTAACAATATATATAATTACATCTTCATTTACAAATGACAGCATTATATATAAGGAATAAACAGAACATAAGATTTTGCATCATACCTTATGGGTCATATCATTCTTCCTCAGCATATCCTTAGCCTACCTTCCATGCTTGAACAATAATCCATCTTATACTAAGGTCATAACTTACAATCATCACCTCTATGAACGTAATCTTCCTTAATCATCTTAAGGCATCATGATTGTACAAATATACTAATCACCACCTAAGGGCATGATCATGACATGATGCATAAAACGTGACTTTTCATAAATTGGCTTTTCGTAAACATGGCTTTTCATAAACATGAAATTTCATAAATTGACATGATTTTCATAACTTGCGTAAAATGACATATTCATAACTTGCATAACATGACATTTTCATAACATGAAGACATAACATTTTCATCATTGGCTATAGCACTTTTCATAAGAATAATAACACACGACATACCGATCGATTTCCCATGTAGTACATATGCGACATAAAACATCATAAACATATGTATATGTACTAACGGTGACGCGCTATGACGGAGATCCCGTGTCCCAGACCCGGTGTTACACTCGGCCATATACGTAATCATATGCCCCTGACATCTATCACCCCGATACCGATGTCACGCCGGCGAACATAACATAGTCATAATCATGAACATAACATAACATATCGTGTGTCAATGAAATCGATCGTCTCGCGTTTATTATTCACATGCATATGAACTTTTAAAACATGATATGCGTAAAACAACTTTCAAACTTTATCTTCGTGCAGCATGAGACTTGTTCGTATGAGGTGTTATGGTAAACTACATCTTATAACATCACTTACTTATTTTCATCCTACATATCATAACTTAAAGGGATTCACACTTTGACCATCAAAAGGCCATTCAGCCATGAGGCTAAAATAGCCCACTTTTCCTCATTTTTCATCCAACACCACTTTCTTAATTTGTATTCTCTAAATACAACTCATATTCCAGCACTTAAGGGAATTGACTTTTAATTCCTAAATCCTTTAATTCTTCACGTACAACTACCTACACTTATACCATACTTTATTCATTATCACATAATTTACATATAAGTATCCATAGCATTTAACTCAAGAAACATTTTTGGTTTCTTAAATGGCCTTAGGCCGAATATATATGTAGTATATATATATATATGTATATATTTCATGGTAATACACTTATATGTGTGTGTATATATACTATATAAGGTATTTTATACTTTTATTACCTTAAGCCATGTATATATATATGTATAATTATATCCATATATACTTATTTAACATGTCACATCTCATTTTACAAAACACCCTATAAGGCCGAAAGTTAGGCCATGTCTTATACATATTTATATCTTATTTTTCTTCCTTTTACGCATATGTTGTAAGTTGTAAGTTCTCATAAGTAACATATACATATTTCTTTTCTTTCTTTTACTAAATCTTAAAATTTTAACACTAGGAAAAATACATAATCATAAACATGATGAATAACATAAAGAGTGTACTTCTTGAGCCACATTCATCATCTAATACACATCTTAGAAATGGTTATGATGAAACTCAAATGAAGTACTAAAATAGGCCACTTGGCCGTGTATGGGTGATGTATATGTGAAGATGATGATCATCAAGCAACCATTTAGACCATGTATATAAGTCATGGTTATGATGCATACATAAACATGTTAAAGACATGATCTTGAAACATATGAACACTAAAATACATAAAAATACAAACATGATGATCATCATAAAAGGAAACATAATCAAACAACAAGAGTTGAATTCTTTGTACATCTTTCTTAAGGTTCTTCATTTCATATCATTGTTCAAAGTCTATTTGTATATATATATATATATATATATATATATATATATATGTGTGTGTGTATAACCGTATATATCTCCATATATATATATATATATATATATATATATATATATATATATATATATATATATTCCTCACCGTATGTATATACATGTTTCAATTATATATATATATAGCCTTTTATAGGTATATATATTTGTATACTTATAACACTTACAATAATGGATCTTGCTTACTCTTAAGACAAAATTTGAACATACTGCATGATGATCCCATTTTTGATATAAACATAAGTATTGAATTTGAAATCCATGAAGGATCTAGGAAGAGTACTTGTCTTGGTTCACCTTTCTTACACTTAGAAGATGTTTCCTTCACTTGGTTTGGAAGACAGTTCTTCTTCCTTCCTCCTAGGTATACATGGTTTTTAGGGTTTAAAAGGAGGGTTAGTGAGGAACTTATGAAACTAAGTATATAGAAGAATCAAACTTAAACTTCATAAAGTTCTTACCTTGATTGCTTTTGATTCTAGATGCTACAACCTTCTTGAATCTTTCTTAGTTGATTGAGTGTTCATGATACTTGATTTGAGTGATGTTGGTATGAAGAAAGGAGAAGAAAATATTCTCCTTGTGGAGTGTAAACTTTCGGCCTATTAGGGAAGAAGGAGGGTGTTGGAGTGTTTTTTTGGGTTTTTCTTGGAGATGGTATGAAATTGGTTGGTTGAAGATGTATTATTTGAGGGGTTAAAGAAGAAATAATTTTCTACTTTCTATGGGGGGTGGCCGGCCATGTTGGTGGAGGGATGGGATGGGGAACAAACTTTTGACAAGTATGGGTTGAAGGGATGGGTTGGTAGGGTAAGATTCTTAGGCATGCTCTTATTTTATGTAATTTAATAAATATCAAGACAAGTTGTCTTGCCTTTACTTTTTCCTTTTCTTTTCTCTTATTTTATGTGTGTATATTTGTTTTCCTTTTATTTAATGTAGTATAAAATTGTTGTATCATGTATTTCTTTTGGATTTAATTTATCCTAATAGTTTAAGTTGTTACTAACTAATTTAATTGGGTTTTTATTGCATATACTCAAATGGTTGTAATATATTTGCTAATGTATTTGGTAATATAAGTCTAGTTTTATGAATCGTACACCTACGAAATTATATTTACGGTATTGGAAGTTGTTACGACATAACAAATTCCCGGGTTGTAACAACTACCATTAAAAAAATTCCATCAAAACAGAATCTGAGAGCTACTTAAATTCAGCATCCGTTTTTGAAAAATTTACAAGTCATTGTACACAACTCTAAAAATTATGAAACTTTTCAGAAATCAATTTCAGTGTCTTGACTAGACTATTTCCAAAAATGAGTTGAAAATAAAATCGTTTTACCCTTCAAAGAAATGAAAAGATTCAGATGGTCAATCTAGATAGTATTGGACAGAAAGTTGCTGAAATTTGAAAACTTATATCTCTTTAATTACTCAGCCAAAAAAGTTAATCTTTATGTAAAAAGACTCCTTAGGATGTCTAGTTTGAGTTTCTAAAAGGCCCTGACCTGAAACTATGCTTAATAAAATCAGAATGCACGTTTCTTAGAAACTGGTCAGATTGCAGCCAGAATGGAGCAGACATCTTTCAAAGCTATAAGATTAACTTTTCTTTGCTCAAATCAAGTGATTTTTGTTGCAAATGAAATCTAACAGTCTGAAGTATGAATCCACCAAAAATCAGGAATTTTGAAAATGTTTTGCTATTTTTTCAAGTCGTATGAAATTGGATGAAAACTGCAGTGAAAAATGGGCAGAATGCAGAAAAGAAGAAACAAGACAAGAACACTAAGAATTTATCTTGG
The DNA here is from genome assembly GCA_036186865.1 of Eustoma russellianum. Lineage (NCBI taxonomy): Eukaryota > Viridiplantae > Streptophyta > Magnoliopsida > Gentianales > Gentianaceae > Eustoma > Eustoma russellianum. The sequence continues at coordinate 4,472,164 of AP025060.1, forward strand.
TTCGGTCAATGTGAGCTACTCCACTCCAAAGGAACACCTTTTCTTGGATTTCACTATGAAATGACACCAATACAACAAAAAGAGCCTAGCTTGATCCTTGGGTTACACACCAACCCTATTCAAGACTTGGCAAAGAACCTCTAAGAAACTTTGGTTGCAACACCTCAAACACATATTGATACAGCCCTATAAAATTGGTTAATCAATCTGAGATGTAAAATGTAGCTATACAACAACTATCAATGGAACAACTTAGCAACACAAAGAACGAATCAAGAAATAAGAGAAGAGAAAATAGCAAGACTATGAACTTCAACTTTTGCTTTCAAGTGTGTTTTTTCTCTTCTTCATTTTGCCTCCTATTTATAGTGTGAAATGAGCCTTGAAGATAAGAATGTCAATGTGACATAGTCTTCATCATCAAAGGTTAAGTGTCTTCACATCATTGGTTCGCCACCTAAACACCTTATACAGTTGGCAACTTCAAGAAGAATGATTGGTCCATCTTGTACAATTGTTTGGCCGAATTTCCACCTTGGATTGTCTTGGAAATTATGAAGATAATAAGAAGAATTAAGATGGCATATTCCTTCCAAGATTACCTCAACTCCTTAGCAAGATAATAGGCCACGTGATGGCTGAAAAATTTGACTCCAAATAGTCATATAGCCGTTGCTTTTCAAAATGAGTTTCTAAGTTGGCAACTTTTGCCAACTAGCTTGAATTTTGTTGGTCCACTTGGCATAACCTTGTATATTTGTCAAAAAAATGAATAAAACACCTTTGCCACCTGAATATGCACGTTTTTGAGGTGTATATATGTGTACAACTTCAGATTTAATGAAGCGAAAACAATATATAAAAGTTAACAAGACTTTGTCAACCAATAATTCAAAATTCTCACATTTTTCTCATTGTAAGTTGTGGTGAATTTTATACCAAGAATTTCCTCAAATTCTCTCCAAAAGTATGAGTAAGAACCTCCAATACTATATCCATAAGAGTCTTCAAGAAAATAATATAATGTGACATCGAAAACCGTCACATATCCCGCTATTGTCGATAATATCACCAAATAAAGAAAAAGAATAGATAATCACAAAATAATCTTTAAGAAAACCATAAATGAGCTCCAAAATATAGATAATATGATACTCAAGAGCTGTCTTCGAGTAAAATGACCAAACTGCCATTGGAGGGTAAAATGAAGAAAATATCCCTGATGGTAGAAAACTTCGAAAATGACCTCGATAATCAAAAATAGATATAATAACACCTTCATACTGATGAATAAGATATAAGTGTGTCCTTGTATGATTTTCTCCATGTCAAGTACCTACAAGAACGCAAAATACTACTTTTGTCCTTGTTGGTAAGTTATAGAAACTTCCAAGGCATATTAGTCACAAGATATAATAATATTATTGAAAATCACATAATAAAAACACAATAAGCATATACAAAACATGTACAAATGAAAACAACCATCTTATCACATTTTAGAAAAAAATTATGCAACCCCCAGACATCAATCGATCGAAGTATCTCTGCTTGAGAAATCGATGTCTCACAGTGAGGTCCAGATTTTGAATCTGCCCTACATCGATCAATCGATGTAAGGGATCGATGTGTCTCAGGTTTATATATCGATGTCTCGCAGTAAGGTTTTGATTTTCCTCTGCCTTACATAGATCGGTCGATGTAAGGGGATCAATGTACATTGATCGATCGAAGTGCATAAACCTGAGAGATCGACGTTATTTTTCTTCACTTATTCAACTTTTTATCATTTATAGCACCATGTGTGACATTCCTTAACTATTCAACGTTATAACTTTGAAAATTAGCTAGACATATTTCTTTTTATAGTTGTAGCATGTAGTTTGCGTCTCACCCGCCCAGACTCTAACGATAACTTTTGTTGTTGTTGAAATATATTGGTTATGATGGTTGTTGTTAAAGCAAAGTTGTTTTAAAAAGAGTAACTTTGTAAACCTAGCCCTGAGTTTTCTGATTGTTCATTGAATTTTGGTACTTGATTTGTCTATCCTCTATATTTTTCACAGGTATTTGTATAACAAAGAAAAAGAACAATTGCTTTTATACATGCACACGTATACGCTCGCACGCACACACACAGATATATATATATATGTGTATGTATATATATATATGTATGTATATATATATCAACATTTTCACTCCCATTCGAAGCTTTCATTTATACACTTTTCTTTCATTCATGCACAAACTTTTCTCGGAATTATATTTTGGTTTGTTGAACTTTTTAAATAACTTTTTTAGTTAGTTCATATATTGCTAGTGAGATCTGCACATCCTGGTATGAAATATAGAGATCCAGGTATATTTTTCAGGTCTGAAAAAGTGTGTTCGAAATGAAGTCTTCCAAGATGTCCAAAGAAAGAATCATAATAGGATGTCCGTGCAAAGACATAACTTAATTGATATTCAGACTAAAATATTGCACCTAAAAAATCATAATAAAAATGGTCACGTCATGAACCCAGATTTGTCTAGTTGTTTTCATAAAGTGAGACTTTTTTTTTCATTTTTTTTACCATTTATCCACCTTATGATTCAAGTTTGACTATCAATTAACCAAAAAGATATATGTTTATTACAATAAGGTTTATAATGTTAATTTTTTAATAAATATTATCATCATTATTATTATTATCATTATCATTATTAATGTTATTATTTCTAAATTCTGATTGATACTTGATCATCTCGTGTTTGGTAGGCGGCTCAAACGTTCATCATTGCGGCATAATTGAAGTTGGCCCAGTGGTTGAAGCTATACTTTTAAATCTAGTATTCTTTAAGCAACATCATTGCATAAATCTTATGGATGAGATATAATGTATATATTGTATGAAAGGTATATGGAATATTATGACAGAAAACAAAAACGGCTGTTGGATCTAGGTATTGAGTTTGGAACATGGTAGCACTAAGAATGATCATATCAATACAAACTTAACGCAATTTTCATTATAAGTTATTCAGATACAACATCTTCTGTTTCTTTCCAACACAAAGGTAAAGTTACATGTATCTGGCGTTTTCTTATTCACGAGTCTATAAGACAATGGCAAAATGTTGTTATACCCAATTAGGTAAAAGAATAAGAGTGAATGATATGGCCGTGGAGTAAAAACGACACTTCATATGTTGAGAAATATGTTTGGATAATTTTCAAAGTCATGATTTTAAGTGGTGAATACTTAAAAAAGTCACACAGGGTGTTATATGTGGTTAAAAGTTGACAAAGTTGAAAAAGTTGACATCGATCTCTCAGGTTGTTGCACATCGATCGATCTATATACATAGATCTCTCACATCGATCGATCCATGTAAGACAGTGAAAGTTCAAGACCTTACGGTGAGACATGGATCTCTAAACCTGAGACACATCGATCGATCGATGTACATCGAACCCTCACTTCGATCGATCGATGTAGGTCAGAGACAAAACCTGAACCTTTCTGTGAGACATCGATCTCTGAAGCTGAGGCACTTCGATCGATCGATGTCTAGGGTTTTTAAAAATAATTTTCTAAAATGTGATAAAATGTTTGTTTTCATTTGTATATGATTTATACATGCTCATTATGTGAATCTTATGTGATTTTGATGATTTTAAATGTATTGTGAATAACAAGCCTTGGAAGTTTCTACAACTTACCAAAAAGGGCAAAATTGGTATTTCGAGTTTTGTAGGAACATCACATGGTGAAAATAATTCAAGGGTGTGTTCTTATACTATTTATCATGACAAAGGTGATATCATGATTATTTCTGACCATCCGAGTCATTTCTGGAGTTTTCTCATACCAGGGGCATTTTGGTCATTTCACCCCTGAGGGTATTTTTGGTATTTTCACTCAAGGAATCTCTTGAGCATATTATTATCTTCATTTTGAAGCTGAGTTATTATTAATTTGAAGATAACATGGTGATTCTCTATTTTATTCTCTCACATAATGATATTATTGACTATAGCTGGATATGTGATTATTTGAGATGTCACATTCTATTTTTCTTGAAGACCCTCTTATATATGTTATAAGAGCATATTTATCATAATTATTCAGAGTTGTTCAAGGTGTTAAATGTGTGGAAATGATCACGACATATAAGAAGAAATATTGACAATTTCGGTGTACACGTTGACATAATCTTGTCAACTATTATCTATTGATTTATTCTTCAAATATTTGAGTTACTACACATATATGTATGATCAAAAACGTGTATTAGCAGTTGTGTGTGAGGTGGTATTCATTTTATGAGTTGGTGACAAGTGAACAAATCAAAAAGGAGTTAGTTGGCAAAAATGCCAACTTGAAAAATTCAAAGATGTAGCCAAACGGCTACTTGATATTCTTGGGTATTTTCAGCAGATTTTTGAAGTCAAGTGAAGAATTCACATGTCCTATTATTGTGCTTAAAGTTATGGATATTTTGGTGGCATTATCCTTTCTTATTTTATTAAGGAAAATCAAAATTTATTTTTGAAAAAAAAGGGAAGTAGCCAACGGCTACTATGAAGATTGTTGGAGCTGAATTTTTGTTTGAATTTGTCAAATGCCCACATGCCTATTATCTTGCCAAAGAGTTGAGAAGATGATGGAGTTGTTATGGTCTTATTATCTTCACATTTTCATGATAATTCCAAGTCATTTTGGAGTCAAAAATTCGGCCATGCTGAAATGCCAAGGTGGACCAATCATTTTGTCTTATTTTGCCAAGTGTACAAGGCCAACCAATGATGAGAAGACATTTGGAATTGATGATGAAGATGATGACACATTAGAGTTCTTATCTCCAAGGCTCAAATCACACTATAAATAGAGGCAATGGTGAAGAAGATAACACACTTGAAGCTCACAAGCATTTGTTGAATTGTCTAGTTATCATCTTCTTCTTGTTGTATTCTTGTTCCATTCTTTGTAGCAAAGGTGTTCTTGTTGTTTTTGTTGTACTACAAGCCTCTTGAGCTTCATTTGTAATATTGATTAGCCATTTCTATAAGGCTATATCAATAGGTTGTAGAGGTGTTGCAACTAAGTGTTGTATAGAAGGTGATTATCCAAGTCTTGTGTAGGGTTGGTGTATAACCCAAGGATCAAGCTTGGTTCTTGTTGTAAGGTGATTCATTTGATAGTGAAATCCAAGGAAAGGTGTTCCTTGGGACTGGAGTAGGTCACATTGACCGAACCATGATATATCCTCGGTGTTCTTGTCTTGTTTCTTCATTTCTGTTTTCTTCCCGTTTTTACTGCAGTTTTCACACAATTTCTCACAATTTGAAAAAATAGCTAAACACTTTCAAAATTTGTGATTTTTGGTGGAGTTATACTTCAGACTGTTAGCTTTCATTTGCAATAAGAATCACTTGATTTGCGCAAGAGAAAGTTAGTCTTTCAGTCTTTGCAAAATAACTGATCCAATCTGGCTGCAATCTGACCAGTTTTAAGAAAACTTATATTCTATATTTATCGAAAATTTTTTAAGGTCAGGGACTTTTGGAAACATTATCTACACATCCTAAGGAGTGTTTTGATATAAAAATCAACCTTTTTGGTTGAGTATTCAAAGAGAAACACGTTTTTGCAAAATCAGCAACATTCTGTCCAATTCTGTCTAGATTGACCATCTGAATCTTTTTATTTGTTTGAAGGGCCAACGATCTTATTTTTTTCTGAATTTTGGACAAAGTCTTGTTAACTCATTAGAGTTAAATTCTAGAAAGTTTCATAATTTTTGGAGTTGTGTACAATTATTTTTGAATTTTTCAAAAACAGGTTCTGAATCTGAGGCAGTTTCAGATTTTGTTTTCAAAGGGGATTTTTACAAAGGGTTGCAGTGTAATTTCCGCTAACCAGTATTTACCCCTCCTTCTAGTGGTGTTTATTATAGGTGCACAGTCCAACATCATATAAAAAGATACAAGGACTCCCAGTGCATAACTCAGTTGGTACTCGAGTTGAAATTTGCTCCAAAAGGTCAAGAGTTCGAATCCAGGGACACGCACAGTACGGGTGTTCCACTAATGGTAGGCCGAAGACCTGATTTGTGGGGGACACCTTGTATGGGTTGTGAAGATTTGATATGAATCAAAAACTGAAGATGCTAAAGTGCAACAATATACTGTTGCTGCAGAGAATATGAGTGTGGAAGAAAAATAGCATGCAGAAGCAGAACTGAATTTGTGGAAAAATGTATTCTGCATTTCCTTTGCTGCCTTTCACGTGTATATATAATACAAAATCTTTCTCTACAAGAAAAACAAAAGATGTAACTAACTCCTTCTAGTATAATCTAGCTAGTATAACATTTACAACACTGCCCTTTTACTAATGTACAACCAAATCTCTTTCCCGCTACTACTAGCTATATCTTGTACTTCAGGCATTGCCTTCGTTGCTGTCTTCCTGCCTTTAGTCTTTTGCTCTGTTCCTGCTGCACCATCAACTTCAACATGGGTCACTGCGTAAGTCCTCGCCCAACCTAGGAGGTCGCTGAGCTCCTGATTTGCATCCTCCATAATGTTCCTTAGGGCTGAGAGGGTGGGGATCCTCAAGGCCACTGATCCCTAACAAAATGATAGTCCAGCTCAATGTACTTTGTTCATTCATGAAACACGGGATTTTCAGATATATATATATAGCGCTTTTATTGTCACAATGCATCAATGCTTGAAGTGTCACCTTGATGTTCAAATCATTCAGCAAATATACCATCCATTGCAACTCACAAGCCCCTAATGCCATTGATCTATATTCAGCTTTTACAGAACTTCTGGATACTGTAGCTTGTTTCTTACACTTCCATGAAATCAAAGACTTCCCAAGAAACATACCAAACCTAGACACTGACTGTCTTGTATCGTGACATCCGCCCCAATCAGAGTCTGTGTAAATCTCTAAGCTTAATTCATTCTGTGACGGGAAAAACAATCCTTGGCCTGGACATTTTTTCAAATATTTTAGCACTTTGTATCCTGCTTGCAAATGGTTTACTGTTGGAGCTTCAAGAAACTGACTTAATTGCTGAGTTGCAAAACTTATATCTGGTCTAGACATCGTCAAATAAATCAACTTTCCAATCATTCTTCTATAAAATGTGTTGTCAGGCAGCAATTCTGAATCTCCTTATGTTAGTTTCATTCCTGCACTCATGGGGGTCATTGAGGGCTTACAAGAAGTCATCCCGTATTGTTTCAATAAGTCCACTGTTTATTTTCTCTGTGATAACATGATGCCCTATTTGGACCTTGCCACTTCCAACCCAAGAAAATACCTCAAGGTCCCTAGATCTTTGATGCTGAATGCTTTGTTAAGATATTGCTTCATCTGCTCTATAGCCTGGATGCTGTTACTTGCCAAAATAATGTCATCCACATAAACCACTAAATACAATTCTACATCCTTTGAACAAAACATGAATAGACTGTAATCATGATAGGATCTCCTAAAACCTTTGGCAAGTAGTGCTTTAGTTAACTTTGCATTCCATTGTCTATTCGCTTGTTTTAACCCATAAAGAGATTTATTTAATTTACACACCATATTAGGATCAATAGAGTAAATACCTGGTCGTAGCTTCATATAGATATCTTCCTCTAGGTCACCATGAAGGAAAGCGTTGTTTATGTCAAGTTGATGCAAATGCGAGTTCTTAGTAGCAGATATTGCAAGTAAAGTACTGTGGTAAGTTTGGCCACTGGTGAGTATGTATCATGATAGTCCACCCCCTCTTGTTGACTAAATACCTTGGCTACCAACCGTGCCTTATATCTTTCAATTGTTCCATCTGGTTCCACCTTCAACTTGTATTTGTATCCTACGACATGCTTGTTGGTAGGCAATTTTACAATGGTCCATGTGTTGTTATGCTCTAATGCTTTCACTTCTTCTTCCATGGCTTTTCTCCACTCCCTGCATTCAACTGCCTCAACAAATGTGCTAGGCTCAGTGTATACATCAATATTAACATTAAATGCTTTAAATTCTAAAGAACAATTCTCATATGACATATTCTGTGTGAGAGGGTAAAGGACCTGATTGCATTGATAAGGTTGTAAATGACTAGTAAACTTTCTGATTCTAGTAGATCTACAGAGATATGAAGTGATTTGAGTAGTATCAGGTGGTGAAATATTGTCTTCTTCTGTGGCGGGGTTTTGTTGAATTAGAGTAGGATGTGATTCATTAGGAAAACATGGAAAAGTGACATCTGAGAAAGGTATTGGGAGGTGAGGATGTGATTGAGATGAGGTGGTTGGAACAGATGAGTTTGAAAGAGGGAATATGCTCTCATGAAATTTAGCATCCCTGGAGACTTGGATCCTTCCTTTTTTGCAATCCATGACTATGTATCTCTTAGTGGTAGCTGGATACCCAAGGAAAGCACACTTAATGCTTCTGTCGTCAAACTTGGTTCGATGTTGAGGTGATGTGCACACATATGCTAATGATCCAAATACTTTCAAATGGGAGTATTCTGCAGGCTTTGGATACAGGATTTCAAACAGTGTTTTGTTTTGTAAAACTGACATAGGTAAACGGTTGATAAGATATACGGCGTGCGTGACACAGTATCCCCAATATTTTAATGGTACCCCAGATTGTATTCTTAGAGCTCTAGCTAGATTCAAAATGTGTTGATGCTTCCTCTCAACTAGCCCGTTTTATTCCTGTCTTTTTTATGTCTTAGGGTTCTGATTCAACATAGGTTACATACATTCGACGTTGATCACTCTAAACGAATCGTTTTATTCCTGTCTTTTTTATGTCTTAGGGTTCTGATTACTCTATTTTTATTATTTTCACTAGGAATCTCATCATGCTAGGGACAACAGGCTCCGGAGAGTCGATGTTGTGGCATAAACAGGATTAACTTTCCTTGAGACTACTTCTGGAACATCTCTATCCTTCGATCGAGAATGCCATTATTGGCCGACTTAGGAACCCCTACGGTTTTCTTGGATGAGAACGAGCATAATTACAGACGGGCACATTGAAAAAGGGTTCAAGGAATTCTTTTGTATGAGACAATAGAAAAATGTTGTTATACACAATATGAGAGTAAGAGTGAAGAATATGGCCGTGGAGGAAAAACGACACGTCATATAAAAAGATAAAAGGAATTCTTTTCGTATTATTATTTTGTTATTTGTTAAGTAGTTTGTTTTAAATAGTCTATGATAAGTTAATTAAGAATTCTCCCAACAAATTGAGTAGTGTAGTTTACTTTAGTTAATTAATCTACAACAAATACGAATCATCATTTTTTATAGGATCGACACAAACTTGCCTATAAAGGAAAGTCAGGATATATCAATTCAATTTGCCGCCCCTTTAATTAAAAGTAACAATACCATTTTAGAGATGGTCAATTAGTCGTTTATGTAATTTAGTTAATCTTCTTTCCATTTCCAATGATGTCAATGACATACCTTTCCTTGAATTTAGAATATGATGGAATAAAACAAAACGACTCACTAAATTGGCTGCGCTTCTTATATTGTGAAATAGTAGTTGATCACATAACTTGACACATCGTTATGGATTATCGGAAAACAACCTCTGTGTGTTTTCAACACATGTGTATGGTTGCATACATCCGACTCTCTCATATCCCGCTATAGGCGGGAGCCTCTATAGCAATGGGGTAATGTTGTTGTTGTAATTTAGTTAATCTACCGCTTTTGTCGTTTAGATTTATTTTATTCGCGTTATTAGTTTAAATATTGGAAGATATGATTGAAGATATGATTCGATATGGTGTAAATGGGATAAGATACGGTGTAAATGTTAGATGCTCTTACTAATGGTACATATCTTGTAATTATGGTACATATCCCCCTTACTAATTGTAAAGATTAGGTAGGATTAATATTCTCTTTGATTTAGGGATTGATAGAAGATAGATATATAGTAAATTTGTAATATGTTTTTCGATAAGGAAATTATTGCGTGATTACGCTTTCTTCATGGTATCAGAGCGATCATCCTGAAACCCTCGTTGTCACCACCTTTCCGTCAAGTCCGTTACTCGCCGCCACCATTTTTTTCGGCCAAGTCCATCGGCTGAGTGTCAATGGCCGGCGCATCCACGACCACTGTCAGTGTCACCACCACCGATCCAAAATCAGCATACTATTTACATCCCTCGGATCATCCTGGCCTTCTCTTCGTCACTCAACCATTAGGCGAGAATGGTGAGAATTATTTTGTCTGGCGAAAGTCATTTGTCAATGCTTTGCGGTCAAAGAACAAAGCAGGCTTCGTGGATGGCAGTATCAAACGTCCAGATACTGCCTCTGATGATTATCCCGTCTGGCAACAATGCAATGCACTTGTCTTAGCATGGTTGTCCAACTCGTTAGCGAAAGAACTTCAAGGGACCGCTGCTCATGCGGATTCTGCCCGAGAAGTGTGGGTTGACTTGGAAGAACGATTTACACAGGGAGTCGATGCCCGAGTGTATGAGTTACGTCGTGCGATCAACTCACTCCGCCAAGAAAAGAACACTGTCTCTGTTTACTATGGCCGTCTCAAGGCTCTATGGGGAGAGCTTCAATCATTTGACGAGGTACCCATTTGTACCTGTAGACTTTGTACGTGTGGTGTGTCGAAGGCCATGGAGAAAGTCCGTGAGAAAGAGATAGTCTTCGATTTTTTCATGGGTCTAGATGAGACCTTTGGTACGGTACGTTCCCAAATTTTGAGTCTTGATCCTTTGCCTTCGCTTGGTCGTGCATATGCCATTGTAGCGCAGGAAGAGAAACAACGTACCGTTGCCCAAAGCTTGGTGCCGCAGTTCGAGGCTGCGGCTTTGGCCGCCTGGCAGCCGCCTTCCGACAACCGGACGGCCTCCTGGCAACCCGCTCAGGATGGTCGTCCTTCCAAATTTCGAGGTAAGGGGGAGCGTCCTCGGTGCAGCAACTGTGGTAAGGTTGGCCATTTACGCGAAACTTGTTTTGACCTCATTGGCTATCCTGCTGATTGGAACCGTAGTCGTCGCAGTAAAGGTAATACAGGTCCAGGTCAGTCTCCAGCTGCTGGCATGGCGAAGGGAATGGTTGCACATTCCACTGTGATGACCGAACAGCCGGCGGCCCCAACCAATTTCGCCGGCCTGACACTCGCCCAGCAGCATCAGTTGGCACAGTTTATTGATCACCTCAATGGAGGTAATTTCGGTCCTTCTCAGCCACCCTCAGGCAAGCCGGATTCGGGTATTACTTCTTTCCTTCCTAACTCGAGATCAGGTTGGATACTGGACAGTGGTGCTAATGCGCATATTGTGAATGATTTATCTTTGTTCACATCTATCATTTCTGATAAGTTGGATACCACTGTTCAAATACTGAACGGGTCACATGTAGCTGTACATGCGATTGGGACCATACGTCTATGTCCCAATTTGGTTCTCCATGGTGTCTTGGGAGTTCCTGATTTTGCGTTCAATCTTATATCTGTCAGTCGTTTGGTGAAAGATTCAAACTGTGCGCTAACGTTTGGACCGGATTTTTGTGTTGTGCAGGAGATGCCCTCGAGGAAGCTGATTGGAGTGGGTAGGCAGCATGATGGCCTCTACCATTTTCTGACACATTCAGCGGATACAGCACACGCTGCTATCCAACCTTCGGCGTCTCTTTGGCATCGTCGCACGGGTCATCTTCCATTATCTAAGTTTCGTTTCCTTCCGTCTGTTCTAGTTACAAATAAAGAAGTCTTTTGTGATGCTTGTAATAGGGCTAAACAAACTCGTTTGCCGTTTCCTGTTAGCACTATTACTACTAGTTGCATCTTTGAGTTGATACATTGTGACATTTGGGGGCCTTATAAAACGCCTAGTCTGTCAGGGGCACGTTATTTCTTAACCATTGTTGATGATTACAGTCGTAGTACTTGGGTTTATTTGATGCAGACCAAATCTGACACTTGTCGTTTTTTGTTACATTTTTTACGTTGGGTGCATACACAGTTTGGGAAGTCAGTGCAACGGGTTCGCAGTGACAATGGTTTAGAGTTTACTAGTCATACTCTACGCACTTACTTTGCTGATCATGGCATAGATGCGCAAACTTCTTGTGTTCACACACCTCAACAAAATGGTGTTGTTGAACGCAAGCATCAACATATCTTAGAAATCGCGCGTGCACTTCGTTTTCATTCTCATTTGCCTGTGTCATTCTGGGGGAAGTGTATTCTTACTGCTGTATACCTCATTAATCGCATGCCTGCCACTCCTCTTCAAAACAAAACTCCTTATGAGTATTTGATGGGCCATTCGCGTACATATACACATCTTCGCGTATTTGGATGCCTTTGTTATGGTTATACTTATCATGGTCCTCGTGACAAATTTGCTTCCCGGTCCGCTCCTGGTCTTTTTGTTGGATATCCTCATTCCCAAAAGGGTTACAAAATTTATGACCTCTCCACTCGTCAAATTTATGTTAGTCGTGATGTCACGTTCTATGAAGACATCTTTCCTTTCTCGGCATCACCCACTGACGCAACCCAATCCCCTCGTGTTACCCCACTCGTCGGTTGCTGGGACATCCTCCCAGCCGATGAACCAGCCGCCCCAGCTGCTTCGCCGCAGCCTCCTCCGCCGGCGGCACCCTCTTCGCCGCCGGCTGCTCTGCCCCCCCTCGCAGTCTGCGACCCCGTCAACTGTCTCGTCGTCTTACTGATTTTGATGTTACTTTACCCCCCTCTCTAGTGCCATCCTCTGCTCCAACCACTCCCACGGCGAACTCCACGGTATTTCCTCTCTCCAGTTATCTTTCATATGCACGTCTTTCTCCTTCTTATTATGGTTTGGTTGCTGCTGTTACTGATGGCCATGAGCCAGTTACTTTTAAACAGGCTGTCAAACATGCTCATTGGCGTGATGCCATGCAGCGTGAAATCGCTGCCCTTGAAGCTAATCATACTTGGACAGTTGTCCCCCTCCCTCCTGGACAATGCACAATTGATTCCAAATGGGTCTATAAGATCAAGTATAATCCGGATGGTTCTGTTGAGCGCTATAAAGCGCGTCTCGTTGCCCGTGGCTACACCCAGGTTGAGGGTGTTGATTTTCATGAAACCTTTGCTCCTGTTGCTAAATTAGTTATTGTTCGATGTCTTCTAGCTGTTTCTATGATCCGCGGTTGGCATATGCATCAATTAGATGTCAATAACGCATTTTTACATGGTGATCTTACTGAAGAAGTTTACATGCGCATTCCGCCTGGTTTCTCGCGTCAGGGGGAGAATAATTTTTTTAAACTTCAAAAGTCATTATATGGTTTAAAACAGGCTTCTCGGAATTGGTATGCCAAGTTCACTTCTTCTCTTGTTGCACTCAGTTATACTCCTTCCACAGCGGATCCCTCTTTATTTGTTTTCACTACTTCATCCTCTATTGTTGTTGTTTTGATTTATGTTGATGATGTTATTGTGGCTGGGAATGATCTTCCTCGCATCACGGCCCTCAAGGCTTACCTTGATCGGATGTTTAAAATCAAGAACTTAGGTCCTCTCAAGTACTTTCTTGGCATTGAGGTGGCCCGTTCTCCTACCGGCATGGTCTTAAATCAACGTAAGTATGTTCTTGATATTCTTCAAGAATGTGGTCTTCTTGGCAGTCGTCCTACGTCTACTCCGATGGATCAAAAGGGTCAATTTTTGGATTCTACACCTCTTCTGGCCGATCCCGCTTTTTATCACCGCATAGTCGGCCGCTTGCTTTATCTCATCGTTACTTGTCCCGACATTTGTTTTGCGGTCAATACTCTTAGTCAGCACATGCATGCACCTCGTAAATTCCATTTGGATGCAGTCTTCTATCTTTTGCGCTATCTTAAACATGACCCCGGCAAAGGCTTGTTCTTTCCTTCTCAGTCTTCGTTGCATCTTCATGCTTATTGTGATGCTGATTGGGCTGGTTGTCCCATTACCCGGCGTTCCACCACTGGTTATATGGTGTTCCTTGGTACTTCGCTGATTTCGTGGCGTTCTAAGAAACAGTCTGTTATTTCTCGTTCTTCTGCTGAGGCGGAGTATCGTGCTATGGCGCAAGCATCCAGTGAGATCGTTTGGTTACGTAAACTTCTTATTGATCTCGGCGTCCCCATCTCCCGCTCTACCCCTCTTCGCTGCGACAATCAAGCGGCCTTACATATTGTGGCCAATCCGGTATTTCATGAGCGTACTAAACATATCGAGATTGATTGCCATTTTGTTCGTCAGCATTATCTTCACGGCCTCATTCACCCGTGCAAAGTTCCCGGTTCTCATCAGCTAGCCGACGGCCTAACCAAGGCCCTTGGACCGGATTTATTTCGGCGGTTCGTCAGCAAGTTGGGCATGCTCGATATTCATGCGCCAACTTGAGGGGAGTATTGGAAGATATGATTGAAGATATGATTCGATATGGTGTAAATAGGATAAGATACGGTGTAAATGTTAGATGCTCTTACTAATGGTACATATCTTGTAATTATGGTACATATCCCCCTTACTAATTGTAAAGATTAGGTAGGATTAATATTCTCTTTGATTTAGGGATTGATAGAAGATAGATATATAGTAAATTTGTAATATGTTTTTCGATAAGGAAATTATTGCGTGATTACGCTTTCTTCATTAAAGTTCTATTCCGCTTAATTATTTTACGTTTAGTAGTTATAAACCAACCAACCTTGACAATAGATTTTGTGTTTACATTTGCTTTCACACGAACTAAACTTATGTTAATTCGAAATAATTTAATAGTGAATTATTTAAGAAAAGTAACTAAAATGCTCTTTGTCTCTGTAGATTCCGCCGCAACTTATCATATTTACTAGTTAGTTAATATATTTATGAAATTATTTCTAATACTCTAAATGACACGCATCAATTACCTTATAATCTTGGTGTCCCCATTGCTTAGATGAAGGTAAACAGTCCACTCCATTTCCTTGGAGCAAAAGGTGAAATCTCTCATTCAGGAGGTTTTCATCATCCCAACCTCAAGGAGCATGTCTGGAGGATGCAAATCAGGAACGCCGCGGCTTCCTAGATTGGGTGAGACAGTGACCCACATAAAATGTTCCCAGCGAATCAGGCCTGCAGCCTAGCAGCAAAGGAACACTCACACTGTGCGTGTCCTGCAATCGAACTCTTGAACTCTTGAGTCTACTCCATTTCCTAATTCTAACTTTGTGCCGTATCACCATATCACCCTTGCTTCTAAGCAGTTGTTCTGGTCCTTGTCCTCTGTTTCGATTCTCATGAATTATCAGCATCCTCTTAAAAATATCGTTGGGTGTTTACTCTTAAAAATATCACAATGACGGTTATGTTTACCAGTATAAAGTTCGATTAGTTACGAAAGGATATGCTCAGACCTATGCTCGGTAGATTATTTTGACTTTCTTTAATTTCTTGAATAAATTTTGTTTGTGTCTTATTGTTGGTTGTTGTCCACCAAGGCTGTCATGTGCTCCAACCACGATGACAAACAACCACCACATCTGATAAGCAGTAAGAAGATAAAGTTGATGAATGCAAATTTTCCTTCATTCATTCATACAAATCATGTACAATTTTCCCTACACTTATACACCCGGTTATACACTCATTTTTGGTAACAATAATTTGACTCCTATAATCATTCAATCACACTCCTATAATTACTCTCTTTTGATTATACACGTTTTACACACGGTTTTCATACATGGAAAGTCAATATACTCCTTTCCTAACACTCCCCCTCAAGTTGAGCAGGGGAATCGACAATGCCCAACTTGACCAAGATTTCGTCAAACGCCCTTCCTGCTACAGCTTTTGTTAATATATCAGCCAGTTGGTCTTCTGATGGTATATACGGCAACTCAACAATCTTCTCCTCAATCTTTTCTTTGATAAAGTGTCTATCTATTTCGATATGCTTGGTCCGGTCATGCTGCACTGGATTTTCAGAAATATTAATCGAAGCTTTATTGTCACACATTAACTTGGTCGGAAATGATACTTGAAGGCCTAAGTCATTCATCAGTTTCTTTAACCACAAAATCTCCATAACTCCTTTCGCGATCCCTCGAAACTCGGCCTCGGCACTTGACAAAGCCACTACTTTCTGTTTCTTGCTCCTCCAAGTAACTAAGTTTCCTCCAACAAGAGCAAAGTATCCTGACGTCGAACGTCGATCTACTACACTTCCTGCCCAATCTGCGTCAGGGTAGACTTTAATGTCCAAGTGTCCATGATTTCTAAACCAAATACCGCGTTGGGTCGTCCCCTTTAAGTATCGAATGATCCTCATCACAGCTTCCATGTGATGATCCTGAGGCTGATGCATAAACTGACTAACCAGTCCAACTGCAAAAGAGATGTCGGGACGAGTATGTGCCAGATAGATTAATTTTCCCACAAGTCGTTGGTACCTTCCTCGATCAGCACTAGGCCTTCCCTTTTCAACACCCAACTTCTGGTTTACCAGCATCGGAGATCCAGCTGGTTTACAATCCATCATACCAACTTCTGCAAGCAAATCCAGAACGTATTTTTGTTGAGACATAAAGATTCCATGTTCTGACCGCTTAACTTCAATTCCTAAGAAATACCTTAGGTCGCCAAGATCCTTCATTTCGAACTCTGTGAACAACTGTTTCTTTAGCAACGTAATTTCCTCCATATCGTCACCAGTGATGATCATATCATCCACATAGATTATCAGACACGTTACCTGTTGCCCTCTTTTCTTTATGAATAGTGTATGGTCGGCATTACTCTGCTTATAATTCTGCTTCCTCATAAACGACGTAAACGGTCCGAACCAAGCCCTGGGTGACTGTTTAAGACCATACAACGAGCGTCTTAAGCGGCATACCTCATTTTCTGTAAACTCTTCTGAGAACCCAGGAGGTGCGCACATATACACTTCCTCTTTCAATTCCCCGTGGAGAAATGCATTTTTAACATCAAACTGCTTTAAGGGCCAAGATTTTGTAGCGGCTATTGAGAACAAAACTCTGATTGTATCAAGTTTTGCTACAGGAGAAAAAGTCTCAGAATAATCAATACCGTAAGTTTGGGTGTAACCTTGTGCAACTAACCTTGCTTTGTACCTTTCGATACTCCCATCAGCCTTATGCTTAACCGTGTAAACCCATCGACACCCAACTGGACGCTTCCCATCTGGCAAGGTAACCTTTTCCCACGTATTATTCTTGAGTAACGCGCTCATCTCTTCCTTCATTGCTGAATACCACTCAGGTTGTTTTAATGCCTCTCTAACTGTCGTAGGTACCATGACATCACATACGGAGGACAGAAAAACTTTTGCTTCCGTAATTGGGTACACTGATCCCTTTGAAACCTTGCTCAGGGAATACCGAGCCGGAGGCTTTCCTCTGTTCTGTCGTGGGGGAAGGATTTTACCCTGAACTGCTTTAATATCCTCATCATCCTGTACAGTTTCGCATAAAGCAGTATCCAAACTGGGAATGGAACATAAGGGATTTATATCAGAGAGACTTATATCAGAAGGTGGGATTGATACCTGACTATCCAGAATACTTGGACTATCCGCTGAAGGTGAGTCATGAGCTGGTGCGGAAGTCTGGGCTATATCCATGCCGGGAAAAGCACAGTCGGCGTCACCTACTTGTCGTGTTGGAACCGCCTCTGACTGACTAGGGTTATGGAGCCAGTCGTAGGTGTCACCAGAAATCTCCCCCTGAGACCAAGACTGGGTAGTATAGAAATATTCATGCTCAAGGAATGTACAGTCAAGAGTGATATGAACACGACGGGTACGTGGGTTATAGCAACGGTACTCTTTCTGGGACATCGCGTAGCCTACAAACACACATTTGTCGGCACACGCATCTAATTTGGAGCGTTGGGAGGAAGGTATGTGAACAAATACGGTGCATCCAAATATTTTAGGAGGTAGTGTTAGTACTGACGGTACCTCTGTATGTGACGCCAAGATAGAGAGGGGCGTATGGTGACCAAGAATTTTAGTAGGTAATCGGTTAAGGAGATATGCAGCGGTGGAGACTGCTTCAGGCCAAAAAGACTTGGGAACAGATGACTCGAGCATCATTGCACGGGTCATTTCAAGTAAGATACGATTTTTCCGCTCAGCCACACCATTCTGTTCTGGTGTGTATGAGCATGATGTTTGATGTAAGATACCATGTGTGCGGCAAAACTCCTTTAAATCATGATTCACATATTCTCCACCGTTGTCAGATCTGAGAATTTGAATTTTTGTTTGGAATTGTGTATCGACCATACGATAGAAATCAATAAACTTGGAACAAACATCAGACTTATTCTTAAGAAAATAAATCCACGTCATTCGTGAAAAATCGTCAACAAAGGTAACAAAATATTGATATCCAAGAATAGTGGACTGTGGAGAAGGACCCCATACATCAGAATGAACGAGACTAAACAAAGTTTTGACTCTAGTATTATTTGACTTATAAGTGGAGCGATGAAGCTTGGCACGAAAACATGTGTCACAAGATAGAGTAACATTAGACTGAACCAAAGACGGAAATAACAATTTCATATACCCTAGGGAGGGGTGACCCAGACGCCGATGCCATAACCATAGCCTGTGTTCAGCAGTCCCGGTGACAAGATTGGACCGGCCCTGTTGCGCCACATCTGTCATATAATATAGCCCGTCCTTCTCAATGCCACGCCCAATTATCATCTTCGAGCGAATATCCTGTAAGAGGCAAAAAGTGGGATACATTAGAAGGACACAGTTAAAATCACGAGTAAGTTGACTAATGGACAGTAATTTAGAAGATAGGCTAGGTATATAAAGACAGTTATGCACATGGAGATTAGGGTTGACCGAAATGGTACCACCCCCAGTAACTGGAATAAGTGTTCCGTTGGCCGTCTCAATACGTCCGGAGAGAATCAGAACCTGAGCCATATGTGAGTGATAATCCGTCCCACAGCGCCTTTGCAGTGGGGTACCGGGTAACATTCACCACCAATGATGGTTCTATGGTTTGAATTATCCATGTAAATACGGAATTGTCCACCTGCTCCCATATCTGAAACTCCGGGTCTGTTGGTGGTGGGGGAGGTGGAACACCAGTAAGGTGATGTCGCCTCCCCCTACCAATTATGGCTCGCGGTACTAATGGCGCCCAGATGGCGTAATTATGCCCATTTAGCTTGACTGTGACGGTAAGGTTTTCTGTGGAAAAAGGTAATGGTAAGTTTACTGAATTTGTAACTGGTTTGGATGGAGTATTTTGTAGAAGAGTAGCAACTTGTACAGCAAGATCTGCTAGAGTAGGTGTTTGTGGCTCGGTGGTTTCTGGTTTTGACATAATTCTGGGTTGTTTGATTTTTGATGGCAGGTGATAATTGCAGATACTTCACAGTATCACGCAGGCAAGCAGGTGAGATTGGTAAGGGGAAACGGGTAAGATGCAGCAATACGCTGATCTGGTAAAAGGACCGAGACAGGTATGTTTAAGGCAATGATGAGAAACAATTCTGAGCCTATTTTCAACAAACAGGCTGCAGTCTGGTAGTTGGAGTAGGATCACTCCTGCTCTGATACCATGATAAGCAGTAAGAAGATAAAGTTGATGAATGCAAATTTTCCTTCATTCATTCATACAAATCATGTACAATTTTCCCTACACTTATACACCCGGTTATACACTCATTTTTGGTAACAATAATTTGACTCCTATAATCACTCAATCACACTCCTATAATTACTCTCTTTTGATTATACACGTTTTACACACGGTTTTCATACATGGAAAGTCAATATACTCCTTTCCTAACAACATCCAGTATATCTCAACAACAGTAAAAGTTACCGTGTCATGTGCTCCAACCACATGCGGATAATTTTTTTCTGCATGGTGATGTGGCTGAAGACGTTTCATGGAGCAACCTCCAGTGTGTGTTTCTCAGAGAGAAATGCTGTGTAAGTTGAAGAAGGCGATTTATTGTCTCAAAGAGTCTTCGTACATGGTTTCAAAAGCTGAATACTGTGATGGCTACAACCGCTTTTTAGAGGTGCTCCTTGGAGCAATCTGTTTTTGTAAAGTCTGCTTTTGTAGGGTGTGTAATTTTAGCTGTTTATGTTTATGACACACTTTTAACAGGAAATGATAGAGATGTTATTGATGCAACTAGGGAACACTAGAGCAACGGTTATGACTATTTTAATAGTTTTATATTTGTGTTTACTAAATTCTTTCACTATTATAGTAGCACATAATATGTCTATTATTGTGTCATCTATGATGTACATGTAGAGTCGGGGGGTCTTACTGAAATCAAACTATCTATCCTTTAAGATGGAAGTATTGTTTGTCTGCCTCTCACATTTCCTGAACCTTAATGGTAACTTTTGTTGTAGTTGGGATATACTGAATATGGTTGGTGTGGTTAGTTATTGCATGGTAAGCATGGTGTTGTCTTGTCTTAAATGGAGTATATCTTTCGCTTGCTATAGGAAACTGGCTCTTGAGTTGCAAAGCTGAATCTATTCCTATTGATTTAATCCACTCATTTGACATGACTCATATGAACCTCTTATGGATGCTGAAAAGTATCCGATATTAGTTGGTAAACTTATTTATCTTATTGTTACTAGACGTGAAACTTACAATGTGAGAGCGGTGAGTCAGCTTGTACAAGTTACAATAGTCATACATTGAAATGTTTTTTTTTTTTTTTTTGTGGAACGGGATCTTTTATTCGTAATGAAATCAAGTCTCCAGTACAAGTTTTAGCATGCAACTAAGACACTAAATATTTACATCATCACTATCTATGGAAAGAGTATAACAAGTAGCTGCTGCTAATCTATTTACACGCCGTATAATTTCTTCTCGAACAAGCTATGAGGGAGGTAGTCGAGATACACATTCATGCACTATTTGGTTTCTTCAATATCATACACTGGAATGTTAAGCGCATGTGAAGAGTACTCCAGGTAAGTCTTTTGTACAATAGAAATGGTCATTTGAGGATAGATGTGTTTTCTGATTTTGACTATGATAGAGATAAGGGGACAATATACATACTGAACATTCATTGGAGATAATCTGGTCATATGAAAAAGTAAGAAATAGAATGCGATGTCTTATTGGCTCAAATAATGTGTGATTTGATATGATTGAAAAAATTTATAAGAAATATCGGTTTTCCAATTATTTATCCAGTGCTAATGTTTTGAGATAATCAAACAGGTGTCTGTAATGTGTCAAATCTAATATTTATGAAAGAACAAAACAAATTGATGTGGATCTTTACAACAAAAGGTGAAATCTCTTACCTCGGGAGTCTCACCGCCCCAGCTGCAAAAAAACATGTGTGGAAGATAAAAATTAGGAGTCCAGCGGCCTCCTAAATTGGGTGAGATCTTATACAGTGACTCATACAAGGTGTCCACCGCAAATCAGACATTCAGTGTAGCAGTAGACGAACACTCACAATGTGCGTGTCTCTGGAATCGAACATTTGACCTTTTGGAGCGAATCTCAACGCGAGTACCAACTGGACTATATCCTAAAGGCAATTAATGTGGATCCTCACTTTACACGAGATGTCGTTAGTAACGTTGTTGAAACCTGTTGTCCAAAAAAAACGTTGTTGAAACCTCTGTTTTATCTTTTTTTTTTTTTTTTTTTTTTTACAGGAGTTAGCAGATAACTTAAGTGAAGTTATTTCTCCGCCGGTCTTCGGTGTAAGGTATTTTTGAGAAAAACGAAAAAAAAATTTATAAGGTAGAGTAAATACATTTCAGCGAATGCATCTAGAGCAAATTTGCCCTAAAATACATATAGTTGGGCGTAAGATTTCCTTAAGTTCAGTTAAATGTGTAATTACACTTAGTTATTATGCCCAATTATGGCTTATGTGTAGACTTTATGTGTGCTTGTATGTACCATGTTATAAAATGTTAAATATACGTCAAAAGTTTTGTTATTATCTAATAAAACATAAGCTATAAAGTATTTGTTAGACTTGAAGTTGGCATCTTGCTACTTATTTGTAAGGATAATGCTTTTTGGGGTATTACCTTTATGAAGATTAGTTTGTAACTTTGAATTTAAAGGTGGAACATTGATAACATGTTTATCTTTATTTTTTAGAGAGAAGAGGCTTGATGACTCGTGATTTATGCCAGTCTCGAGTCATTGCTGTCATAACCCGAAAACAGTCACAGGTTGTTGTTAGACCATAACACATGCAATAAACACCACTAGAGGAGGTGAATATTAGTTAGCACAAATTACACTACTACTGTAGCGCCCCGTCCGAAACCAGAGTTCCGGCTCAGTGCACCCGCCATACTCTACTCCATAGAGTACAAAGCGTCGATACCATACATGTGCATGTCAACATGAATTGTAATCTATATAGCGGAAGCATCTTAAAATAAGCTCACGACATGCATGATATTATTACAACCGTTCAAATCCACACATCCACAAATACAGCTTCTCACGATAATTTTATTACATCACAATAAATAAAGCTCACACACAACAGGTACATAGCTTCAGCCTACATCTTTGCTCACGGATACTCTATCTGGGGTTCCTCCTCAATGAACACGGCATCAGGGTCCCTGTTCTCTGAAATATTAAGAGGCAAGTATGAGCGATAACCACCAACTTTTAATCGCTCAGCAAGTATTCTTTATAGATACTTCATGTGGATCATACATGGGGAAACAAGTAGTAATAAAGTAACAATATATATAATTACATCTTCATTTACAAATGACACCATTATATATAAGGAATAAACAGAACATAAGATTTTGCATCATACCTTATGGGTCATATCATTCTTCCTCAGCATATCCTTAGCCTACCTTCCATGCTTGAACACTAATCCATCTTATACTAAGGTCATAACTTACAATCATCACCTCTATGAACGTAATCTTCCTTAATCATCTTAAGGCATCATGATTGTACAAATATACTAATCACCACCTAAGGACATGATCATGACATGATGCATAAAACGTGACTTTTCATAAAATAGCTTTTCGTAAACATGGCTTTTCATAAACATGAAATTTCATAAATTGACATGATTTTCATAACTTGCGTAAAATGACATATTCATAACTTGCATAACATGACATTTTCATAACATGAAGACATAACATTTTCATCATTGGCTATAGCACTTTTCATAAGAATAATAACACACGACATACCGATCGATTTCCCATGTAGTACATATGCGACATAAAACATCATAAACATATGTATATGTACTAACGGTGACGCGCTATGACGGAGATCCCGTGTCCCAGACCCGGTGTTACACTCGGCCATATACGTAATCATATGCCCCTGACATCTATCATCCCGATACCGATGTCACGCCGGCGAACATAACATAGTC
Organism: Eustoma russellianum; assembly: GCA_036186865.1. Taxonomy (NCBI): domain Eukaryota; kingdom Viridiplantae; phylum Streptophyta; class Magnoliopsida; order Gentianales; family Gentianaceae; genus Eustoma; species Eustoma russellianum. The sequence goes on from AP025060.1 coordinate 4,495,617, forward strand.
ATAATCATGAACATAACATAACATATCGTGTGTCAATGAAATCGATCGTCTCGCGTTTATTATTCACATGCATATGAACTTTTAAAACATGATATGCGTAAAACAACTTTCAAACTTTATCTTCGTGCAGCATGAGACTTGTTCGTATGAGGTGTTATGGTAAACTACATCTTATAACATCACTTACTTATTTTCATCCTACATATCATAACTTAAAGGGATTCACACTTTGACCATCAAAAGGCCATTTGGCCATGAGGCTAAAACAGCCCACTTTTCCTCATTTTTCATCCAACACCACTTTCTTAATTTGTATTCTCTAAATACAACTCATATTCCAGCACTTAAGGGATTTGACTTTTAATTCCTAAATCCTTTAATTCTTCACGTACAACTACCTACACTTATACCATACTTTATTCATTATCACATAATTTACATATAAGTATCCATAGCATTTCACTCAAGAAACATTTTTGGTTTCTTAAATGGCCTTAGGCCGAATATATATGTAATATATATATGTATATATTTCATGGTAATACACTTATATGTGTGTGTGTATATACTATATAAGGTATTTTATACTTTTATTACCTTAATCCATGTATATATATATGTATAATTATATCCATATATACTTATTTAACATGTCACATCTCATTTTACAAAACACCCTATAAGGCCGAAAGTTAGGCCATGTCTTATACATATTTATATCTCATTTTTCTTCCTTTTACGCATATGTTGTAAGTTGTAAGTTCTCATAAGTAACATATACATATTTCTTTTCTTTCTTTTACTAAATCTTAAAATTTTAACACTAGGAAAAATACATAATCATAAACATGATGAATAACATAAAGAGTGTACTTCTTGAGCCACATTCATCATCTAATACACATCTTAGAAATGGTTATGATGAAACTCAAATGAAGTACTAAAATAGGCCACTTGGCCGTGTATGGGTGATGTATATGTGAAGATGATGATCATCAAGCAACCATTTAGACCATGTATATAAGTCATGCTTATGATGCATACATAAACATGTTAAAGACATGATCTTGAAACATATGAACACTAAAATACATAAAAATACAAACATGATGATCATCATAAAAGGAAACATAATCAAACAACAAGAGTTGAATTCTTTGTACATCTTTCTTAAGGTTCTTCATTTCATATCATTGTTCAAAGTCTATTTGTATATATATATGTGTGTGTATAACCGTATATATCTCCATATATATATATATATATATATATATATATATATATATATATATATATATATATATATTTCTCACCGTATGTATATACATGTTTCAATTATATATATAGCCTTTTATAGGTATATATATTTGTATAATTATAACACTTACAATCATGGATCTTGCTTACTTTTAAGACAAAATTTGAACATACTGCATGATGATCCCATTTTTCATATAAACATAAGTATTGAATTTGAAATCCATGAAGGATCTAGGAAGAGTACTTGCCTTGGTTCACCTTTCTTACACTTAGAAGATGTTTCCTTCACTTGGTTTGGAAGAGAGTTCTTCTTCCTTCCTCCTAGGTATACATGGTTTTTAGGGTTTAAAAGGAGGGTTAGTGAGCAACTTATGAAACTAAGTATATAGAAGAATCAAACTTAAACTTCATAAAGTTCTTACCTTGATTGCTTTTGATTCTAGATGCTACAACCTTCTTGAATCTTTCTTAGTTGATTGAGTGTTCATGATACTTGATTTGAGTGATGTTGGTATGAAGAAAGGAGAAGAAAATATTCTCCTTGTGGAGTGTAAACTTGCGGCCTATTAGGGAAGAAGGAGGGTGTTGGAGTGTTTTTTTTGGGTTTTTCTTGGAGATGGTATGAAATTGGTTGGTTGAAGATGTATTATTTGAGGGGTTAAAGAAGAAATAATTTTCTACTTTCTATGGGGGGTGGCCGGCCATGTTGGTGGAGGGATGGGGTGGGGAACAAACTTTTGACAAGTATGGGTTGAAGGGATGGGTTGGTAGGGTAAGATTCTTAGGCATTCTCTTATTTTATGTAATTTAATAAATATCAAGACAAGTTGTCTTGCCTTTACTTTTTCCTTTTCTTTTCTCTTATTTTATGTGTGTATATTTGTTTTCCTTTTATTTAATGTAGTATAAAATTGTTGTATCATGTATTTCTTTTGGATTTAATTTATCCTAATAGTTTAAGTTGTTACTAACTAATTTAATTGGGTTTTTATTGCATATACTCAAATGGTTGTAATATATTTGCTAATGTATTTGGTAATATAAGTCTAGTTTTATGAATCGTACACCTACGAAATTATATTTACGGTATTGGAAGTTGTTACGACATAACAAATTCCCGCGTTGTAACATTCTCCCCCCTTATAAAACGTTTCGTCCTCGAAACTTACGTACCTTATACAAACAATTGGGGATATTGCCTCTGCATTTGCTGCTCTGGTTCCCAAGTCGCTTCCCGCTCAGTATGATTACTCCATTGTACTTTCACAAATAGAATTGTCCGTCTCCTCAACACTTGCTCCTTACGGTCCACGATCCGTATGGGAACTTCTTCATACGTAACGTCATCTTTAATAGTTACGGGTTGCTGCCACAGTATATGATCCGGATCGTGTACATATCGCCGTAACTGAGATACGTGAAACACATTATGTACTTGGGATAATGTAGGAGGTAAGGCCAACCGGTATGCCACAGCTCCAACTTTCTTTAGTATCTCATAAGGGCCAATAAATCTAGGGCTCAGTTTCCCTTTAATCCCAAATCTACTCACGCCCTTGGTCGGTGAAACCCGCAAATACACTTTCTCGCCTACATCAAACTCAATCGGTCGTCTTTTTGTATCCGCCCAGCTTTTGCTACGGTCTTGAGCAGGTTTCAATCTATCACGTATCACCTTGATCTTTTCCAGAGTCTGTTCCACCAGTTCCAGGCCCATAATAGTTCTCTCGCCAACTTCATCCCAATATAATGGAGATCGACACTTTCTTCCATACAATGCTTCAAAGGGTGCCATACCAATAGAACTGTGATAGCTGTTATTGTAAGAGAACTCAATTAACTTCACTGATTTGTCCCAGCTAACCTTGAAATCCAAAGTGCAAGCGCGTAGCATATCTTCCAATGTTTGTATGGTACGTTCTGACTGTCCATCGGTCTGCGGATGAAATGATGTACTCATCCGGAGTTTGGTACCCATGGCATTTTGGTAAGATCTCCAGAATCGCGAAGTAAAACGTGGATCTCTATCGCACACGATACTGACAGGTGTTCCATGTAGGCTAACTATCTCATTCATATACATACTCACCAGCTTTTCTATGGATGTCTGGATTGACATGGATAAGAAATGTGCCGATTTAGTGAGACGATCCACGATTACCCAAATCGCATCATTACCATTGCGAGTCTTAGGAAGTACGGTAACAAAATCCATCGTAATATGCTCCCATTTCCACTCCGGAATCTCTAATGGCTGTAATAGTCCCGCCGGCCTCTGATGTTCTGCTTTAACTTGTTGACAAGTATGACATCTCTCCATAAACTCCGCAATGTGACGCTTTATACCGTTCCACCAATAATTTCTTTTAAGATCCTGGTACATCTTTGTTGCTCCCGGATGTATAGATAACCGTGAGTTGTGAGCTTCCGTCATGATCTCTCTTTTAATTCCATTAATGTTTGGCACACACAATCTCTCTTTGAACCAAAGACTGCCATCATTATGCAACTGAAAATCCTTCACCGGTCGTTCTTCAAACTGCTTGACAATGATCATTAACTCAGAATCATTCTTTTGCGCCTCTTTAATCCTATCAATTAAAGTGGGAGTGATCATTAATTTAGCCAGAATATTTGCAGTTGAGTCAACCACATCCAATCCAAACTCAGTTATCTCTCTCTCTAGAGGCGTCTGCCTAGCATGACTTGACTTCCTACTCAATGCATCTGCCACTTTATTCGCCTTACCCGGATGATAATGGATAGCGAGATCATAGTCTTTCATCAATTCCAACCATCTTCGCTGCCTCATGTTTAGTTCTTTTTGGGTGAAAAGATATTTCAAGCTTTTGTGATCCGTGTAGATTTCGCATCTCTCTCCATATAAATAATGTCTCCATATCTTAAGCGCAAATACAACTGCCGCTAATTCCAGATCATGAGTAGGATAATTCTGTTCATAGGGTTTCAACTGTCTTGACGCATATGCGATTACTCGTTCTTTCTGCATTAATACACAACCTAGTCTATTCTTCGAAGCGTCGCTATATATCACAAATCCCTCTCCTGAAATTGGTTGTGCTAATACCGTGCTGATATCAATTTCTTCTTAAGTTCGGTGAAGCTCTGTTCGCAATCAGAAGTCCAATCATATCACGTCTTTTTCTGCGTCAATCGAGTTAATGGAACTGCAATTTTTGAGAATCCCTCAACAAACTTCCGATAATAACCTGCAAGTCCTAAGAAACTCCTGATCTCAGTCACATTTGTTGGCCTCAGCCATTCCGTAATAGCCTCAATCTTTTTCGGGTCTACTGAGATACCATCCTTAGACACAACATGACCCAAAAATGCAACACTATGGAGCCAAAATTCGCACTTGCTGAGTTTAGCATATAACTGCTTCTTTTTTAATACATTCAGTGTTATTCTTAGATGCTCTGCATGGGTCTCTTCATCCGGTGAGTATTTTAGAATATCATCAATAAATACCACCACGAACTTATCTAACTGATCCCGAAATACTGTGTTCATCAAATCCATGAATGTTGCGGGTGCGTTGGTCAATCCAAATGGCATCACTAAGAACTCATAATGTCCATATCTTGTACGAAAAGCAGTCTTAGCGATATCTTCTGACTTGATCTTCGAAGGTCAATCTTGCTGAACACTTTAGCACCCTGTACGAAAAATTATATTGATATTTATAATAGTTATATATTTGTTATGTAATTATTTAAATTACTTACCCTTAATTGATCGAACAAATCGTCAATTCGAGGCAGTGGATATCTATTTTTGATAGTGATCTTATTCAGCTCTCGATAATCGATGCAGAGTCGCATGCTGCCATCTTTCTTCTTAACGAACAACACTGGAGCTCCCCATGGTGATACACTTGGCCGTATGAACTTCTTATCTATCAATTCTTGCAACTGTGATTTCAATTCCTTTAATTCGGCTGGGGCCATTCTATACGGTGCCTTTGAGATTGGTTCAGCTCCTGGAACGACATTAATCTCAAATTCAATCTCCCTGTCCAGAGGCAAACCGGGTAGATCATCTGAGAATACATCTGTGAACTCCTTGACTACTGGAATACTGTCAATTGATGGGGTCTCGGAATCCTTGCCAAGAGCATACACAAGGAATCCTTCGCTACCCTTCTTCAGTGATCGAAATGCTTTTGCTGCTGTCAGATAAATATTCTGCGGTATCTTTTTCATCTTGGAGTTCCCTTGATAAATCACTTCTTCTCGCATTGGATACTTAATCATCACACGCTTACCACGACAATCAATGTAGGCATGGTGTTTGAACAACCAATCAATGCCTAAAATAAGGTCGAAATCCCTAATCTGTATAGGAATTAGGGTAACTTCGAACTTCTGTCCTCCCATTTGTATCTCGCAATTCTTATATATATGATGTGAAATGATCACTTGATCACCAGCTGCTTGAACGCGATAAGGCGTATCCAGCCTAGTCGGACAACTATCAAGGTTCTTAGCAAACCTTTTCGATACAAAGGAATGGCTTGCACCACTATCAAATAATACGTTGGCAGGTATGTTGTTTGTTAATATAACACCTGAGGAAATTCATAATTCAAATATGCAATCCCGAAGCAAGCAGATAATATCATAAACTTTTCAAAATGAATTATACCTGTCACAACGTCTGGGGCATCCAGAACCTCCTCATCTGTCATCACATGTACTCTGGCATTGGCCCTTGGACCATCTCTCTGCTGAGGTGCGATCCTCAGAGGTCCCTTCCTAGGCTCAGGACAGTCTTTGATCATGTGGCCAATCTTACCACAGTTAAAGCAAGCTCCAATCTTCAGCAAACATGTTCCTGTATGCGGTTTCTGGCACTTAGGGCATCTCGGAATCGGATTCGCCTGTGGTGGACGTTGCGGCTGAGGTTGCTGCTGATAATTCTGCTGACGTGTACGTCCATCATCTCCTCTAACAGTCTTAGCCCCTTTACCAAATTGACCATCTCCAAACTCTTGGGGCCTCTTGCCCCGGGTATCAGCGTCACGCCTAATGATGTCCCTCTCTACCCGATAGCAAGCATCCAGTAATTCACCAAAATCTCTTGGGTTGGCATTCACAATCCATGTGCGAATGCGTGGGTTCAGTCCTCTCGCAAACTTGATCATCTTCAGTTGTTCATCCCCCATAACCGCTGGAGCATATCTTCCCAATGCAGTAAATCGGTTAGCATAGTCTGCCACTGTCATACCAGACGTCTGGACCAAAGACTCAAACATCCCTATCTTCTGTAAGGTAACTGATGGTGGGATATAGAATTTGCGGAACTCTCTCAGAAATCGCTCCCAAGTAACTGGAGCTGGCAAATGCTGCAAATTAGTGGTCCACCATTCATCGGCCTCACCCGCCAGAAAAGGTTTGATAACCTGGGCTTTTATCTCTTCCGGTATTTGAATCAGTTCAAAATTGTTCTGTACTTCTTTTAGCCATTTCTCGGCTATGTCAGGGTCAGATCCACCTTCAAAGTTAGGAATGCGGGCCTTCTTCATTTCTCCGTAAAAGAAACGAGTACCATGCTGTGGTGGAGGTGGTGGCGGTGGCGGTGGAGGTGTAGCATGATTCTGGTGGCTGTTGTTACCTACCGCCTGTCCTATCTGCACCAGAGCTTGCAGAACAGCCTGCTGAAAATCTCCCTGACCCTGCTGCGGTGGGGGTGGAGGCACCCGCTCAGTGTAAAGTGGAACCGGTCCTGTCTGCGGGGGTATCTGTGGTGGTGGAGGAGGAGGTAACTGTGCAGGTCTGTCAGCGCGCGGTCTACCTCTAGGTCGTGGAGACATCCTATTGAAGACAGTATCATTAGTAATCAATTACAAAAGAGATCAATTTGTCTTCCTGATTAGTTCAGAATTTTAAATTTTTTTTATTGGGGACTTAATAATTCAACAAAACTTTTAAATGTTATTTAGCTATCCCTAAATATTCTAAGGATTCTAATCTAGGATATCACTCTTGGTCTAAGATCATAACTTAAGTTCTAGGATCATCACTTAACTTCTAAGTGCTTACTTTACTATTCCCGCCGTGGATCTAGAGCCTTGGCTCTGATACCAACTGTAGCGCCCCGCCCGAAACCAAAGTTCCGGCTCAGTGCACCCGCCATACTCTACTCCATAGAGTACAAGGCGTCGATACCATACATGTGCATGTCAACATGAATTGTAATCGATATAGCGGAAGCATCTTAAAATAAGCTCATGACATGCATAATATTATTACAACCGTTCAAATCCACACATCCACAAATACAGCTTCTCACGATAATTTTATTACATTACAATAAATAAATCTCACACACAACAGGTACATAGCTTCAGCCTACATCTTTGCTCACGGATACTCTATCTGGGGTTCCTCCTCAATGAACACGGCATCAGGGTCCCTGTTCTCTGAAATATTAAGAGGCAAGTATGAGCGATAACCACCAACTTTTAATCGCTCAGCAAGTATTCTTTATAGATACTTCATGTGGATCATACATGGGGAAACAAGTAGTAATAAAGTAACAATATATATAATTACATCTTCATTTACAAATGACAGCATTATATATAAGGAATAAACAGAACATAAGATTTTGCATCATACCTTATGGGTCATATCATTCTTCCTCAGCATATCCTTAGCCTACCTTCCATGCTTGAACAATAATCCATCTTATACTAAGGTCATAACTTACAATCATCACCTCTATGAACGTAATCTTCCTTAATCATCTTAAGGCATCATGATTGTACAAATATACTAATCACCACCTAAGGGCATGATCATGACATGATGCATAAAACGTGACTTTCATAAATTGGCTTTTCGTAAACATGGCTTTTCATAAACATGAAATTTCATAAATTGACATGATTTTCATAACTTGCGTAAAATGACATATTCATAACTTGCATAACATGACATTTTCATAACATGAAGACATAACATTTTCATCATTGGCTATAGCACTTTTCATAAGAATAATAACACACGACATACCGATCGATTTCCCATGTAGTACATATGCGACATAAAACATCATAAACATATGTATATGTACTAACGGTGACGCGCTATGACGGAGATCCCGTGTCCCAGACCCGGTGTTACACTCGGCCATATACGTAATCATATGCCCCTGACATCTATCACCCCGATACCGATGTCACGCCGGCGAACATAACATAGTCATAATCATGAACATAACATAACATATCGTGTGTCAATGAAATCGATCGTCTCGCGTTTATTATTCACATGCATATGAACTTTTAAAACATGATATGCGTAAAACAACTTTCAAACTTTATCTTCGTGCAGCATGAGACTTGTTCGTATGAGGTGTTATGGTAAACTACATCTTATAACATCACTTACTTATTTTCATCCTACATATCATAACTTAAAGGGATTCACACTTTGACCATCAAAAGGCCATTCAGCCATGAGGCTAAAATAGCCCACTTTTCCTCATTTTTCATCCAACACCACTTTCTTAATTTGTATTCTCTAAATACAACTCATATTCCAGCACTTAAGGGAATTGACTTTTAATTCCTAAATCCTTTAATTCTTCACGTACAACTACCTACACTTATACCATACTTTATTCATTATCACATAATTTACATATAAGTATCCATAGCATTTAACTCAAGAAACATTTTTGGTTTCTTAAATGGCCTTAGGCCGAATATATATGTAATATATATATATATATATGTATATATTTCATGGTAATACACTTATATGTGTGTGTATATATACTATATAAGGTATTTTATACTTTTATTACCTTAAGCCATGTATATATATATGTATAATTATATCCATATATACTTATTTAACATGTCACATCTCATTTTACAAAACACCCTATAAGGCCGAAAGTTAGGCCATGTCTTATACATATTTATATCTCATTTTTCTTCCTTTTACGCATATGTTGTAAGTTGTAAGTTCTCATAAGTAACATATACATATTTCTTTTCTTTCTTTTACTAAATCTTAAAATTTTAACA
>AP025060.1:4504948-4617660 GCA_036186865.1 Eustoma russellianum
ACTAAATCTTAAAATTTTAACACTAGGAAAAAATACATAATCATAAACATGATGAATAACATAAAGAGTGTACTTCTTGAGCCACATTCATCATCTAATACACATCTTAGAAATGGTTATGATGAAACTCAAATGAAGTACTAAAATAGGCCACTTGGCCGTGTATGGGTGATGTATATGTGAAGATGATGATCATCAAGCAACCATTTAGACCATGTATATAAGTCATGGTTATGATGCATACATAAACATGTTAAAGACATGATCTTGAAACATATGAACACTAAAATACATAAAAATACAAACATGATGATCATCATAAAAGGAAACATAATCAAACAACAAGAGTTGAATTCTTTGTACATCTTTCTTAAGGTTCTTCATTTCATATCATTGTTCAAAGTCTATTTGTATATATATATATATATATGTGTGTATAACCGTATATATCTCCATATATATATATATATTCCTCACCGTATGTATATACATGTTTCAATTATATATATATATAGCCTTTTATAGGTATATATATTTGTATACTTATAACACTTACAATAATGGATCTTGCTTACTCTTAAGACAAAATTTGAACATACTGCATGATGATCCCATTTTTGATATAAACATAAGTATTGAATTTGAAATCCATGAAGGATCTAGGAAGAGTACTTGTCTTGGTTCACCTTTCTTACACTTAGAAGATGTTTCCTTCACTTGGTTTGGAAGAGAGTTCTTCTTCCTTCCTCCTAGGTATACATGGTTTTTAGGGTTTAAAAGGAGGGTTAGTGAGGAACTTATGAAACTAAGTATATAGAAGAATCAAACTTAAACTTCATAAAGTTCTTACCTTGATTGCTTTTGATTCTAGATGCTACAACCTTCTTGAATCTTTCTTAGTTGATTGAGTGTTCATGATACTTGATTTGAGTGATGTTGGTATGAAGAAAGGAGAAGAAAATATTCTCCTTGTGGAGTGTAAACTTTCGGCCTATTAGGGAAGAAGGAGGGTGTTGGAGTGTTTTTTTGGGTTTTTCTTGGAGATGGTATGAAATTGGTTGGTTGAAGATGTATTATTTGAGGGGTTAAAGAAGAAATAATTTTCTACTTTCTATGGGGGGTGGCCGGCCATGTTGGTGGAGGGATGGGATGGGGAACAAACTTTTGACAAGTATGGGTTGAAGGGATGGGTTGGTAGGGTAAGATTCTTAGGCATGCTCTTATTTTATGTAATTTAATAAATATCAAGACAAGTTGTCTTGCCTTTACTTTTTCCTTTTCTTTTCTCTTATTTTATGTGTGTATATTTGTTTTCCTTTTATTTAATGTAGTATAAAATTGTTGTATCATGTATTTCTTTTGGATTTAATTTATCCTAATAGTTTAAGTTGTTACTAACTAATTTAATTGGGTTTTTATTGCATATACTCAAATGGTTGTAATATATTTGCTAATGTATTTGGTAATATAAGTCTAGTTTTATGAATCGTACACCTACGAAATTATATTTACGGTATTGGAAGTTGTTACGACATAACAAATTCCCGGGTTGTAACAACTACCATTAAAAAAATTCCATCAAAACAGAATCTGAGAGCTACTTAAATTCAGCATCCGTTTTTGAAAAATTTACAAGTCATTGTACACAACTCTAAAAATTATGAAACTTTTCAGAAATCAATTTCAGTGTCTTGACTAGACTATTTCCAAAAATGAGTTGAAAATAAAATCGTTTTACCCTTCAAAGAAATGAAAAGATTCAGATGGTCAATCTAGATAGTATTGGACAGAAAGTTGCTGAAATTTGAAAACTTATATCTCTTTAATTACTCAGCCAAAAAAGTTAATCTTTATGTAAAAAGACTCCTTAGGATGTCTAGTTTGAGTTTCTAAAAGGCCCTGACCTGAAACTATGCTTAATAAAATCAGAATGCACGTTTCTTAGAAACTGGTCAGATTGCAGCCAGAATGGAGCAGACATCTTTCAAAGCTATAAGATTAACTTTTCTTTGCTCAAATCAAGTGATTTTTGTTGCAAATGAAATCTAACAGTCTGAAGTATGAATCCACCAAAAATCAGGAATTTTGAAAATGTTTTGCTATTTTTTCAAGTCGTATGAAATTGGATGAAAACTGCAGTGAAAAATGGGCAGAATGCAGAAAAGAAGAAACAAGACAAGAACACTAAGAATTTATCTTGGTTCGGTCAATGTGAGCTACTCCACTCCAAAGGAACACCTTTTCTTGGATTTCACTATGAAATGACACCAATACAACAAAAAGAGCCTAGCTTGATCCTTGGGTTACACACCAACCCTATTCAAGACTTGGCAAAGAACCTCTAAGAAACTTTGGTTGCAACACCTCAAACACATATTGATACAGCCCTATAAAATTGGTTAATCAATCTGAGATGTAAAATGTAGCTATACAACAACTATCAATGGAACAACTTAGCAACACAAAGAACGAATCAAGAAATAAGAGAAGAGAAAATAGCAAGACTATGAACTTCAACTTTTGCTTTCAAGTGTGTTTTTTCTCTTCTTCATTTTGCCTCCTATTTATAGTGTGAAATGAGCCTTGAAGATAAGAATGTCAATGTGACATAGTCTTCATCATCAAAGGTTAAGTGTCTTCACATCATTGGTTCGCCACCTAAACACCTTATACAGTTGGCAACTTCAAGAAGAATGATTGGTCCATCTTGTACAATTGTTTGGCCGAATTTCCACCTTGGATTGTCTTGAAAATTATGAAGATAATAAGAAGAATTAAGATGGCATATTCCTTCCAAGATTACCTCAACTCTTTAGCAAGATAATAGGCCACGTGATGGCTGAAAAATTTGACTCCAAATAGTCATATAGCCGTTGCTTTTCAAAATGAGTTTCTAAGTTGGCAACTTTTGCCAACTAGCTTGAATTTTGTTGGTCCACTTGGCATAACCTTGTATATTTGTCAAAAAAATGAATAAAACACCTTTGCCACCTGAATATGCACGTTTTTGAGGTGTATATATGTGTACAACTTCAGATTTAATGAAGCGAAAACAATATATAAAAGTTAACAAGACTTTGTCAACCAATAATTCAAAATTCTCACATTTTTCTCATTGTAAGTTGTGGTGAATTTTATACCAAGAATTTCCTCAAATTCTCTCCAAAAGTATGAGTAAGAACCTCCAATACTATATCCATAAGAGTCTTCAAGAAAATAATATAATGTGACATCGAAAACCGTCACATATCCCGCTATTGTCGATAATATCACCAAATAAAGAAAAAGAATAGATAATCACAAAATAATCTTTAAGAAAACCATAAATGAGCTCCAAAATATAGATAATATGATACTCAAGAGCTGTCTTCGAGTAAAATGACCAAACTGCCATTGGAGGGTAAAATGAAGAAAATATCCCTGATGGTAGAAAACTTCGAAAATGACCTCGATAATCAAAAATAGATATAATAACACCTTCATACTGATGAATAAGATATAAGTGTGTCCTTGTATGATTTTCTCCATGTCAAGTACCTACAAGAACGCAAAATACTACTTTTGTCCTTGTTGGTAAGTTATAGAAACTTCCAAGGCATATTAGTCACAAGATATAATAATATTATTGAAAATCACATAATAAAAACACAATAAGCATATACAAAACATGTACAAATGAAAACAACCATCTTATCACATTTTAGAAAAAAATTATGCAACCCCCAGACATCAATCGATCGAAGTATCTCTGCTTGAGAAATCGATGTCTCACAGTGAGGTCCAGATTTTGAATCTGCCCTACATCGATCAATCGATGTAAGGGATCGATGTGTCTCAGGTTTATATATCGATGTCTCGCAGTAAGGTTTTGATTTTCCTCTGCCTTACATAGATCGGTCGATGTAAGGGGATCAATGTACATTGATCGATCGAAGTGCATAAACCTGAGAGATCGACGTTATTTTTCTTCACTTATTCAACTTTTTATCATTTATAGCACCATGTGTGACATTCCTTAACTATTCAACGTTATAACTTTGAAAATTAGCTAGACATATTTCTTTTTATAGTTGTAGCATGTAGTTTGCGTCTCACCCGCCCAGACTCTAACGATAACTTTTGTTGTTGTTGAAATATATTGGTTATGATGGTTGTTGTTAAAGCAAAGTTGTTTTAAAAAGAGTAACTTTGTAAACCTAGCCCTGAGTTTTCTGATTGTTCATTGAATTTTGGTACTTGATTTGTCTATCCTCTATATTTTTCACAGGTATTTGTATAACAAAGAAAAAGAACAATTGCTTTTATACATGCACACGTATACGCTCGCACGCACACACACAGATATATATATATATATATGTATGTATATATATATATATATGTATGTATATATATCAACATTTTCACTCCCATTCGAAGCTTTCATTTATACACTTTTCTTTCATTCATGCACAAACTTTTCTCGGAATTATATTTGGTTTGTTGAACTTTTTAAATAACTTTTTTAGTTAGTTCATATATTGCTAGTGAGATCTGCACATCCTGGTATGAAATATAGAGATCCAGGTATATTTTTCAGGTCTGAAAAAGTGTGTTCGAAATGAAGTCTTCCAAGATGTCCAAAGAAAGAATCATAATAGGATGTCCGTGCAAAGACATAACTTAATTGATATTCAGACTAAAATATTGCACCTAAAAAATCATAATAAAAATGGTCACGTCATGAACCCAGATTTGTCTAGTTGTTTTCATAAAGTGAGACTTTTTTTTCATTTTTTTACCATTTATCCACCTTATGATTCAAGTTTGACTATCAATTAACCAAAAAGATATATGTTTATTACAATAAGGTTTATAATGTTAATTTTTTAATAAATATTATCATCATTATTATTATTATCATTATCATTATTAATGTTATTATTTCTAAATTCTGATTGATACTTGATCATCTCGTGTTTGGTAGGCGGCTCAAACGTTCATCATTGCGGCATAATTGAAGTTGGCCCAGTGGTTGAAGCTATACTTTTAAATCTAGTATTCTTTAAGCAACATCATTGCATAAATCTTATGGATGAGATATAATGTATATATTGTATGAAAGGTATATGGAATATTATGACAGAAAACAAAAACGGCTGTTGGATCTAGGTATTGAGTTTGGAACATGGTAGCACTAAGAATGATCATATCAATACAAACTTAACGCAATTTTCATTATAAGTTATTCAGATACAACATCTTCTGTTTCTTTCCAACACAAAGGTAAAGTTACATGTATCTGGCGTTTTCTTATTCACGAGTCTATAAGACAATGGCAAAATGTTGTTATACCCAATTAGGTAAAAGAATAAGAGTGAATGATATGGCCGTGGAGTAAAAACGACACTTCATATGTTGAGAAATATGTTTGGATAATTTTCAAAGTCATGATTTTAAGTGGTGAATACTTAAAAAAGTCACACATGGTGTTATATGTGGTTAAAAGTTGACAAAGTTGAAAAAGTTGACATCGATCTCTCAGGTTGTTGCACATCGATCGATCTATATACATAGATCTCTCACATCGATCGATCCATGTAAGACAGTGAAAGTTCAAGACCTTACGGTGAGACATGGATCTCTAAACCTGAGACACATCGATCGATCGATGTACATCGAACCCTCACTTCGATCGATCGATGTAGGTCAGAGACAAAACCTGAACCTTTCTGTGAGACATCGATCTCTGAAGCTGAGGCACTTCGATCGATCGATGTCTAGGGTTTTTAAAAATAATTTTCTAAAATGTGATAAAATGTTTGTTTTCATTTGTATATGATTTATACATGCTCATTATGTGAATCTTATGTGATTTTGATGATTTTAAATGTATTGTGAATAACAAGCCTTGGAAGTTTCTACAACTTACCAAAAAGGGCAAAATTGGTATTTCGAGTTTTGTAGGAACATCACATGGTGAAAATAATTCAAGGGTGTGTTCTTATACTATTTATCATGACAAAGGTGATATCATGATTATTTCTGACCATCCGAGTCATTTCTGGAGTTTTCTCATACCAGGGGCATTTTGGTCATTTCACCCCTGAGGGTATTTTGGTATTTTCACTCAAGGAATCTCTTGAGCATATTATTATCTTCATTTTGAAGCTGAGTTATTATTAATTTGAAGATAACATGGTGATTCTCTATTTTATTCTCTCACATAATGATATTATTGACTATAGCTGGATATGTGATTATTTGAGATGTCACATTCTATTTTTCTTGAAGACCCTCTTATATATGTTATAAGAGCATATTTATCATAATTATTCAGAGTTGTTCAAGGTGTTAAATGTGTGGAAATGATCACGACATATAAGAAGAAATATTGACAATTTCGGTGTACACGTTGACATAATCTTGTCAACTATTATCTATTGATTTATTCTTCAAATATTTGAGTTACTACACATATATGTATGATCAAAAACGTGTATTAGCAGTTGTGTGTGAGGTGGTATTCATTTTATGAGTTGGTGACAAGTGAACAAATCAAAAAGGAGTTAGTTGGCAAAAATGCCAACTTGAAAAATTCAAAGATGTAGCCAAACGGCTACTTGATATTCTTGGGTATTTTCAGCAGATTTTTGAAGTCAAGTGAAGAATTCACATGTCCTATTATTGTGCTTAAAGTTATGGATATTTTGGTGGCATTATCCTTTCTTATTTTATTAAGGAAAATCAAAATTTATTTTTGAAAAAAAAGGGAAGTAGCCAACGGCTACTATGAAGATTGTTGGAGCTGAATTTTTGTTTGAATTTGTCAAATGCCCACATGCCTATTATCTTGCCAAAGAGTTGAGAAGATGATGGAGTTGTTATGGTCTTATTATCTTCACATTTTCATGATAATTCCAAGTCATTTTGGAGTCAAAAATTCGGCCATGCTGAAATGCCAAGGTGGACCAATCATTTTGTCTTATTTTGCCAAGTGTACAAGGCCAACCAATGATGAGAAGACATTTGGAATTGATGATGAAGATGATGACACATTAGAGTTCTTATCTCCAAGGCTCAAATCACACTATAAATAGAGGCAATGGTGAAGAAGATAACACACTTGAAGCTCACAAGCATTTGTTGAATTGTCTAGTTATCATCTTCTTCTTGTTGTATTCTTGTTCCATTCTTTGTAGCAAAGGTGTTCTTGTTGTTTTTGTTGTGCTACAAGCATCTTGAGCTTCATTTGTAATATTGATTAGCCATTTCTATAAGGCTATATCAATAGGTTGTAGAGGTGTTGCAACTAAGTGTTGTATAGAAGGTGATTATCCAAGTCTTGTGTAGGGTTGGTGTATAACCCAAGGATCAAGCTTGGTTCTTGTTGTAAGGTGATTCATTTGATAGTGAAATCCAAGGAAAGGTGTTCCTTGGGACTGGAGTAGGTCACATTGACCGAACCATGATATATCCTCGGTGTTCTTGTCTTGTTTCTTCATTTCTGTTTTCTTCCCGTTTTTACTGCAGTTTTCACACAATTTCTCACAATTTGAAAAAATAGCTAAACACTTTCAAAATTTGTGATTTTTGGTGGAGTTATACTTCAGACTGTTAGCTTTCATTTGCAATAAGAATCACTTGATTTGCGCAAGAGAAAGTTAGTCTTTCAGTCTTTGCAAAATAACTGATCCAATCTGGCTGCAATCTGACCAGTTTTAAGAAAACTTATATTCTATATTTATCGAAAATTTTTTAAGGTCAGGGACTTTTGGAAACATTATCTACACATCCTAAGGAGTGTTTTGATATAAAAATCAACCTTTTTGGTTGAGTATTCAAAGAGAAACACGTTTTTGCAAAATCAGCAACATTCTGTCCAATTCTGTCTAGATTGACCATCTGAATCTTTTTATTTGTTTGAAGGGCCAACGATCTTATTTTTTTCTGAATTTTGGACAAAGTCTTGTTAACTCATTAGAGTTAAATTCTAGAAAGTTTCATAATTTTTGGAGTTGTGTACAATTATTTTTGAATTTTTCAAAAACAGGTTCTGAATCTGAGGCAGTTTCAGATTTTGTTTTCAAAGGGGATTTTTACAAAGGGTTGCATTGTAATTTCCGCTAACCAGTATTTACCCCTCCTTCTAGTGGTGTTTATTATAGGTGCACAGTCCAACATCATATAAAAAGATACAAGGACTCCCAGTGCATAACTCAGTTGGTACTCGAGTTGAAATTTGCTCCAAAAGGTCAAGAGTTCGAATCCAGGGACACGCACAGTACGGGTGTTCCACTAATGCTAGGCCGAAGACCTGATTTGTGGGGACACCTTGTATGGGTTGTGAAGATTTGATATGAATCAAAAACTGAAGATGCTAAAGTGCAACAATATACTGTTGCTGCAGAGAATATGAGTGTGGAAGAAAAATAGCATGCAGAAGCAGAACTGAATTTGTGGAAAAATGTATTCTGCATTTCCTTTGCTGCCTTTCACGTGTATATATAATACAAAATCTTTCTCTACAAGAAAAACAAAAGATGTAACTAACTCCTTCTAGTATAATCTAGCTAGTATAACATTTACAACACTGCCCTTTTACTAATGTACAACCAAATCTCTTTCCCGCTACTACTAGCTATATCTTGTACTTCAGGCATTGCCTTCGTTGCTGTCTTCCTGCCTTTAGTCTTTTGCTCTGTTCCTGCTGCACCATCAACTTCAACATGGGTCACTGCGTAAGTCCTCGCCCAACCTAGGAGGTCGCTGAGCTCCTGATTTGCATCCTCCATAATGTTCCTTAGGGCTGAGAGGGTGGGGATCCTCAAGGCCACTGATCCCTAACAAAATGATAGTCCAGCTCAATGTACTTTGTTCATTCATGAAACACGGGATTTTCAGATATATATATAGCGCTTTTATTGTCACAATGCATCAATGCTTGAAGTGTCACCTTGATGTTCAAATCATTCAGCAAATATACCATCCATTGCAACTCACAAGCCCCTAATGCCATTGATCTATATTCAGCTTTTACAGAACTTCTGGATACTGTAGCTTGTTTCTTACACTTCCATGAAATCAAAGACTTCCCAAGAAACATACCAAACCTAGACACTGACTGTCTTGTATCGTGACATCCGCCCCAATCAGAGTCTGTGTAAATCTCTAAGCTTAATTCATTCTGTGACGGGAAAAACAATCCTTGGCCTGGACATTTTTTCAAATATTTTAGCACTTTGTATCCTGCTTGCAAATGGTTTACTGTTGGAGCTTCAAGAAACTGACTTAATTGCTGAGTTGCAAAACTTATATCTGGTCTAGACATCGTCAAATAAATCAACTTTCCAATCATTCTTCTATAAAATGTGTTGTCAGGCAGCAATTCTGAATCTCCTTATGTTAGTTTCATTCCTGCACTCATGGGGGTCATTGAGGGCTTACAAGAAGTCATCCCGTATTGTTTCAATAAGTCCACTGTTTATTTTCTCTGTGATAACATGATGCCCTGTTTGGACCTTGCCACTTCCAACCCAAGAAAATACCTCAAGGTCCCTAGATCTTTGATGCTGAATGCTTTGTTAAGATATTGCTTCATCTGCTCTATAGCCTGGATGCTGTTACTTGCCAAAATAATGTCATCCACATAAACCACTAAATACAATTCTACATCCTTTGAACAAAACATGAATAGACTGTAATCATGATAGGATCTCCTAAAACCTTTGGCAAGTAGTGCTTTAGTTAACTTTGCATTCCATTGTCTACTCGCTTGTTTTAACCCATAAAGAGATTTATTTAATTTACACACCATATTAGGATCAATAGAGTAAATACCTGGTCGTAGCTTCATATAGATATCTTCCTCTAGGTCACCATGAAGGAAAGCGTTGTTTATGTCAAGTTGATGCAAATGCGAGTTCTTAGTAGCAGATATTGCAAGTAAAATACTGTGGTAAGTTTGGCCACTGGTGAGTATGTATCATGATAGTCCACCCCCTCTTGTTGACTAAATACCTTGGCTACCAACCGTGCCTTATATCTTTCAATTGTTCCATCTGGTTCCACCTTCAACTTGTATTTGTATCCTACGACATGCTTGTTGGTAGGCAATTTTACAATGGTCCATGTGTTGTTATGCTCTAATGCTTTCACTTCTTCTTCCATGGCTTTTCTCCACTCCCTGCATTCAACTGCCTCAACAAATGTGCTAGGCTCAGTGTATACATCAATATTAACATTAAATGCTTTAAATTCTAAAGAACAATTCTCATATGACATATTCTGTGTGAGAGGGTAAAGGACCTGATTGCATTGATAAGGTTGTAAATGACTAGTAAACTTTCTGATTCTAGTAGATCTACAGAGATATGAAGTGATTTGAGTAGTATCAGGTGGTGAAATATTGTCTTCTTCTGTGGCGGGGTTTTGTTGAATTAGAGTAGGATGTGATTCATTAGGAAAACATGGAAAAGTGACATCTGAGAAAGGTATTGGGAGGTGAGGATGTGATTGAGATGAGGTGGTTGGAACAGATGAGTTTGAAAGAGGGAATATGCTCTCATGAAATTTAGCATCCCTGGAGACTTGGATCCTTCCTTTTTTGCAATCCATGACTATGTATCTCTTAGTGGTAGCTGGATACCCAAGGAAAGCACACTTAATGCTTCTGTCGTCAAACTTGGTTCGATGTTGAGGTGATGTGCACACATATGCTAATGATCCAAATACTTTCAAATGGGAGTATTCTGCAGGCTTTGGATACAGGATTTCAAACAGTGTTTTGTTTTGTAAAACTGACATAGGTAAACGGTTGATAAGATATACGGCGTGCGTGACACAGTATCCCCAATATTTTAATGGTACCCCAGATTGTATTCTTAGAGCTCTAGCTAGATTCAAAATGTGTTGATGCTTCCTCTCAACTAGCCCGTTTTGCTGTGGTGTATTATTACAGGATTTCTGATGGATAATGCCCTTTGCCTTATATACCTCGGGTAAGTTAAATTCCAATCCATTGTCAGACCTAATGACTTTAATTCGTTTGTCAAACTGAGTTTCTATCATGTATATAAAAGAGATGATCAAACTTCCAGCTTCTGACTTATGACGCATAAGAAATACCCAAGTAAAACGAGAACATCCATCAACTAGAGTTAAGAAATACTGTTGTCCATGAATAGTAGATATTCTATAAGGTCCCCATATGTCAACATGCACAATCCCAAACACCAACTGACTTTCAGAACCTTTGAGTGGGAAACTGGTCCTTTTTTGTTTCGCTAGAGGACATAGAGGACAAACATAGCTACAATCTAGTGAATGAATGTTGAGATGTTGTTTATGCAAAACTTGTAAAGACTTCGCTGAAGGGTGTCCTAATCTGTAGTGCCATAAGGCGGATGAAGCTCTTGCAGCTTTGATTTCTGACTCAACTAAGCAGCTAACCATTGATTGTTGACATAATGGAGTGGCACCTTGGAAATAGTATAATCCATTGTCATGACTAACTGAACCAATCATCTTCCGTGTAGTCTTGTCCTGAATCACACATTGATTTGCAACAAATATAACAGCACAATTAACATCATGTAGAAATTTACTCAAGGATATCAAGTTGTAGGAAAAATTTGGGTCACACAGAACATTTGTGAGTGTAATAAAGGGACTGAGTTTAATCAAACCAATATGAGTGACTGGGGCTGTGATATTGTTTGGCATTTTAACGTGCATTCCAAAGGCTGGTATGGGAGATAAAAGGAAGGAAACAGAACATGTAATATGATGAGTTGCACCAGAATCTAATAACCATTTGATGTTACTTGATGTATTACCTTGATCTAACATACCTGCCTCAGCATTTGAGAAATGTGACCGTAGATGTTGAACCTGATGCACCTGAGGCTCAATCTCCCTGTTGGCAAGTGGAGTCTCCTGAATCTGAACTCCTTGCAGCAGTTTCATCAAGTATCCATACTGATCCTGTGGAATTCCTTTTTGTAATGGTTGTTCTGGGGCTTCATTAGTCTCATTGTGTATTCCTGAATCAAAGTTCATTCCTCCTTCTGTACCAACTTGGTTTACATTAGGTGCTCCCCTACTTTTCCCTTTAAATTTGGGAGGGTACCCATATTTTTTGAAACATCTGGATTCTAAATGACCAAGCATTCCGCAGTGAGTACACTGTGGCCTACCTTGCCCAGAACGTTTCTGTCTATTAAAGTTTTTGTATTCAGTATTATAGTTATTTCCCTGTGGATTAAACTTAACAGCCATCACATTATTCTCATCAGATCCAACTTGATTATGAGCATAATTGGTTTGTCTTTCGTGTTTCAAAACCATTCCAAATGCCCTTTTGACATTAGGCATCAGACTCATCATTAGAATCTGTGATCTAACATTACTATATTCATCATTTAGACCCTTCAAAAACCGTATGACATAATCTTCCTCGACGTAGTTCCTGAATCTATATAACACTCCACAGTTGCACTTCGGATTACATGTACAGTTAGGCAATGGTCTTAAAACCAACAGCTCATCCCATAAGATTTTTAAGCTAGTAAAATAATCAGTCACATTAGATGTACCTTGTTTAATGGAGTGGATTTCTTTAATCAAATCCGACATTATAAATGGATCAGCATTGGAAAACCTATCCTTAAGATCATCCTAAACTTCCTTTGCAGTGTCCATCCATAGAACACTTTGAGAAATTGATGGCTTAACTGAGTTGAGAAGCCATGAAAGGACCATATTATTGCCCTGTGTCCATGCTGCAAACTTCGCATCAGTTGGATCCGGCATGATGATCGTGCCATCAACAAACCCGACTTTGTTTTTTGATAGTAGAGCCATCTTCATGGCTCTTGACCATTGGTGATAATTATTCCCACTGAAAATTGGTTGAACCAAGATTAAAGAAGGATTTTCATTATGGTGTAAATAAAACGGACTGGATGGTCTGATTTCATTGACAGGAGCTGCTGCTGCCATATTGATCTAATATCGAAACTCAGAGAAAGCGATTGATTGAAAGAAAGATCGAAGAACTAATGCCCAAAGATGGGCTCTGATACCATGTGAAGATTTGATATGAATCAAAAACTGAAGATGCTAAAGTGCAGCAATATACAGTTGCTGCAGAGAATATGAGTGTGGAAGAAAAATAGCATGAAGAAGCAGAACTGAATTTGTGGAAAAATGTATTCTGCATTTCCTTTGTTGCCTTTCACGTGTATATATAATACAAAATCTTTCTCTACAAGAAAACAAAAGATGAAACTAACTCCTTCTAGTATAATCTAGCTAGTATACACATTTACAACGCTGCCCTTTTACTAATGTACAACCAAATCTCTTTCCCGCATACTACTAGCTATATCTTGTACTTCAGTCATTGCCTTCGTTGATGTCTTCCTGCCTTTAGTCTTTTGCTCTGTTCCTGCTGCACCATCAACTTCAACATGGGTCACTGCGTAAGTCCTCACCCAACCTAGGAGGCCGCTGAGCTCCTGATTTACATCCTCCATAATGTTCCTTGGGGCTGAGAGGGTGGAGATCCTCAAGGCCACTGAATAGCTTTTTACTCCAAGATAAGAGGATAAAGTGACTTAGTTTAGATAACGCAAACATGATGAAATTTATACTCGTTTCTTAGCACCTTAGATTGGTAGGCATAAATTAAAGAAGTCATTAATAGGTAAAGGATTGAATTAATGTTCATAATTAATATTCTCTATTCTCCAAAAACGGAGATAATGAAATAAGCAGTGTAATCATATAGAAAAAGAGCCCATATATGATTTAGTAGACTTTATAAAGTAACAGTAGACAAAGCAAAATCTCTGAAGTCACCGCTGTCATTTAGGTGGCGTTTGGTTCACACTTAGATATCAGAATTAGAATCGGAATGGGTATGACAGAGTATAAGTTTGGAGGATATGAGTTTGGACCTAAAAGTGATAGTTGTTTGGTATTGAAGTGAGAATGAATATGATAGACAATGATGGTGTTTGGAATGTATCGGAATTGAAATAGGTATCGAATTTGGACGGCCGGAAAAATAGACGGAAATATTTGACCGGCCGAAATAGTGACTGACCGACGGTGGCGGACAGTGGCGTTGACCGGCCATACCCCTCATTCACCCATATTGATAGACAAGTGGGCTAGTATATCAAAAAAAAATATATTCGTTACCAAATATTTGGATATCAAAGTGATACCCATGTCTCCCATTTCCCCAAACAAACAATTTCAATGGGTTCGGATTCCTTCAAACCCATTCCCTTATTCCCAAACATTCCAATCAAACACCACCTCAGTATATATTCATTGAGATACATTCAGCCATTGGCATTCAGAAAATAATGCCAAAAAAATTGAATTTCATGAATGAGAAGATGAACAAATCATCTAGCTCCTAATCAGGAGTGAAAGCTGTCTAAGAAAAGAACAATTCAATTAACAAATGTAGGTTCGAAGTAGGACACATGCATCATAGATGCGGTACTATTATTTGGGTCATTAATTATTTATGTTATGGTATCAATCCAATTACGTTAAAGAATTGTTGGCTTAGTTTGCAGTGTACACTTTATATGAGTTGTCTGATAAAAAAAACCTTACTAATCTAGGAACCGCTAAGTTCATGATTTACTTTTTATACGAAGCTTTTTGAAACTGAAGCGGTAGACAACTTTAGAATCAGTAAATGACCTTTACCAATTAATAGAAATAACAATTCAAACCGTAAGTGTAAGGAAAACCTTCTTTTTTAAGTGTGGTTGTATTTTTGTTATTGCCTTAAAATGTAAGAATTTCTGTAATAATTTATTAACTTATATATCTTTCAAAAATTATTCTTTCAAGTAATTCACAAAGAAATGTTGTTAATTGGTAAGAAGTAACAAAGGAATTACAAAACTAGCCACTAATGACAGTCCTATGGATTGGCCTAAATTTTTGCTAGTACATTATATCTCTACTATTGTATGATATATGTAGGTATATATAGAGCCGGAGATCTCACTAGAAGCAAGTTCTCTATCCTTTTTCATGGAGGTATTGTTTGCCTACCTTTTATCCTCCTCAGATCCTAGCGATAGCTTTTGTTGTTGTTCAGATATACTGAGTATGTATGGTTGTGAATTGATTAAATGAAATGTCAAAATAAATGGAGATAATAATGTCAATCTTTCTAGTAAATCACTCTCAATGGCAATCACATATTTCAAAGCTTTAAAAAAAAACTGAAAGATTCTTTGATTGTCACTGGATAGCATCTGCACACATACATCCCCGTTATTAAAATAGAATGACTAAGACTACTAACAACCAATCACAAGTGATGTTTGTATTTGGAATCTTGATATCAAAAGTCAATCATAAAAATTGTACGTGGCGCGGGCTTATTGGCTGTATTTAATATTTCTGTCACTGCAACCAAACACCCCACTAACCTCATCGAGCGGGATAGGATCCCCTCACCGCACCTCCCTCACCGCGTGCGTGACCGCGCGACACGTGGCAAAAAGGGGGATGGTGAGGCTGGGTGAAGATAACCCTCATCCAGCCTCACCACCCCCTACTGCTGCCACGTGTCGCGTCCTGGACCGCACGGTGACTCACCGCGCGGTGAGGAGATCTCATCCCTCATCGAGCACCCAAAATATTCTCAGATCAGAGACAACACTATCTATATATTAATATATGCAATTATGTCCCCAGAACATGGTCCAATTGGTTCCGGACAAGAGTTCTCGTAAATGAGTTCAGGGATTCAATTCTTGTCAAAGGCAAGAGAGTCTCTTTCTATCAAGTGCATAGTGTGGGAGCTTCCTTGGATATAGGCTTGCCTGCAGTGCTGGGGGCTCCTTATGCAGACTACTGTGTAAATAATCAAGCTTCTGCTAACAGGCCGTTGGGTACCTGATTTACATCCCTACACTACCTTTGGGACTAGGTGCGGCAGCGACCCTTACTGGTTGGGGTTCAACCTTTAATATATGCAATTATCATTTCCTAACCCCACTATCCAACCCATCATAGAATATAAATTTTAATTATCACTAATATAATTAAACTCTTGTTTAGAATAAATATAATGAAATATTTAATAGTACACTATACTTACAAATAAAAAAGGACGTTATGTCCCATGACATAGCTCAGTTGATACTCTGAGTGGATTTGTCACCAAGAGATTAAGAGTTCGATTCCAGGGACACGTACAGTGTGAGTGTTTCACTGCTGCTAGGCCGAAAGCCTATTTTGCGGGAGGGGGGACACCTTGTATGGGTCCCTACATAAAGTCCTCAACAATTCAGGAGACCGCTGAGTTTATGATTTGCATTCTCCACAATGCTCCTTAGGGCTAGGACGGTGGGGGCCCTCAGGGCCAGAGTATAGCCTTTTGCCAACAAAAAAGAGAAGTTCTCGGTGCCTAAACTCCCGTATTTGCGCGGGGTCCGAAGTACCCATTATCCAACCCATCTTAGAATATAAATTTTGATTATCACTAATATAATTAAATTCTTGTTTAGAATAAATCTAATGAAATATTTAATAGTACACCATACGTAAAAATAAAAAAGGACGTTCTCGGTGTACTAAGCTCCCGCGTTTGCGAATGGTCCGAAGAAGGGCTAGATCGCTTCGCGATCTGATGTACATAGCTTTACCCTACACTTTTATGCAAGAGGTTGTTTCTACGGCTCGAACTCATGGATTCAAGGTCACAAAACAACAACCTTACTATACGTACAAATAATGATGGGAAAATGCATGTTATACTTCCTTAATTGGTTCCATACTACTTTTCCGTATAGCGCTATATATACACACACAGAGATATGTTCTTATTTATGATATTTTGATATTCTTGTTAATTTTATTTTGTGATTCATTATTAGCTACTCATCAAACAAGAAGTTCTATATTTATCATTCACAAACTTAAAAATTTATAGCTCATGTTTCTTATGTTAACTCATGTTTATTCAAATACATAGAGACACGAGCTATAAATTTTTAAGCATGTAAATGATAAATATTTTCTTGTCGATGAGGTAGCGAATAATGAATCATTAAATAAAATTAACTAAAATGCGTATTTATCAAAATAGTAAGTATCATAAATAAGCACATGAAAGATGGTGAAGACAATTAAACCGAACAGTTTTATTTAATGTGACAATGATATTGGAATGTAAATGTATGGGAAATAGTGTAAATCGATATTGTTCTCACTTCTGTCAGAAGATTAAACAAAACCAAAAAAAATATGCCGACTCAGCTGATACCTTTTTTTTTTTTTTTTTTTTGTAAGTAAACTCAGCTGATACCTAAACCTTCGCGAAAGTCTTGTCCTAATGTTATAACAAAGGTCGTAAGTTTCTAAATTATATATCATTATATTTCGAAACGATTCGGTCCCTCTTTCGATTCTATGTAATTACGAGAGGTTAGTGCGGTAGAAACGTCATTTTTATATTAAAAACTTAATTACATAAAAAAACTTTCAAGATAGAGACGACAACAACAACTTGGACTGACTGATTATTGAGCTTCACTCCAGAATCGATATTATGAGTTGTTTGTTGTTTATCTGTCTTTTTTTTTTTTTTGTTTCTGTTTCTGTTTTTTCCCCCTTGATTTTTGAGTGATAGAACGAAATTGGTAAAATCATCGCATGACAAATACGTATCAATAGGTGCACTAAGTTTTAAAACTCTGGTGTAGCGTTATTATTATGGATATTATAGACATTGATAACACAAAATGTTTATATTTTTGGTTGTATATTCTGTTACACAAAAATCGATAACTTAAGTTGATTTAAATACTTACTCAAATTCTGTATGTGCCAAATCCTTCTTTTACTTGCTTTGTGAAATCAACATTTGTGTGTTTCTAACAGTTGTGTATATCCAATTTCTTTATATTTTGTTATAGACATGAGTCTCTAAGACATTGAGGTAATGTTGATTTAAATACTTACTCAAATTATGTATGTGCCAAATCCTTCTTTTACTTGCTTTGTGAAATCAACATCCGTGTGTTTCTAACATATGGGTATGGTTGTGTACATCTAACTTCTTTATACCTTGTTATAGACAAGGAGTCTCTAAAGCATTGAGGTAATGTTGTTGTTGTTTGTACTTGCTTTGTGAAATCAGTATTTTAACACTTCCAATAAGTATCATCGTTAAGTGTCAGCTCTCATTCTATTATGTAGTCCTAAAATTTTAGATACTGCGACTCTATTACAAGTCTCACAGCACTAGTTATTTTTCCTTGTTTAACCCATGCTAGTGTAAAAATAGTTTAACTTTAGTTGACTTTGTATAATTTGCCTTATATTTATATATCATCTTCTTTTTTTCCTTTCTTTCCAATTTGAGACATGATATTGCATGTCCCAAAAATATTGTCCTCCTTTCTACTTTGATTTGCCTCAAAATTATTGTCCACTTTCTAAAAATCGTAAGTACTAATAGTTAAAGTTTCTATGCTACTTCTTCAATGGACACTTACATGATTTCTTTCTATTTTATATCAATAACCAACTAAGGGTAGAGTATGAATAGTGTCTCATAAATTTTGTCTTTTTAAATTGTACTTAAGTCAAACTAGGCAAAGAAGTTAGTGTATCTGAAAATCAATTTGGATTTATTTCAGAAAGGTCAAAACTAAAAGCTATTCATCATTTTAGTAGATTAATAAATAGGTATTAAGAGAAGAAGTAGGGTTTGCATATGGTTTTCAGTGACTTGAAAAAGGCATATGATAAAGTTTCACGAGAGATTCCGTGGAGAGTGTTTGAAAAGAAATGTGCAAGAGTAGCATATATAAAAATAATAAAGACATGTATGAGAACCCGATGACAAGTATAAAGACTTCAAGAGGACCAAGCACAGAGTTTTCTATTACGGTGGGTTTACACTAAGGATATGCATTAAATCCAAACTTATTTGCTTTAGTTATAGATGATCTCACTTGACGCATTCAAGATAGAGTTTTGTAAAGCATGTTACTTGCATACGATGTGTTGGTGGATGAGACTAGTGAATGAGTCAATGCTAAGTTAGAATGTTAGTGGAAGACACCAAAGAAAAAAATTTCAAATTGAGTCGAAAGAAGACAAAGTATATAAAATTTAATTTTAGCATTAAAAGAATGATCTTGGAATCTTGTGTGAAACTAGAATTCCAACAGATTCACCTGGGTGAGTGTTTTAGGTATTTAGAAGCTATAGTACAAAAAGATGGAAGAATTGACTAGCATGTAAATTACAAGGTACATGCAGCGAGGTTAAAGTAGATAAATGTGTCAGGTCTTCTTTGTGATAGAAAATTATATTTAAAACATAAAGAAAAGTTTTATTAGACGGTAGTAAGAGTCACATTGTTGTATGGATCTAAATGCTGGATAGACAATTAGGAGAATGGATAAAGGGTGCGCATGGTGGTAATGAGAATGTTAAGATGATATGTGGACATACAAAAGACAAAATAAGAAATGGGCATAAAAGAAAAAAATATTGGTGTGGCTCATATAGATGAGAAGATGAGGGAGTCAAGATTAAGATAGTATAGACATATGCAAAAGTGTCCTAACATGAACATGTCAGGAGGTACGAGACAATAAACAAGGTGCGTACTAAATGTGAGGTAAGGACACCAAAGAAGATATGGAGATAGACAATAAGAAATAATATGACTAATATGACAATTGAAGAGCAAGCATATGGTCAGTGATGAAACAGAGTGTAGGCTTTTGATTTATATAGTCGATGTCATGTAGATGATATAAGATTTAAGTGGGAATTTTAGATACTTAGGTCGGTATCACGGTTGATGTTATATGATATTTTTGAAAGAGACGTATTCTAGAAGCACATATTATATAATGGATAGTAGGAAACACAATGAGTATAAAATTTAGGCTATGACTCAAATAAAAAATAAAAAAACCAAATAAATAAAACGTAAGAGAAATGATTGATTCATTTAGTCAATCCAACATAGTAAAAAAAAAAGGTTGAGTATTATTGAATGTAGTTGTTTCTAAGTCAAAATAGGGCGATATTTTAACTCATAGAATATTTCATATGTTTGGGTCATAAGATACTTATCTGACTTTTTTGGTTCTCTTATCCGATTGAATATTGTAAAAATTTTAATATCATTATTCAAATAAACAAGGTCTATTGACTCTTCCAATATTTTCGAACTTCTGTCGAAAAAAAAAAAAGGTACAACACAAAAGCATAGCCTCTAATATATTATAATAACCAACAGTATGCCTTCATTTGAGGCATCCTATTATTCCCCATTCTCACGAAGTACTTATGACCGCAGAAATCATATAATTTTATAAGTATTGTGCTCGCATTTTATGATTCAGATATGTATTAGTACCAACGCAGTTTCCATAACTCAACAACAACACCAACAATATTACCCTATTGTCTTTGAGGCTACCGTCTATATCGAGATATGGAGAGTCGGATGTACGCAACCATACCTATGTGTTAAAAATATACAGATGTTGTTTCATTATGACTCATAACTCAGTTAACAAGTTAGAAAATTTCAAAAATTTCTGGACTTGTATTTCTTTTACTTGAATAATAAATGTTTAAAATGTTGACAGATTTTGTGATTGTATGTTCTCCTAATTGTGACCTCTGCCGTAACATGGAAAAGTACTGTTTATGTTTTGTTTTTTCTTCTTTCGTTTGATTGCAAAGAAAGAGATCTTTTAGATTGTCCTTTTCAGGACATTCAATCAAAGCACGACTTTCCTTAGTTTCCACAAAACTAGATCTGAATGATATCTATCTAACCCTGTCAGCCACGCGACAATACCTATCTTCCCCTGCTGCTCCGTATATTTAATCTGTATAAAGGCCGTTTTCGGTGCACTCCGCTCCATTGTTTACTCATGATTCGGAAATAAATCAGATCGTTTCATGATCTAATGTACACAGTCTTATCTTACACTTTGTACAAGAAACTGTTTCCGCGTCTCGAACCCATAATCTTAAGATCACAAATCAGTAAACTTATCAGTTGTTCCAAAACATACACTTATTTCTTCTCTATATGTATGTCATATACCGATTTTTTCTTCCAATAAACAATTTAAATGAGAAAAAGCTTCCTCAGTCCCATATAAAAGCATATCAAAAGCTTCCTCAAGTACCTAGACTGATATTTATATATTGTCCATAAAAAAATTTATTAACAATAATTGAACATATAATTTATAAGGGAAAAAAAGACAAAACTTAACACTAAACCAATATTGTTTGGCTTCATCATATACCGAACTAGATTTTCTTTTTAATATGGTCTCCTCATTTGTCATCTCGAGTATAAAAATATATAATTTTGTTTTTAGAAATACATAGGCTAGGAGGTTTCGTGTGTGCAAGATTCATCAATTTTCAACTTTCATTATGGGTAATGTATTAGGATGGACATTGGAGCAACTGGTAATGTTGCTGTTTTGTAACCTTGAGGTTACGGGTTCGAGGTGCGGAAACAGCCTCTTGCATAAAGTGTAAGATAAAGTTGCGTACATTAGATCGCGAAACGATCATACTCCTCTTTAGACCTGCACAGACGCAGGAGCCTAGTGCAGTAACATCCATTATTGGTAATGTAAAGTGTATGGTAAGACTGCATACATTAGATCGCGAAACGATCCTTCCCCTTTCTAGATCATGTGTAAACGCAGAAGCCTAATGCAGTAACACCCATTATTGGAAATGTGGAAGGGTTCTTTCCTTATCATTATTTCTCAAGAAGATTGAAAAGGTAGGGGAAGGTAGGGAAAAGATCTCTAGCACCATACGATTTTATTTTTTTTTAAAATGCCTCATCTTAAATCGTTAAAAAGAAAGTATATGCCAAGATTAATTAGAGAATATTGTTCTTCTATGACAGACCATTTTACGAATATAACTATTCTCTTTATCTTTGTATTTTCTTTTGGAGTGTCCTAAATGATTTTAATCTTCTTTATAGTATTTTAAAATTATTATAACTCCTTGATTCCAATTTTTTTAACTTTAGTGATGCTTTAACCAACAAAGAAATTCCAGTATTTGCTTTACTTTTTAGTTTTTCATAATTTAAAATTGTCATTATTACTAAAAAAGAATATGTAATAATACTACTAAAGCAAGAATGTTTAAGGGGAAAAAAGTAATAATTTAAAGCATAACAACAATGTTCCATTCATTTCTTTTAGAATTAAGATCTAAGTCACGAGGATTATGACCCTACTTTAAGGAGAACCACGTCTAAACTATATAGATGTCTTTGATACAATATATCGATTGATGAATTTTAATTACCATGGATGTACAACAGAGTTTATAACACGTTAGAACTTTAATGTGGCTCTACCCACATCTTAAATTTAATTAATAGAAACATCATAATTGGATAATCTAATTTAAATAAATACATCTCAATTAGATCGAGTCATGAAAACAGTAGAAGTGTTACCCTCCCAAATAGCACGTGTAAATAATGAATTATGCCATTAGGCTACGTTTCGTCCACTTCAAATTTGATTTTTTAATTATTTTGTTTGAGGTGTAATAAAAACGTGGTTTTGACAAACCTTCTTATACTGGTTATTAGGGATGTAAACGAGCCGAACGAGCCGAGTATTGCATTGTTCAAGCTCGGTTTATTTAACTTAGCAAACGAGCCGAGCTTGTTCATTTATTTAAACGAACATATTTAAGTGTTCAAGCTTGGTTCGTTTAACTCACGAACAACATTAACGAGCCGAACACTTTAAACGAACGGTGACACTTATCGAGTTCGAACAAAAAAAAGTGTTCAAGCTCTGTTCATTAACCTTTTATCCGAGCCGAGCTCGAGCTCGAGCTCGAGTCAAACGAACCGAACAACCGAACGGCTTGGTTCATTTACAGCCCTACTGGTTATTTATTATGCATACAATACGTAGAAAATACTCTCCAGGCCAATCACAAATATCCCCACCAACTCCCCTCCCCTCTCTCTAATCCAAATCAATACAAAAATCTTTAACAAAAGCCCAATTTGCAGTAGACATTTTGTGTGTGGTCATTGTGTATGACCTCTTCCAACCTAGGAGGCTGCTGAGCTCCTGATTTGCATCATTCACAATGCTCCTTGAGGTTAGAACGCTGAAATCCCCCAAGGTCAAGGTATGGCATTTTGCGCCCCCATGACATAGTGCAGTTGGTATTCGGATTATGATTTGCTCCAAGAGGTCAATGGTTCGATTCAGTGACATTCACAGTATGGGTGTTCCTCTGGTAGTAGACCTAAGGCCTAGTTTGCAGGGAAACAACTTGTTTGAGTCACTGCGTAATATCTCACCTAATCTAAGAGGTCGTTGGCCTCTTGATTTACATTCTCTATACATGATTTTTGAGGCTGGGCGGTGAAGAAGCGGGAATGAAGGCTTTCACCTTATGCTATGTCATTTTGCTCTAGAAATCCTTAACTAAGGAGAAAATCTCACTTATTAGCCTAAGGTTTGGCCCATTACTCAGTTAGCAGCCTAACGTTCATGAAACTCACTTAATAACAACTCTTTTGCCGAAATGTCTCACTTGTAGCCAGTTGACCGTTGACCAACCGTTGACTAACCGTTGACCAGCCGTTGACTTTCTCAGACCAACCAGAATCTGACACGTGGCAACCCTTTTTAATTAAAAAAAATAAAATTGTATTTTTGAATAAATTGATTTAAAATGAATTTAAAAATTCTAAAAAATTGTAAAAATTAATTAAAAAACATTTTAAATATCAAAAAATTAGGAAAAAAATATAAAAATAATAAAAAATTACCCACAACACTCCAGCACTCCACCCACCTACCCCCCCACGCCACACCACCCACCCACCCACCCCCCCGCACCCCCGGCCAAAAATTTTTTAATTTTTTTTTTAAACTCACTCATAACGCTCCGACCACCCCCGCGTCCCCTCCCCCACACCCTCCTCTCGCGAAATTTTTTTTTAAAATTTTTTCTAACTCTCCCAACCCCGCGCACATTTCTATTCAATGCCTTCGTCAAAATAGTTGGAGAATAATAATACTTATAAAATAATGACAATGTATATAAATGTGGTAGCGTGGCTCGAATTGCAGAGGTCCCCTGCCTTTTTTTCGAATTATATTATTTTCTTTTTCCAAGTTGCAAGACTAACATTGTCATTTTCTTTTTGGACTGAGGGTTGGATTGTTTCGGGTTCTGGGGGATGGTCGGAGCTTTGTGGGTGAGTTGAAAAATTTTAAATTTTTTTGAGGTGTGCGCGGGGGTGGGAGAGGGGACGCAGGGGTGGTTAGGATGTTATGGATGAGTTAGAAAAAATTTTTAAAAAAAAATTCGCGAGAGGAGGGGGTGGGGGAGGGGACGCGGGGGTGGTCGGAGCGTTATGAGTGAGTTTGAAAAAAAAATTAAAAAAATTTTTGGCCGGAGGTGCGGGGGGGTGGGTGGGTGGTGTGGCGTGGGGGGATAGGTGGGTGGAGTGCTGGAGTGTTGTGGGTAATTTTTTATTATTTTTATATTTTTTTCCTAATTTTTTGATATTTAAAATGTTTTTTAATTAATTTTTACAATTTTTTAGAATTTTTAAATTCATTTTAAATCAATTTATTCAAAAATACAATTTTATTTTTTTTAATTAAAAAGGGTTGCCACGTGTCAGATTCTGGTTGGTCTGAGAAAGTCAACGGCTGGTCAACGGTTAGTCAACGGTTGGTCAACGGTCAACTGGCTACAAGTGAGACATTTCGGCAAAAGAGTTGTTATTAAGTGAGTTTCATGAACGTTAGGCTGCTAACTGAGTAATGGGCCAAACCTTAGGCTAATAAGGGAGATTTTCTCCTTAACTAAGCATCAGCAACAGTAACCATAATAAAAGCTGAAAAGAAACAGACAAGATCCACTATGCTATCTTTCAGCTCAATTTTCACTTTTGGGGTGGAGAAAAGAAGGGAGAATTGAATCCTATCTTTCAAATAAAATTTCTTAGTCTACAGAATTATCCGCTTTTTCTTGATCAGTGTCAATTTCTATATCAGTTTCTTTAGCCATCTATAATTGTTCTATCATTTCTGAACCGACTGAATAACCTAGAATTTTCAGCCCAGAAAAGTTTTACTTTCTACAAATAATTCAGTGAGATTTTTTCCTTCTCTTTTTTGTTGCTTGGAGAATTAAAAAGGGTAGAAGAAATGAGGGAGGATGAATCCAATTGGTTTGCTAAATGGGAAGAAGAATTGCCTTCTCCAGATGAATTGATGCCTTTATCTCAGACCCTTATTACACCTGATCTAGCTATAGCTTTCGATATCCGAAATCTCACTAGCCCACATCATCATCATCACCACCACCTCCTCCAACAACAGCCACCTACTCCGCCGCCCCCAGCCCAGAACACTCCCTCTTCCCAACCCAACTCTTCCGGCGAGTTTGACTCATCGGAGTTAGGTGGGACTGCCGGAGGATCCGGGGCAGTTTTAGGAGAGGACGAGCCTGCAAGGACTCTGAAACGGCCTCGGCTTGTGTGGACGCCACAGCTTCACAAAAGATTTGTGGATGCTGTGGCCCACCTGGGAATCAAGAATGCAGTTCCCAAGACTATAATGCAACTAATGAGCGTCGATGGCCTGACGAGAGAAAACGTCGCCAGCCATCTCCAGAAATATAGGCTCTACTTGAAAAGGATGCAGGGTATTTCCAACGGCAGTGGCGGCGGCGGCGGCATAGGTGGTGTAGGTGGAGGGAGTGATTCAGATCATTTGTTTGCAAGTTCACCTGTTCCAGCCCATTTTCTTCATCAGGGTAGGCCTAATTCTGACCATTTTTCGCCTTTTGTGCAACTTACAGCAATGACAGCAATGCCACACCACCACCAGATGGCCGGTGCGGTCGGCAGCCGCCACCACCATCACCAACAACAGCAGCAATATTTTAGGCATTCTGGGACATCACCCCCAAATGGGCAGTTTGAGCAACCATTATTGTCTAGGCAATCACTGTCAAATGTTCAGAGCAGGAATCCTGTTTTGCATCCTTATATTGAGGACATGGAATCAGCTACTGCAACCGCAAAAGGAAGGGAAGTTCTTACTCTGTTTCCAGCAGGGGACGATTGATTTTCGGTTGATTTTTCTTTAACTGGCTCATTTGTTGTATATTTAACCTTCAATGTGGCTTCTGAGCCTTGTGAAGATCTGTAATCGGAGTAGTTCAGTATTCGATTCCATGCTTTGCTTCTATCTTCATCATCATCCGTACCCAGTATATCCCAACGACAGCACAAACTATCATTAGGGTCTAAGGAGAGTAAGTGGTAGGCAGACAATACCTCTGTCCCAAATGATAGAGATTCTGCTTACAGTGAGACCCCCGGCTGTAGATTTGCTTCTATCTTGATGCATCTATATTTGAATGGTATTGAGCATTGAGTTATCAGTCACATTGCAAATTATCTTCAAGCTTTGGTGCTCTCTGCCTCAAGTTAGCTTTCTTATTGTCTTCAATGTGAAGTTTCTATTGTAGCTATAGTTTAGTGCTTTCGTTGGGATATTACTGGGTAGGCCATTCGTCATTAACAGTGAAGTTTCTGTTGCATTTTGGATATTCCAAAATTTGAGTTAGTAGCTATGTGTAGAAAGTTGTGTACAGCAATCTGTGCTCTTTATGGAATTGAAGGCAAATACAAGTGTGGTTGTGCTCTCTTGGGCTCTGCTTCTGGAGATGGAAATCAACTGTGATGTCACTCTAGACAGTAATCATGTTCACATCAGTATGTATGAAGAGCTTCATGTCCATCAGTTGATGATCACAAGGCTCAAAGGCTTCTCGACGCGTCTCGTTGATGTAGAGAGGATTACTGATCAATCTTGCTGCTGCTGCAACCTAACCAAAGTATTGATGCAATCTTCTACATGTATGAAATCAACATTAATGTATAGGCATGTGTATGTATTGATGTCATTGTGGTGTCTAAAACTTTTGTGCTTTGTTTGGTGCAGAGGTGAGTCCTTATTGTAAAGCAAATGATCTGAGGGCATGTAATTGGAAACCATACAAAGATTGTTCCTCATAGTTTTGGTCACAACAACCGCAACATTTCCTCGTTGTCTTAGAGCTCACGTCTATAGAAAGATATGGAGGATCGGATGTATACAACTGTATCTATATGTTTGAAACACATAGAGGTTGTTTCTGAATGATCTATAATGAAAATTACGTCAAATATTGTGTCATCGACTGCTACTAGGAGTGCAGAAAGTTTGATAGACAGCTACTTGATCTGATTTGTTAGATGTGAGGGTATTGATTCATTAGTTTTGGATCATTTCCATATATCTGTATAGCAATGTGTGATGTTATATGTTGGTAATCATCTCTTTGCATATTATGAGCATCACAAGCCCCCATCCCTATGCATATCAGTAAAAGGGCGTTTCTGGTGCATTAGGTTTCTGTGTTTGCACAGGATTCAAGAAGTAGTCGGATCGCTTTACGATATGATGTATGCAGCCTTATCATACACATTGTGTAAAAAGCTGTTTCTGCGGCTCGAACCTGATGCATATCAGTGATGCTCCTAAATATCTTCCAAATAAACTTATTTATGCTCATGAGTCATGACATAAGGTTTCTTCTGTGTTTTGGAGCAAATCATAATTAAATCTTCAAGACGTATCCTTACCATCATCTGGTCTTTTCTGCCTTGAGTTTTCGACATATTATTTGTATTTGTAACTACTCAACCAATCTAAGAAATTCATTTTATATAAATTAATACTTGTTACTTATAAGCCTCTGCTAACGAAGGGGGGAAAAAATACTCAGCCTCAAAAGTCAAAAGTACTTTTATTGTTGTATTTTTTAAAAAATTCCATATAATAAAATTTTTTCGAGATGAATGGAGTATTTATTAGTTAGTAATAGACATTAAGAATTTCATTGTTTGTGAGTACTTTTCTGGTTTCTGTTGGAGCATTTGAGCTTTTCTTCTGTGCTTTTGTGGAAACAATGAAAATTTGCATGATCTGAGCTAGAATTTCATTTGAAAAATCTAGATGAGGGGACGGTGAGAGGATCCCATCTCTTTTATGTAGGCCCATTAAAAAAGAGAAAAATATGCTGGTCATAACACTCACACACTAATAATATTAGTACATTTTATTAACAACAGGTGAGGGAATAATTAATAATATCAAATATCATAAAGGGCAGGCCGATTTTTTGTTCTTTAAAAAAAAAAAATTCAATTCCTTGCTCCATAGTAAAGATAACATGTGGCAAATTTGCATTTTAAGAGACCATCTGTTTTTTTTTTAAATTTAAAAATTGATGACCATTAAATATATAACAAAATTTATGGCGATCAATTAAATCTTTAACTAATAAGATATATAAAAGCAATGTTGGATTGGCATATTTAAGGGGGTAAGTGTGCTAAAACAAGGGTCTGCCAACAATAAGGGTCTTAAAGACTACTTATATCAAAAAATTAGTATTAGTTTTTTTAATTTTTTTTCCTTTTGATAAAGTAGGAAGATTAAATTCATACTACTGAAATGCTACTCAGACATTAAATCGGAGTTTTTAGCTACTATTTATTTCATTAAAAACTTTACTGCTACCAAATTATAAATATGCGACAATTCTCAACAAACTCCATGCTAGTGTAACTGTGATACAAAATGCTGCAAAGTTATAAACATATAATGGAGTAGCTAGGGATTCATGTAGGAGAAGAATTTGGATTATGCATCATCTTACACACCATGAAGGAGGATTTCGTTTTATATGTGAAATTGTATGTGAGAGATCAACGCGTAATGTTGCTGTTTTGTGATTTTGAGGTCATGGGTTCAAGCCACGGAAACAACCTTTTGTACAAAGTGTAGGATAAGACTGCGTACATCAAATCGCGAAACGCTCCGACCCCTCCCCAGATCCTGTGCAAGCGCGCAAGCTTAATGGAGCGGAAGTTCCTTTATGTATGTGAAAACGCGTACGGGCATGGCCTAGGCAAAAAACACACACACACGACTTCAATTCCTTCTTGAACTAACAACCATATTCAAACATTTTTTACTGTATGGGTCGGGCATATTGATCAATCATCTTTTTTGAGTTATATTTATTTGTTTGTTTTTATTTTTTATGTTGAAACTTCAATTCTTTCTTGAAGCAGTAAGTTTTTCCATTTTCTTCCATCTAACTTCCTATTATTTGTCTTACATAAAAATAAAAATTTGCTCTTTACACAAGGAAAATTTGTCATCTTTTGAATGCCAAAATCCGAAAGTACTAGAATAGCATTTAATTATTTTAGAAATTTAACTACGTGTTACAAAAAAAAAGGTAACCAAAACGTTTCCGTGAAGAGCTAAGGTTTTTTATAATAAAAATCGAGTGCAATTTTATAATTAGAATTAAACTAAAAAGGTAAAATGATAAGAATCATTATTTGAACGCAACACCACAGGACCACTTAGAGACGAAATTGCCAAAGATTTGGTGTGCATTTTCACCAAATATTCGATTCCATTTTAAAATAACACTTTAAGTCACAATCAAAATAATTAGTTCTACTACAAGACATACAACCCATGCCTTATAGATATCTCCTGGAAAACTTGCTGACTACGTGGAACTGCAAATTTCATAAAAAAGATATCGTACTTAAGGGTCTCTAATCTTTCTTTTTTTTATTCCTTGGGGTTGGGGGTGTGGGTGCGGGTGTAGGTTGATATGCGAGAAAGTTTGTACGAGGTTGTAACTGACGGAACTCAAAACTGGACGTTTGGTAAATAGGTTGGTGGGGATTCTTAATTTTCACAAGAATTATCAGTTTCCAACACATGGGTATGGTTGTGTACATCCGGTCCTTTCATACTCTGTCATAGGCGAGAGTCTCTAAAGTAATAAGATAATGCTGTTATTGTTTGCCCCTAAGACGTAGTTCAGTTGGTACTCGGGTTGAGAATTGCTATCAAGAAGGCAACGGTTCGAATCCGGAGACACTCGCAGTGTTGATGCTCTACTTCAACTAGTCTGTAAGGGTAATTGTTCCACTTCAGCTAATTTGTAGGGGCATATTATGTGGCTCTTCGTCTGTAGCCTCACCAATTTAGAAGACCGCTAAACATCTAATTTCCATCCTTCACAAAGCTCCATGGGATTAGGGTAGTAGGAGCCCAGGAGAGGGATTTGCCTTTGGCTAACAATATTGTTGTTGTTTCATTCCGATACATGGTGTTATGGTAACGGACAAATTACATTGTGATTTCTTCAGAGGGAAATATTCATATTCCCAGAACTTATAGGTTGAGATCTCTTCACTCTAACTTTTTTCACTTTCTTTGTGATCACGCGACACGTGGCAGCAAGAGAGGTGGTGAGGCTAGATGAGGGTGATGCTGCCACGTGTCACGCGGTCACGCGTCACCGCACTCTTCTTACAGTGAGGTGATCACATCCCAGAACTTATGGTGTCCCTTTTCTTTTCTTTTGTCTTTTTCGGGATCTTTTTTCTTGTCTTTTATGCTATGTATTTTATTAACCGTTCTTTTTAAATGCCAACTAGTCATTGGTTATTTTCTTTCTGACCGGCAAGTCATGTCTTAACAACCTATGCCGAATTTTGTTTGTGCTTTTCAGAGGTTTCTTGGTATAGTCTGGTTTAGATACAAATATATGAAAGAGGAGTAACAGGATCATTTTACGATTTGATGTTTTTAGCTTTACTTTATATTTTGTATAAGAGATTGTTTTCACGGTTTAAACCCATGATTTCAAGATCACAAATTCTAATAATTGTAGATACACAACAAAATTTACAACACGTTATAACTTCATTTATGTTCTATTCGGATTCTTGGAATGGATGTTTTTCACTTGGTCACCGCTCTTTAAGGGAACTTGTTTCTATTTCTAATTGAGTGAATGACACGTTTTTTCTTGACTTTTGAATATGATGGAATAAAATAAAATGACTCACTAAATTAGATACGCTTCTTATAGTGTGATGTATCAGTTGATCGACACAGCTTGATGCAATTTTCATTATGCGTCATTGGAAAACAATATCTATGTGTTTCTAATACATGGGTATGGTTGCGTACATCCGACCCGACCATACCCCGCCCATTCATTATGGATCATAAGAAAACAACCTCTGTTTGTATTTAATATATGGATATGGTCACGTACATCCGACCTGACCATACCCCATCATAGGCGGGATACATGAATATGGTCGCATACATCCGACCTGACCGTACCCTATCATATACGGGAGCCTCTAACGCAATGGAGTAATGTTGTTGTCGTCTTTAAAGAAACTTTGAAACTAGTATGTATCGAACATTTATCATTGAAATAGGAAATCATATTCGATTAAGCCCGTAAGACTTAAATTTCTCTCTTTTAAAGCTTTGGTTATTGTTTTATATTGTTTTGTGCTTTATTTTTTCATCTAATTGTTATAGCAGATGAGTTATAACAGTAAATAATGTTCAATAATTAGTTTGGACTATTTTCCTTTCTACATGATTCAATTATTGCCTTCATCGTCTTAATTTTAAAATTTTAAACTCATATATATGTATGCTTTATTTTAAACATATTTATTAAATGCTTAATGTGTCCCTTCAGCTTCTGATCTGATTAGTATAAACGTAAACTAAAAATAAAGTCCCATAATAACACAAGTAAGAAGGTCCCACAAATAAATAAATGCAGAAAAATTCAAAAACTACTAAACTATTTTTAGAATTTCAAGATCCACCGATGATTTCGAAAGATCTGAAAAAATAATTTAGTCGAAAGATCATAGTAAAACCATCGTTTGCTGGTATTACATTAAGAATGTGATAATTATCTATGTTGACC
Organism: Eustoma russellianum; assembly: GCA_036186865.1. Lineage (NCBI taxonomy): Eukaryota > Viridiplantae > Streptophyta > Magnoliopsida > Gentianales > Gentianaceae > Eustoma > Eustoma russellianum. The sequence continues at coordinate 4,536,884 of AP025060.1, forward strand.
TAGACAAATATAACAAGAGTTGCTATAGCGGCCCGTTCCGAACCTTAGTACTCGAAACGACTCACCTTCTGTATTTCGCTAAGGAAAATACAAGACGTCGAAATCGATACACTGACACGTCAGCAACGTGACGAAATCGATGCGGAAATCAAAATAAACCTCGAAATCATCATAAATAATAAATGCTGTAAAAATGTCTAGGTCGAACTAAATCAATAATGTCTGAAATGAAATAAATGTCTAAATCTACACAATGTACGAAAACTGTAAAATCATAAATCTTCTAAGTACATCCTCAGAAATATCCCCAATGGTCACTAGCAACCAGCTATCTCAGTCCAAATCATCCTCGACGCAGACTACCTCGTAATCCTGGTCATCTGAAGAAAATATAGGAAGATGTAGTATGAGCAACACTTCGCCCAGCAAGTAACCTCACTATACTTACCATGGGATCATGCATGGAGAAGCAAGTGTAACAAAAATAAATAACAATATAGAAAATATCATGCTTCTCATTCGCAACTAAATTTACTATGATGCCCATACAACAATCAAGCAACAAAGTCAATGAATAGACCAATAACCAAGTCAACCAAACGATAGTCAATCAAATGTTAGTCCAATTCAAAAATCAATGATGCACTTTCTAAATCGATGCTATGCAAAGTTTGATACAAAACAATTCGATCAAATGTTTGAATCCAAATATGATATCCAGTTCCAAATTGGTCGAAATACCAAATGTCCAAATGTCCAAATACCCAAATATCTAAATCCAGCTTAACCGGTCTAAAATCCAAATATCGAATCGATTTTCAATGCAAGTGCCATGACACTTTCCTTACAAGTGACTTATATCGCAAGACTTACGAATTGATCCCGCAATTGGTCAAATGTGTCACAGGCGGCCTATCAAAATAATCAAATGTGTCTGAACGATCCCATTGGCGGTCAAATGTGTCTGGGCGCTCTATATACCAAAATAGTCAATATGCTCGGATGACCAGTTTGTTCGGAACTAATCCTGCTTAACGATATATTTTCTATGTAAGGATGAATTTCCAAATATGAATGCAAAAGTTAGTCAAAATTACGAAAACGGCCCAAATTCAAAGAATCCAAACGTATAGTCCAAATAATTTTTAAAATTACCAAAAATCCGATTGACACACTCTCATCCGTGTACATATACACGTATATATGCTCACGTCCACACATGTACATATACACGTATATACGTACACGTACATCCCTCAACCCACTTATATACATCTTCACAATTGCTTTTACCCATTCGGCATCCATGTACTAATATGTAGTCAGAATTTCTTCACCCCTGTACCATTAACTATTTGCATATTTAAACAATAAAATATTCTTAAGGAAATTGTTATCTTCAGAAAGAAAATAAACACAGCCACCCTCCCTTTTCCCTTTCGGCCAACAGCAACAACAATTTCTATCCACTTAGCTTATTCAATTATATATTATATATGCAGGTGACACCAATTTCATTTGCTAATGAATATCACACCGATTGCTCACTGGAATTTAACAACTTAGTGTAGATTTTGCAATAGTCGATTATACCATCTTTTTACACCTACCGTCAGCACCTACATATAATATATATTTATAAATATTCAAGCATCTATCAAGTAAACAATATATACATGCATGATACATGGTTATACCAAAATAAACACATAAGTTTCGCAAAAGCATATCAAATATACCAAAGTTACTTACATCTATTCGAGTATACTATACCGTAAACGAATTCGGAAGGGTTAAAGCCAAAGATTTTTTCTTCTTCTTTTCTCCTCCTACTGTCTTCGGCTGCAAGGGGGCTGCAGGGGGCTGGGGGATGAAATTTTCTTTTCTTTCTTTGGTTGCGGTAGGCTGGGAACGGCAGAGGGAGGTTTGTGGGGTGAGAAAAAAGATTTTTTTTTTTAAAGAGGGGATGACAGGTTGTGGGGGTGGGAGAGGAGAGATTTGTGGCTAGGGTTGGGCCTAAATTGTCGGTTTAGATCAGGAGAGACAGAAAGTGAGGCAAAATATGAGTCCTCCAATCACACGATGCCACGTGTACAAAAAGTGAAAAGATTTAAAAATTTTTTGTTTTTAAAAAATAGTTGCTTGTACACGTGGCAGCGCATGATTAGAGACCTCATATTTTGTTTCACTCTCTGTCTCTCCTGATCTGAATCCCTAAATTGTGAGGTATTTAGTGGGGATTTAAAGCCCCACCTTCAGCCGTTATCTTATTTTTTATTTATTTTATGTTTTTCTTTGTTACATATACATAACATTATTCATAACTTTTGTTTTTTTTTTCACGGACGTAACATTTACTCATTAAGAATATATCCTTTAAATTTAGTCAAGGATAAAATAACTCGAAATAATAGTTTTAAATTGTATCCAAAACTTTATCGTTCATCTAAAAAAAGAGACGTGAAGCCGATCTTCAAGGCGCAAGAAACCTCATGGAATGATGAGTGACAAAAGAAAAAACGATTCATTAACCCGCTAGTTCGTTTTTTGATGCACAAACGGGAGAGTTTATTTTGGAAGCTGGAAGAACTATTGAAACTTAGTAAAACCCTCACAAAAGTTTATGTACAAAGAACAAGCAAATCTATATAGGTTGTATCCGAATACATGGAAAAAAGATTAGGATCAAGCTACGTTCAGATATAAAGTTTTGAAACACAAATGAAAAAGTCATATGTCTGATCCTCCTCCTTAGATACAGCATTTCTTCACTTCTACAATCTTCTGAAAAGAAAAGCCCCTAAGAACTCCCATCCAACTAGAAAACTAAAACAAAAAACAAGAATACTTTAAACAACAAAGAACAAAAGGAAAGCTAAAAGAATTGTCCTAATACTAGAAGTGAGGAAAAACTATGCGCATGTTCTCTTTGGACGCATAAGAACAATGTTAATCTTGATGTTGGTTTTTTTATTATTTTTAAGTGCCCAAAAAAGAATATCATGGACATTTACATATAAATAATTGTACTACTTGTAATTATAGTACTACTAAAGCCCATAAATTTGGTGGTTTGGGGGGTGGGGGGGGGGGGAGGTGTTTACTTTAAGGAATCAATCTCGTTCAGAGAGCTCCAATATCTACAGTCATTATTTGCATATACGGACACAAATGAAGCAATCCATCCCAGCAGTAAGCTGTGCACCTCTTTATGTATGTATAATCCACAACCATTTCAAAAGTGGAACAAAAAATTTCCCAATATGCCATTTGCCAACAGAAATATCTCTTTTGTTAAAGGTTGAACCTAATGTATGTGTGTATATATATACATATGTATGGATGTATTTCTATTTTCAATGGAGTCAAGCACTCTTCTTTGACTTTCGAATATGATGGAATAAAACAAAATGATTCACTAAATTGGTTAAGCTTCTTATATTGTGAAGTATCAGTTGATCGACACAGTTTGAAGCAATTTTTATTATGGGTCATCGGGAAACAACCTCTATGTGTTTCTAACACATGTGTATGGTTGCATACATCTGACCCCCCATACTCCGCCATAGACAAGAGACTCTAAGGCAATGCGATAATGTTCTTGTTGTTGTTGTGTGTGTGTGTGTATGTATGTATGTATATATATACATATATATATGTATGTATGCATGCATATATGTATGTATGTGTGTTATGCCTGTGTGTGTATATATATATATTTGTATACATATATTTTCATATACATATAAAAACTCCAGTTTGAAAGAGATCTAAACTACAAAGAACTTTTCAGGTATATATAGGGATAAATAAATATATAGATCCGGAGGTATCGCTGGAAGCAGACTTTCTATTCTTTGGGACAAAGGTATTGTCTACCTATCACTTACCCTCCTCGGACCCTAACGATAACTTTTGATATTGTTGAGATATACTGGGTACGGATGATAATGATGATGATACGAATAAATAAATCAAAAAGTCATGGCATCAAGAAACCGACAATAGCATTTTCAACTCACAAGGTGTGTTTGAGCAATGTGACACAAATCAGAATTTTGTATAATAATGATATGATGGTTGTCAGTGGCAGTGGATTATTATCGAGACATCATTAGTCTGTCATAGACAAACTACGCTCTATGTTCGTGTATGTAAAACATCCATGTGCTGGCCACTTGGGGCCAAATTTAGAACTATTTTTTATAAACCCTCACATGCTGCCCATTTGTGGTTGTGTGTATATTCGTATGTACTTCCGTGTACTTTCAATCACAAACCTTCCCACACCGCCACCTCACTTCCACCCACAACACACACATATATATGTATATATATTTGTGTATACATTACTCTATTGTTTTAGAGGCTCTCGCTTATAACGAGGTATGTGAGGGTCGGATGTATACAACCGTACTTATGTGTTAGAAACACGAATGTGTCATTGACTCCATAATGAATGAAGAAAATACACATATACATATGTGTATATTGTTAGAAAAGTACGATTAAAATACTTTAGAATTTGCTCCAAACTTATATAAGAGCATGTAAGATGTTTCTTGGGAGATTGAAAAATGTTTAGAACACTTTGATCTTGCAGGAACTCACTTGGATCGATCTAAATGCTAGTTGGATCGAACCAAGTAAAAGTTCAAAAGCTGAAAAATGAAGCTGAGTGTTATGTTGGACATCAATCGATACATCGAGTGCTCGATGTTGTCAAGATGCAAAGTTGGAGTACACTATACAACATAGATCGATCACATGAATCGATCGATGTGATATCGATCGATATATCGAGCGCTCGATGTGGTCAGGGTGGAAGGCGAAGTTCACTATCTAACATCGATCGACGACATCAACCCCTCAATGTGACGTCGATCGATACGTCGATCAATTGATGTGCCAAAAGTCAGGACTCTTCAGCTGAAGTTGTAACTTTTGATCTAAAATCATCTCCTATCATGCATGAACGTTATGTAACTAACATGGAGGTTATGTTTACTGCTGAAATGGTGTTTCAAAAGTAGTTTTACACAACACAAGGCCTATAAATAGTAGGTCTTGCTATCTTAAACATATAACTAATACTTTTGCAAAAATCTGAGAATTTTCAGCAATATTCTCTCCTCCAATATCCTCTCTTCGTCTTCCTCTATTATCAAACACTTATATTGTGCAAGTTCATCTTCCTCTCATAAGGAAGAAGCCGTTATATACTGGGAAGCTTATGCCGTGTTGTTCACCTCCCTCGTAGTGGAGACATTTTAGCTTTAAAGGCAGCAGCTAACTGTGTCTCGGCTTTTCTATTCTCTTTATATTTCCTATTTGGTTACCATATCCATCCATATTTTCAACAATCTTAAAGTAAAACTTCAACAATTGATATGGCTACCAAACATCTTGTGGTTACTGGCATGTCCAAGGTAGAGCCTTTTGATGGCAAATTCTTGAGATGATGTATGTCTCCTATGTGCTTACCAAGGAAAAACCAATTGATGAAGGAGAAGCGCTCAAGTGTGAACCTGATAACACAACTTGCAGGGGTCGTATCCTGCATTTTCTGTCTGTAGCGCCCCGTCCCGAACCCTAGGGTCAGAACCGGTACGCCCGCCGTATTCCACTAAGGGATATACAAGGCGTCTGTACGAATCCTTGCACTTATCAAAACGACAAAGTATTCGATTGCAGAAGCGAAATAAATCAATTCAAAACCCTAAATCGAAAGTAAAATCCCCAAAATCATATATAGTCAACATTAAGTCAAAATCCCCTAAACGACATTGTAAAGTGCGTAAAATGAAATCCCTAAGCTAAATCCTCAAATGAAATAATAAATAAAATAAAACTTCCTCAATTCTTAATCATCAGTCTCTAAGAGTCCCAATGTGCCCATTCAGAGTCCTCTCCAACCCTTATGTAATCGTACCCTGAATCGTCTGCAACAAAACAAACGAACGGTGTGAGCGACAAAAACGTCACTCAGTAGGTACCCTGCCTGCATCGGCCCAGTGAGATCATACATGCTAGGACAGTAGTGAAATACATATACGTACTGTAATACGAAAATAATCTGTCCACGTTTTCACAAATACGTATAACGGTCAGAACTTCTTAAAACAACGTATGACGGTCATATCTTTTTAAAATAACGTATAACGGTCATAACTTCTTATGACAATCAAGCACATTACCATGCAGAATGAGCGTGGAATGCAATGCCATATACGTGATGCATGATAAACCTACCTTCTCAGAAACATTCATCTAATCGTGCAATGCATGACCCCGGGTCCTAACAGAACGGAACAGAACGGAACAGATCAGATATGCGACTTACGTCTCGCATATCCTAACAGAACAGAACGGAACAGAACAGAACATATCATTTATGCAATGTCTCGTGATGCATGAATGCACAGAAATCATACACGGAATCCTTCATTTACTTTTCTTTTCTTTTTCCTTTTTCTTTTTCTTTTTTCCTTTTCTTTTCCTTTCTCTTTCACGTTTCTGCCAACATGTTTCTCCTGCAATGACTTCTGCGACACCCCCCCTGCGATCTCCCTAAACTTTCATCATTCTATTTGCAAACTTGCCCCAACAAATGGTCCCCAACCACAACCCCCTCTCCCCCACCCAGCCCCACGCCCTCAGCCCCCCCAGCCGCCCCCTCCCTCCAGCCTCCCCAACCTGACCAGCCGCACACCCCCTCACCCCTCTGCCTCCTCTCAGCCGCCCCCCCTCCCCTCAGCCCCGAACCATCCAAATCGCCCCCCCCAAACCAGCCCTACTCAGTCCACCGCCGCCCTCCCTTATCCCTCCATCCGGCAGCACGTGGTCCTAACCCACCACCACCAGCCACGCGCCGCCGGCACAAACGCTTCTTCCTATGATTCCGGTATTCACACGCACATCAAAAATCAAATCTTTTTCGAGTTTTCATACGAAAATAGCATCACACATATATATACATATACGATCATATATACGGACATACAATTCATCACATATACATATAATCTAATAATCAAGCATCTATACAATCACAAATACTAATGCACGATCTCGTTTTCATGGAGAAATTAAAGACTTTTGTTTGTTTCATTCAACGGATGTTAAGGGGGCACCTACCTGGTATTTGATACGCGTTGAAGAGCGTGATCGAGTGGTGGTTCCTCCTCCTTAAAAGCGGCGGCTCGGTTTAGGAGCAAGAAAGCGTGCTGCTTTCTTCTCTTATCTATGCGACGCACGTCTAGTGAGGAGAGGGAGAAACCTAAGCGTGGTTTAAATAGAAATTTGATTAGGGTTTAGGGAATATTTGATAATCAAATTAGGTTTAATAATTAATTAGGCCCAATTGACCTTTTTACCCTTATAAAGAAATTGGGATATAACACTGTCACTCTCGCTATTTGACATTTATGTCAAATTTTCTTCTGCTATGGAAATCTGGAAAGCACTTCAGAATAAGTTTGGTCTGTAGAGGTTGGAAAGAGAAAATATATGGTCAGTGAGTTCCTTAAGTTTCAAATGGTTGACCACATACCTATCAACGATTAAATTCATCAATTTCAACAATTGGTAGATAATCATGGACAAGAAGGCATTAAAATAGATGAGACTTTCTAGGATGCCTCCTTGTTAGAGAAATTACCTTCTTTTTGGAACAAATATAAGAAGAGAGGTAATCACGATTACGCCTAACTTACTATGGATGGTGTCATCAAACACGTTAGGATTGAGAAGAGCAATAGGCTAGAAGATGAAGACGGTGCTGAGAATGAATATCAGGCCGACATTCTAAAACACAATTCAAAAGCAAAGAGACAAAAGGTCCATAATGTTAAAGCTCACATCAATAAAGGTACAGATTTTGTGCAGAGACAAAAGAAACCCAAAGGAGTTTGCTAGGTTTGCGGAAAGGCTGGTCATAAAGCTTTCTTCTGCAACAAAAGAAAGGGACAAGCAAGTGGCCACGCAAAATTGGTGGAGAAAGGTGATAGAGACAGAGTCGAGGAAACAAGAATATCATAACTGTGGTCGTCATGGATGAGGTAAACCTTGTTAGAGGTGTGGTTGACACTGGAGTCACAAGACACATTGCTACCAGTAAAGATCTATTTTTTTTTATTTTCAAGAGATGGATAGTGGAGACTAGGTCTTCCTTGGGGATGCACGCAGAACCCATATTCTTGGGAAGGAAAAGTGCTCCTTAAGCTGACTTCTGGGAAAAGACTGAAATTAAGTAATGTTCTCTATATTCTTACTATACGTAGGAATCTGATTTCTGGAGCACTTTTAAACAAGGCTAATCTTAAACTTTTTTTTTGATTCTGATAAATTGGTGCTCACTAGAAATGAGGATTCATTAGGAAGAGGTTTTGTAATGCTGGTTTATTTGTATTTGATGCGACATGTATAACTAATAAGAATGCTCCTTCTTTTGCTTACTTGATTGACTCTTATGATCTTTGGCATGCTAGGCCAGGTCATGTTAATTTTAATGCTTTAAAAAGATTAAAAAGCATGAACATCGTTTCTGTAGTAAATGAAAGTGATAGATATGTTTATAGCAAATTTGAAAATCTTGACAGTGTGATTATCTGTTTGTATGTTAATGACATGCTGATTTTTGGTACGAATTTGGATGTTGTTCAAAAGACTAAGTTATTTTTGTCATCAATTTTTGATATGAAAGATATGGGTAAAGATGATTTTATTCTTGGTCTTAAGTTAGTAGAGAAATGTGGGAGTTATATGCTTTGTCAAAGTCATTATGTTGAAAAGTGTAAAGAAAGTTTAATCACTTTGATGTCAAAGCTGTTAGTACACCCTTTGATCCTAACGGGAGCTTAGGAAATAATAAAGGTGATAGTGTTTATCAATATGAGTATGCAAGAATCATTGGTAGTGTAGTGTATCTCATGAATTGCACTAGGCTGGATATTGCATATGCTGTAAATAGACTTACTAGATATATGCACCGTCCAAGTAATGAATATTGGTTATCTCTAAGAAGACTTTTGAAATATCTTAGAGTGACCATGGTTCTTGGTTTGTTCTTTAATAAACTCCTTGTGTGTTCAAAGGATTTTGTGATGCTAATTAGATTACAGATAATGATGAAATAAATTCAACTAAGGGTTATGTGTTTACTTTAGGCGGTAGTGCTATTTCTTGAAAATCATCTAATCAAACATGTAAAACAAAGTCAACAATAGAACCTGAATTTGTTTCTTTAGAACTTGCATGCATAAAAGCTGAGTGGTTAAGAAATTTGCTTGTAGACATTCTTTTATGGTCTAAACTTATGCCTTTTGTATCTATACATTGTGATTCGCAGGCTACGTTTGGTCGAACAAAGAACATACTTTATAATGGAAAGAGCCGGCATATATGATTAAGACACATATTGTGGGAGATTTGATGAATTCAAGGGTGGTTAGCTTAGAATTTGTAAGATCCGAGTCTAACTTGGCTAACCTTTTGACGAAAGGACTATGCAAGAAGTTGGTCCGTGAAATATCGAGGGGGATAGGACTTGTTTCATTCGAAGTGGATTCTGTGTGACGGCAAACCAACCCACTATTAGCAGAGATCCTGCGAACGGGGTTCAATATGGTAATAACAAGTCACAGAAGAATCTTAATCAGCACTATCAATGTGTCCCTCACTACGGTGTTGTTGAAGATAGTGCATACTACAAGTAAAAGAGGATTATATTTTTAGAATCTCTTAATAAAATTCATAGCCATATTGTATGGTGGTGTGAGCAGTGCACACTTGATGATTTCACCTATACAAGCATGGAGGTGGTGTCGCTTCCTATGAGAGTTTAGAATAACTCTGTAGAACGCGTATGAAAACCTGAGACTGAGTGTCTGGACGATATTGCAGTACACCACGAACTTGCCAGAAGCTAGTCAATGACATATCGGTTGTAAGTTTATATAAACAATAGAGAGGTAAGATTCAAGACGTCAATGTCATCTTATTTCTGTTTATATACTTCTTCTTGTGTTAAATGGCAATTTAAGGTGCGAGTCATTTTCCATTATGTGTCATTGTCTTCGTTTGATGGTGGAGAGGTTGGTTTACTATCGTCCAGAAATGTTTGTATATAAGTTTAGATCATGTGGGGGATTGTTGGAAAAGTACGATTAAAGTACTTTAGAATTTACTCCAAACTTATATAACAGCATGTAAGATGTTTCTTGGGAGATTGAAAGATGTTTAGAACACTTTTGAGCTTGCAGGAACTCACCTGGATCGATCTAAGTGCTAGTTGGATCGAATCAAGTGAAAGTTCAAAAGCTGGAAAATAAAGCTGAGTGTTCTGTTGGACATCGGTCGATGCATCAAGTGCTCGATGTGGTCAGCGTGTAAAGTTGGAGTACACTGTCCAACATAGATCGATCACATGGATCGATTAAAGTGACATCGATCAATATATCGAGTGCTCGATGTGGTTAGGGTGCAAAGCCCGAAACCAGGGTTCTGGCTCAGTGCACCCGCCGTACTCTACTCCATAGAGTACAAAGCGTCGATACTATACATGTACATGTCGACATGAATAATGAATCGATAAGCGGAAGCAACATAACATAAACAAATCTTCATCGACATGCACTGTACTACATCATAATCTGTACAATCATCATATACAGAATACTGAAATAATATATCATACATCATAATCCGAAACTTAATGCTTCGAAATAATCTCTCAGTATGCTCTTCGTTATCAATGGTCTATCTGGCATGTCTTCAACGAGCCTGTATATTGATACATGTTATCTGGAAAATTATAAATGAGGCAAGTATGAGCGATAGCCACCGACTTTTAATCGCTCAGCAAGTAGTCTTACCAGATACGACATGTGGATCATACATGGGGAGACGGGGTAACAAATCATAATACCATACATTTTGAGTATAATAAGCACGTCTCCTTTTTAACAAGTACAGTATCATATCATATCAACAAAATGCTGTAAACTGGAAGCAGGTAAATAAAGAAGATTTCAAAGCATACATAGCATAACAGCATCTCATTCTGCTTAATCCGTAACATCATACTACATCCATACTTAACCCCTAATCCATACTTATACCATCTTTGCCTACCTTACATGTACTACAATTTCACACTTAACACTACATTGTTCACTGTAGTGCTGTCATATACTTAAAGAATTCTTAATCATCACTCTAAAGTAACATGGTCATGACGTGATGCATAAAACATGACTTTTCATAAATGACTTTTCATAAATATGACTTTTTCGTAATCATGACTTTTCATAAACGTGACATTTCATAACTTGACATGATTTTCATAACTTGCGTAAAATGACATATTCATAACTTGCATGACATGACATTTTCATAACATGAAGACATAACATTTTCATCATTGGCTATAGCACTTTTCATAAGAATAATAACACACGACATACCGATTGATTCCCCATATAATACATGTACGACATAAACATCAGAACATATGTACATGTACCAACGGTGACGCGCTATGACAGAGATCCCGTGTCCCAGACCCGGTGTTACACTCAGCCACATACGTAATCATATGCCCCTGACATCTACCACTCTGGTACCAATGTCACTGGCGAACATAACATGATCGTAATCATGAACATAACATAACATAACATATCGTGTGTCGATGGAATCAATCGTCTCGCGTTTATTATTCACATGCATATGATTTTTCAAAACATGAGATGTGACAACATAACTTTGCAAATCTTGTTTTCATGCAACGTGAGACTCGGTCAAATAAGGGTATCTTGTCATACTACCACTAGTAACATCACTTACAATTATCATAACTTAAAGAAATACCATAACCCTCCTTCTCTTAATATCAAGTCCACACATAGACTTCCTAAATCATAACTTAAGTACATAGGGCATAAACTTCCTATTTCCGTCAACATATCATCTAGAGATTTCATAACTTATATCTTAACTTACACATATTTATTTATAACACATAAGAATACAATTAACACGAAATAAAATGATTTTTCATAACATCATATTCAACATGTATATAATTCCATGTATGTACAATATATACTTTAGTACATATGAATGTTATTTAAGTGTGTATAGGCACAATAAAATATATATTATCATATTTCATAACTTAAATGCCTACATCATGAAAATTTCTAATTACTTTACATTTCATCTATGATTTCATACTTTTCATAACATAATACATAAATTACATACTTAGCCTACTTTCATAACTTAACATATTCATCATATATACATATGTATTTGTGTAAAAATATAATGAAATCATTATATTTGTCACTAAGGCCTAATGGCCGAATATATATATATACATAGTATATATATATATATATATATATATAAATCATTTTATGATATATTGTATAATATTCAAAACTTATTCACTTTCATATCTTAACATATTCATATATATATATATATATATATATATATATATATATATATACTTGTATAAAAATATAATGAAATCATTTTTGTCATTTAGGCCTATTGGCCGAATATATATATAATATATACATTTATAAAATCCTTTTACTATATATACACAAATACTTATTCATTTTCTCTCTTTAAAATATATATTACACATATATACACATAAAACATACAAAATCATGCTTTAACCTTGAGATGGCTTTAAGGCCGAATTGTATATGTTGCATACACATATATATAACTGACGTATATACGTATATATCTATATATATACATAAAACAGTGAGATATATATATACACACACACATAAACTTATTCATTTTTAAGTCTTGAACATATATTACACATATACATATATACATATAGATCCGTATATGCATATATATAGATCTATACATCTATACATACATATATATATAAAAACCGAATGTATATATATACATTTATACATCAAAAACCGATTGTATACATATATACATTTATACTCAAAACCGAATGTATAAATATATACATTTATACATCTATACATACATATATATATAAAAGCGCATATATACACATATATGCTTTTATACAAACCCGTGTATTTATATATATATGCATCTACTCATCTATACATACATATATGTAGATCTATACACTTATACATATATAAATATATATCAACATACATACTTTATAATATGTATATGTATATGCGTGTTTATATATAGTGTATATATATGTATATAGTGTGCTTGTGTATATAGTGTATATATGTATATACTTATTATTCAAATATAGATCTATACTTTCTTGAGAAGCGAATCTTGAACATACTACATGATGATCCAACTTTGATATGAACATAAATACTTAATATTTGTAAAACCATGTAGAATCTAGGAAGAATACTTGCCTTGATTTACTTTCTTACTCTTAGATGGTGATTCCTTCACTTGGATTTGAAGAACACATTTCTCCTCCTTCTCTTTGATTTCATTCTATTCCAAACATTACACCTCTTGGATCCTTTCTTGAATGATGGGAATTTGTCTAACCTTAGTGTAGGAATGGTTATTGGTGTAGATATGAAGAAAACCATTCTTCTTGCTCCACTTGAAGGTATTGGCCGAAATTTCTAGGAAGAGAAATGGGTTTAAGTGTTTTTCTTGTAGCAAGGAGATGAATAATTGGTGTATAAAATAAAGAAGTACCAAATGTGCTTTCTTGCACATTCATGACCGAAAAGTAGAAACAAAATGAGGTGGAAGAATTCATTTGTGAAGTGGTTTGCTTTGTTTAATAAAAGTAGAAGAATATTGTAAAGTAAAGGAATGATGGGGTGTAATAAATTAAAGAAAAGTAAAATTGTCTCCTTTCTTGAAGTGCTTAACCGAGAATTCAAAGGGGGAAAGGGAAAAGAATTATTTGTTTTGTGGGCATGTTGGAATAGTGGAAGAAAAGTGAAAGGAAGTTGGGTGTGTAGTAAAGGTTGACATGGTTTGCCATGTGAAGAAAGTAAAGATTCTTCCCACTTGTGTAGGGGGGTGGGGCGGCCATGGGGGAAAGATGGGGAGAGGGTTTGTCTTTTGTTGCCATGTAGGATAAAGTGAAAGAAAATATGATACTAGTGTGTATTGTAGTTATCGTATCGGGTATTTTTATTCGTTTTGATTTATCCCTATCGACTTATGTTGCTACCGACTAATTTATTTAAATACCTTGTATGTTCTATACGGTCATTGTCTAGTCCCAACCAGTCTCGTTATATCCGTTAACTTACCTTAATGTTATTTTTATGTGTGTTTCTAACCCCGATATTTAATGTCGATGTCTTTATTAATTCTAAATAGAAATTTAATTCCACTGAAATTTCATCAACATCGCATTTGCGTTCTATTTTCATCATTTCCACTAGCCCGGAATCTTGGGTCGTAACACATCAAGCGCTCGATGTGACATTTATCGGTACATCGATTGATCGATGTGTCAAAAGTCAGGACTCTTCAGCTGAAATTGCAACTCTTAATCCAAGAATCATCTCCTATCATACATGAACGTTATGTAACTGACATGGAGATTATGTTTACTTCTGAAATGGTGTTAGTAATACACATTTACATAATTTATATTTATAGTTGAATAGAATGGGTAACATTCAGATACATTTTTAAAGATACAAGAAACAATATAAAAGGCATATATATAAACATGCACGCACATCCACATAAATCTACACACATATATACATGTATGCATATATATATATGTGTGTGTGTGTGTGTGTGCGCGTGTGTGTGTGTGTACAGTGACGACTGCAAGAAAATTGCAATGCAAGGGAGAAAATTATTGTAATTCACAAACTGTGATAAATTGTGATAAAAGATAAAGAGTACCTGAGGAAGAAGAGGGGTGGAGGAGCAAGACGAGGGGTGTAACTGTGACGTATAAAGCATATGATCTTTTAAACAGACAGACAACATTTTCTGCAATTTGCCACGACCAATGGTGACATCTGAATCGATCAAAGGAGCTATAGAAGGAAGCGTGTCTGTAGGTGGGGAAGGCAAGGGTTGATTGGGTAAATCTCAAGCTAGGAGAGGAGCTTTCTCGTAGCTTTTTCAAATTTACATATCTTGAAATTGATGAAATAGATTTGGTTTTACTATCAACATATCTTTTTGTTGATTCAGTAGATTCGTGTTGGATTGATTTTACCAAGATAATAAAAACATGAACTCCCAACCATTTATGCATCGGGGAGATTTTCGAACCCATGGGGTCAAGCCAATTACTATCAGGCTCGACAATATAAGGGGGTGAAGCCAGGGGAAAATACATGATCAACAAAATGTACATCAGATTGCAAAGTCATCTAGTCTCTTCCTTGACTCTGTTCAAATGTAGGAGTTTAGTACACCGGAAACGACTTTTTTTGTGCAACTTTTCTTACCAAAAGTAGCCAGCAAAAGCACATTTATGAGTACAAGGATCAAACTTGTCATTGTCTCGAGGCAAATTCTTTGCATAAGTTAAACATCCACAAAGCTACATATGAGACAAAAGGGGACAATTTCCATACAGTAATTCAAGGGGGTTTTTCCATGCAAAAGTTGAGTAGGAGCGCGATTAAAGCCACTAGCGGCAAGAATGCATTCATCCCAACCCAACATGTAAGCGGTAAAGATCCTTTGAATCGAAAACCCGAACCGCATTGAGAATATATATATATTTATTTTTACGTTCAACACGACCATTTTGTTGAGCTGCACCAGATCCGGAGACTTCATGCACAATACCTGATTGTTGAAAATAAGTGGATAAACATATAATTAAGTAGCGCTATTATAACCAAACACTCTTACCAAGCTTGTCCAGCTGGTGTTTAAGAAGAAGGAAGAAATTTATACCAAGGAAGAAACTTATACCAACACATCAGACTTGTGTTTCAACAAATAAACTCAAATGCTACCAGAATAACCGTCAACTATAGTCAAGAAATAATGTACACCAAAAAAGAGAACGCAAACAGCCTTATGAACTAAAGAAAACAAAATTTCAGAAGCTTTGCAACGTGCCCTCTGAACCACGCAAAGGACAACAAAACTTCTGGCTCAACAAGAGAGGGATGAATGTTGGTGAAAGCATACACATGTTTCTGTTGAAAGATTTGCAAATGGACTTTGTTAGGAGAGAAAAAAAGACTAAATGTCTCAATTCCATAGAACCACGTGGATGAGGTAAATTAGATCACTCAACAACCTCCTAAGTGAGAAGACATAAGGATGTAGGTACTATAAGATGCTGGCCAAAGCACAAAGGCATGACACAGACCACTATATTGTG
Organism: Eustoma russellianum; assembly: GCA_036186865.1. Classification (NCBI taxonomy): domain Eukaryota; kingdom Viridiplantae; phylum Streptophyta; class Magnoliopsida; order Gentianales; family Gentianaceae; genus Eustoma; species Eustoma russellianum. The sequence continues at coordinate 4,553,220 of AP025060.1, forward strand.
GTTACTCAGACTCAAACGTACGCAATTTAAAAAACAATTTGCCACCTATAATACCAACTGAGTTACGTCCTAGAGGTGCGGATGTAATTTGTTAATATTCGGCAAGGGATCAGTAGCAATAATCGTAGAGCAAATCATGCCATCAAAAACTGATGGATTATCTCATCTTTGTGCATCTTTTGCATGTCGGCAGACACTTTACATGTGCAGCCGTTGCAATCAGTTGATTCGTCCCACATCGTCCCACATCTCTATCGTGACATCAATCGATCGATGTCTCACAGTCAGCTCTGGCTTTTTATCCAAACCACTTCGATCGATCTATGTATCGATCGAAGTCACATCGATAGATCTATGTTGGACAGAAAGTTTCAACTTTCCACCCAGGGTACATCGATCGATCGAAGTCATCGATCTATGTGACAATAATCGATCGATGTGATCGATCTAGGTCTGGTAGAATACTCAACTTCATTTTCAAACCACATGGATCGATCCAACTGAGACTTGGATCGATTCATTTCATAAATCAAGCTATTCTTGCTTATTTAAACACCAATCCACCTTCATTCTTCATCCTATTTCCTTTACAATCCCCCACTTAGTTTGTAAAGCAATTTATGACATTTCATGCATCTAAGAAGTATCTTTCGATTTGAACCTCTTATTAGTATAATACTTCAAAATTCTAACGAAATCTTGATAGCTAATAAGCCTTGAATCGGATTCTTTTATGCTACAACCGGAAATATTATACACATGAAACCACACTCTCCCTAGAATTTCATCTTAAACCGTAGTTTATTGCCTTGTGCTACCCTTAGTATTCATGAACATTTCGAGATCTTTGCTTGTCGAAGCGGCACCACCTATGTTCATATAGGTGAATATTAAGATATTCATCTTAATCCTTCACTAAAGAGTGCCTTAACACTCACCCTCCTTTAACATTAACATTCCAATTCTTTAAAGATCAATACAGTGCGGGTTGATTCTATAAAGATCGAACTTAGTGCTTTAATCCCTCACTTTGTGATTTGTTGTCATCCATTGAACCTTTGACTAGTGATATGCTAGGAAAGGTTGGATTTTCACCACAATTATCTCATACGTCTCAATCACATCCCTAAAGATGTACTTTGTACCAAGTCTTTTGAAAGACTTTTCGTTAACGGATCCGCTAGGTTATTGCAGGATCTGATGTATGTAATGGCTATTACACCATCCGTATTAATTGTCTTACGTAATCACGCCTAAGGTTGACATGTCTAGATTTCCCGTTATAGATTTTACTAAAAGCTCTAGACATCGTTGCTTGACTATCACAGTATAAGGAAATGGTTGGCATCAGTTGTGGCCACAACTCTGTATCCAATAATAAATTTCTCAGCCATTCCACTTCGTTACCTGCTTATCCCAATGCTATGAATTTGGATGCCATTGTTGAATGAGTTATGCATGTCTGTTTCTTTGAAGCCCAAGAAACAGCACCACCACCCAATGTAAATACCCAACCCGTAGTAGATTTGTTATCACCAACACTAGTTATCCAACTAGCATCAGTATGACCTTCCAACACGGCTGGTAAACTATTATAGTACAACCCGTAATTCATAGTCCTCTTCAAGTACCCAAGTACTCGATCGATTGCCTTCCAATTGTCCATACTAGGATTACTAGTATACCTTGATAATTTACACACAGCAAAGGCAATATCTGGTCTATGCAATATGTGACATACATTAAACTACCAATTGCACTAGCATATTCTAGTTGTGCTACCGCTCTACCGGTATGTCTAGTCAATTGTATGAGGCATCAAATGGTGTGTTTGCTTCTTTGATCTCCAAGTGATTGAATTTATTCAATGTTTATGTAACGAGAATGACAAAGAGCAAAACTCCCACTATGTTTGAACATCTTTATCCCTAGGATAGTATCTATCTCACCCAAATCTTTCATTTGGAATTGTGAAGATAAATACTTCTTAGTTTCATTTACTCCTTCCATATTAGTGCTAATAATTAGCATGTCATCCACGTACAAACAAATAATGACACCATATTTGTCCGTAAACTTGAAATATACACACTTATCAGCACTATTATGCCGGAAACCATTATTTAAAATGGTAGTGTCAAACTTTTCATGCCATTGTTTCGGTGCTTGTTCAATCCATACAATGACCTTATCAATTTGCACAATTTGTGCTCATTACTCGGAAGAACAAAACCTTCTGTTTGTTCCATATAGACTTCTTCATTTAAATCACCATTGAGAAATGCAGTCTTAACATCCATTTGATGAATAAACAGATTATTTATTGATGTTAATGCTATCAACACTCTAATGGATGTTATTCTCGCAACCAGAGCATATGTATCAAAATAGTTTATCGCTTCTCTTTGTCTACAGCCTTTGGCTACTAATATGCCTTGAAAGTTTGAATTGAACCATCCGTGTTGTACTTTCTTCTAAATACCCATTTACATCCAATCGCTTTGGAACTTGGAGGCAAATCACTGAGAATCCACGTATTGTTAGACAATACGAGTTCATCTCATCATCAATTGCTTTCTTCCAAAATGATGCATCTCTCGATTGCATCGCCTCCTTAAAAGATTTAGGATCATCTTCTACACTTAATATAATAGGTATTTGATTAAACACATTTGTTCTATTACCTTCAACTAAGAAAGTAACAGATTGTGAAGAAATGAAATCCAGATGTAAATGCTTTTCCTTTCTAGTCCGTTGACTTCTCCTAACCTCAGTTGGAGAATTTTGATTTTGATCAACACTAGAATGATCATTGGAAAAATCTCCAACTATCGGTTCATTCAAATTTTTACTTGTTGAATCTTGATTTAAATATGTTCTTAAGAATTTATTCTCAAGAAATTCAACATCCCTAGATTCAACAACCATATTGGATTCTATATCTAGAATCATATATGCTTTAGAGTTTTCAGCATATCCAATAAAGACACCTTTAAGAGCTCTTGGCCCCCACTTAGTCATATTCGGATCCGGAACTCTATAATAGGCTAGACAACCCCAAACTCTAAGATAACTTAGATTTGGTCTTCGTTTCTTCCATATTTCATATGGAGAAACCTGAAACTTCTTAAAATAAATTCTATTATGAATGTGACAAGCCGTTAACAAGGCTTCTCTTCAAAAATTCTTTGGCAAACCGGAGTTTATTAACATTGCATTTAGCATGTCAACTAAACTTCTATTCTTTCGTTCAGCCAAGCCATTTTATTGGGGTGTGTATAGAGCACTGTTCTAGTGTATGATATCATTCTTCTCATAGAATTTATTAAATTCAAGAGGAAAAACTATGGTCACTTCTTAGACTTTGATTTTCAATCCCTATTGATTTTCAACTTCCATTTTATAGACTTTGAACATGTCAAAGGCTTCATCTTTATGCCTTAGCAAATATACATATGTATATCTGGAAACATCATCAATGAAAGTAATGAAATATCGATTTCCACCTCGGGTCAAAACGCCGTTCAATTCACAAATATCCGAATGAACAAGTTCTAAGAGTTCAATTTTCCTTTCCACTTTATGAAATGGTTTCTTTGTCATTTTAGCTTGGATGCATATCTCACATGTTATTTCATTTTCATCTTTGCAAGAAATTAAGGCATGTTTAGACATGAATTTAATAGTAGCACTACTAACATGAGCAAGTCTATCATGCTACAATGAAAAAGAAGAATCAACAGAGTAAGCACAAGCTGTAGGATTTTTATTTATACTTAACTTAAGCATCCCGTCGCAAGAATAACCCTTGCCGACAAAGATATTGTTCTTGGACATTATAATTTTGTCCCCCTCCATTACAATCTTGAACCCACTTTTACATACTAGGCCAGCAGAAATGAGATTCATAGAAATCTCGGGTACATGTAGAACGTTGACTAATAACAACCTCTTTCCCGAAGTAAAGTCTAACTCTACACTACCTTTTCCCAAGACTCTTGTGGCACATCAGTTACCCATCAAAACTTTGCTGGCTATTATCCACAACATGGTAAGTCTTGAATAGATCCTTGTTGTTGCATACATGCACTGTTGCACCTGAATCGAACCACCAATCACTTGCGATTTCTTTCATTGCCATATGCAGTTCCATTATCATGCCAACATGCAAACCGGAAACCATTGCTACCAATTGATCGGTTTCAATGTCTACCATATTTCCATTGTTGACACTTTGGGAACTACCACCTTGTTTTTGTTTCTTCCGAAACCAACTGTCCTTCTTGAGGTGTCCTTTCTTGCCACAATTATAGCACCGTTTGCCTTTCTTGGAATTCTCTGCCTTGTCTGTGGGTTCAGATTATTCGGAGTTCTTCCTTTTGTTTCCAACCCAACTCCCTGTTTTCCCTTTAATATAATGCACTCTAGGCGCATCATCAGAAACATGTCTCTTGACGAGACTTCTCGTCTCTTCTTCAATTCGCAAATGTTTCTGAAGTTGCTCAAGAGAAAAGGATTCGGTTGAGTGCAATAATTTCTTTCTGTAGTCATTCCAACTAGAGGGAAGCTTTGCAATTATCCCTCCTACTTGTAATGCCTCAGAAACCTCCACACCCAGCTCCTAGAGTTTGGAAACAATGACGTGCAACTCATACACTTGGTCTATGATTGAAAAATTCTCAATCATCTTAAAATTAAAGTATTTCATCACTTGGAATTTGTCTGCACCTTGTTTCTCGTTGTTATACTTGAACTCCATGGTGTTCCATATCTCCTTTGGTGATGTTGTCGTAAACAGATTGTAAATACGATCTGACAGGTTGTTGAGGATGTGTCCCGGTATAGAACTTTATCCTCTTGTCTTTTCCTCTAGGCGGCCTTCACCACCTCATCATCTTCCTCACGTGGAGTTGGCAGCTCCTTGAGGTTTGGGTCTAAACAGTACCCAATTTGCAAAGAAGTGAGTAGGAACATCATCTTATCCTTCTACTGCAGGAAATCCGTGCCATCAAATCGATCAAGCTTCGTGCTCTCTTGATTCAGAAATGTCTTTGAATCCATCTCAAATATTCCTTACGATTGTTAAGAAATGGATGCAAAAACAACAAGAAGAAAGCAGGAGTAGTTATTAGAAAATGGCTTGAGATGTATAAAACAACAAGAAGAAAGTAGGAGTAGTTATTAGAAAATAGCTTGAGACGTATATCAATAATATTCGCAAGGAATATTTGTTCCCACTAGTTGCTGCAGGGTTGTAGACAAATTTCCTCCTAGGATACAACAGCCAACAAGATTTCAACCTCAGCAAAAAGAAATGAAATCAAAATGAACTTTCAAAACAAGAGTGTATTTAATAGGAAGAAGGACTTTAAACGCACGAACCAACTAAAATACAAGATGTCCAGAAAAATGTGTTGTAATAGCCTTTTTATAGGCTCTTAAACTCCATTCAGACGTTTATGGTCCTTGCATGGTGATTGGATATGTTCCTTGGTGCATAAGTTGCAATTCTAGATGAAAAGTCACTTCTGTTGACACATCGATCGATCGATGTGATCGATCGATGTCTCACAGTAAGCTCTAGCTTTTTATCCAAACCACTTCGATCGATCTATATGATCGATCTATGTTGGATAGAAAGTTTCAACTTTGCACACAGGGTACATCGATCGATCGAAGTCATCGATTTAAGTGACATCGATCGATCGATATGATCGATCTATGTCCAGCAGAATACTCAACTTCATTTTCAAACCACATGGATCGATCTAACTAAGACTTGGATCGATCCATGTCATGAGTCAAGCTATTATTGCTTATTTAAACACCAATCCACCTTCATTCTTCATCCTATTGCCTTTACAAACTATCATTGCACCATGTCCAACATAAAATCACTGGTGAATATCGTCCCACAATTCTTTAGCCGTGGGGCAATAGGACATAGTAGAGCGGAGATTGACTTCAATAGTATTGAAAATCAAGAAATATAACAACAACATAATAGAAGTGAAATTTATTCCAAGCCTGCAATAATTGTAGATTTTTTTTTTGTTTGTTAAAATTCCAATATTTTTTATTTTCTCCGCATGTACACGCTAATAATATTCTTTCTATTCTAGTGAAACTTGTCAAAGTACTAGCCATATGTTGTTCTATCGGGTGAGCGGTGGGGTGGGGTGGAGGACGTCTGGAGCCATAGCTTATTTCTCTTCTCTGTTGGTTGGCGTACAGTGCTAGAATATTTTTTTTTGGGGTGGGGGGTGGGGGGGACACGTAGAAGTGTTTTAGAAAAAGTTTTAAATTTGTACAAAAATTTGTTAGAAGGTTAATCGGATGATGAAACGAAAACATAAATTGGAAGGTTAATCGGATGATGAAACGAAAACATAAATTGGATGGTGAGATGGTACTCTGAAATTTCCGAATTATGAGATAAGCGATTGTTCGGTGCGTGAGACCGGACGTTCGGTGACGAGCTCAGAATGCAATGTATGAGCTTGTCCACTTCTGAAGTTTCTGCCAAGTCACGGAACGCTTCATTGAGTGTTTGGTAAAGCCGTTTATCGATCGTTCAGTCCAGAGTTAGGTAATGATTTCTGAGTTGCAACGTTCAATAAATTGATTGAACGTTTGGTCGATGCAGACAACATAAAATTTCTATTATCTTTTGATTAAATAATGCAACTTTTGCAACTTAAAGACATATCCTTTCAAACTTGAATGGTTATAAACTGAATTTGAAAGTTAAATTTTGTAGGGGATGGTCAAATTCATTTCTTCCGAATTGAAATTTATAAATACAAGGAACAAAAGAATTTTTTTGTGAACTTTTGAAATACTTTTGATATGCTTTAATATGATCTTTGAAAAACCTATTTGATACTTTTGTGAAAACCTACATGATTTCTTTCTTGTTTTTGTCATTTTTCCTTTATTATTAAACACTTTAAACAGATAAATTCAATCTTCTTGTCATAGAACAAACCAAAAGAAAAAATCATTATATACTGAGAGCATTTGCCACATAATCTACCTTAACGATTAAATGTACACAAACTTATCTTACACTTTGTGCAAGAAGCTGTTTCCGCGGTTCGAACCCGTGACCTCAAAGTCAAAAAAATCATGAACATAATCATCTTATTAAAAATAATGAACATAATCATGAACATAATAGCCTAAAAAAAATCATGAACATAAACATCTTATTAACAAATCTCCTGGTGTCATTTTTGACAAAGACACCAGCCTGTTCATGAGAAGGAATTGACAAATAGAATAAAACAGGCCCGCTTGCAATAGGACAAAAGGCAAATGATTTTATATCCCATTACATAACACATCTTCTAACCCATCAAAAGGCCTTCCCATGTATTAAAATTTTACAAAACTAATACACACGTCAGGATCTTACCCCAGATAAGTCAGAGATTGCAATCATGAAGATCTCTTCTCAAGACAAAAGGATTTTGGGTTTCGGGGGTGGGAGGTGGGCGTGGGGGTGGGGGTGGGGAGAGAGAGGAGGACAAAGGGAGATCTGAATAAAAGTAAACAACAATATTGCACCTTACATAAAGATCCAATATCCAAAATAACAATCAAACAAAACTGACTGAGAAAAACAGTGTCTACTACCAAGTCTCTTTCTCATAGTTGTAACAAGAACAAAGACACAGACATCAAGGGAATACCACATTTTACAAGCAAGCAGTTTTTCCCTCTGTCAAAGGTTATGGGAGTAATCAAAGCTCAGAGGCTGCTGATAGAATGGTGCCTGAAAAATACACAAATAAATAATTAGTAATGTTCAACAGTTAAGAGAGTAAAAGTACGTAATCTTGAAATGACACTCATCATCATCAATTATACCCAGTATATCATAACGACAGCAAAAGCTATCGCTAGGTCTGTGGGGGTAAGCGGCAGACAAACAATACCTCTATCCCAAGGGATAGAGAGTTTGCTTCAAGTGAGACCCCCGGCTCTATATGACACTATATTCAACAATAAAACAGTCTCATTTAGGCCACAAATTGAAACATGAAATGATAGGCACTGGTACAGATAACAAACCACATGTGGAGTACAAGACCCTTATGTTTCCTTTTTGTTTTTACATGTCAAGCTTAATCAATTAGCTAAAACTGTTTTCCGTGCGACCCGTGATGAAAGAAACAGTATACTAGAAAACCATGTAGCACTAGGTTTTCATGTAATGAGGTTGACTATGGCCACAGAATTAAAAGTATTATCAAATCAAATTGTGATAATATTATTAAGTACATTGACAAGAGTCATGATTATCTCCAAAAGAATTGTTTAAACTAGTTTGCAAATTGGGATACCGAACGAAAGTTTAGCCAATACAAGGTTAAACTAAACCTAGTTTACGTCTAACAGGATAATTCTCTCAGTCAGACTCAAGTAGTTTGTGTATAGCTCCTGATCACTACCAGCCTAACTTCAACAACAACAACAAAAACATTACCGCATTGCCTTAGAGGCTCCCGTCTATGGCGAGATATGGGTTGGTCCGATGTAAGCAACCATACCCATGGGTATAAACACTACCAGTCTAACTTCAAAGTATCCAAATCACCAGAAAGGGCAGAAGGACCTTGTAACGAATGAAAAATTAGCAGCACGTGACGTGTGATCCAAAGTCATAACGAGTAACAAACGTCAAACACTAGGCAACAATGTAATAGAACTAAGAAACAAGACTACACCACCGAGGGAAGTACATGAGCGAAACAGAAGGAAATCCATGGTCTCCATCAACAAAACTAGTGTCAAATACTACTCAACTATAACAATTTCAAATACATAGGGTACAAAAGATGGGAGATGCAAGAGCAGAAGCATATAATGACTCCAGCGTCCCTCCCAAAAGATACAAGTCATTTTGTAAATATTAAAGGATAGGCGACTCATCAGATAATAACTCCATAGATGATAAACACAGGGATTCCATAATCTACAAATTTCCAAATACTATTTTATTCAACCCTAAATCACATCCCTAAAAACAAGTACGTATATGTTGCACAAGCCCACAAGTAGTGAAACATAAGAGGGGGCAGGGGGGTGATTACCTGGAAAACGGCATGTCTGAGCTGATCATATGAATGTGCATACATCAAAGAATGGGTAGGCCACTGAAAGTATACAGGATCCCTGGACGCTTGACTCAACCCCACAGCAGAAAAGGGGCTCAAAGCTGCACTCCTGTAGTTGGGTGGAGCTTGGCTTACATGCAATTGAGTCAACCGAGGAAAAACAGAATCATACTGCAGGAATGGCCGGTGGAGCTTCGGCATATATGGTGAAAAGTTGAAGCTTTGATGTTTAGGAATATTCTTCACATACCTGAAATCAGTTTAGCAGAATCAAGTCAGCTGAAGCACTTAAACCATAGTCTGAATACTATATATAGATAAATCCAGATGACAGATCACATGGCAATAGTTTAGCACACAAACAACTTCAACATTACTTTGGTCTCATCAATCTCCAAAAAAAAAGGTAGTGGGGCAAAAACATATTGCTAAAACTTTTCATTCTCTGCATTCTAAACCAGTTCAGACAATAACAAGAAAGCAAGCAACAGGTAATATTGTAAGCCATATTTAATCCGACATGAAAGAAGCAAGCACAACACCCTTGACATATGATGAAACACAGGATGAAATGGACGCATTCCATCAAGATATAATTTACAGAATTCCTACTGCAAACTACTAAACTAACCAAGTTGAGAAAAAGTGATGCACTTATTTAACTGCCTGAAGCACAATTCAACTATGGTTCCAGAATTCTTTCAACACCGACAAATAGAAGTTAGAACTTTTCAGCATACTAAATATCTCATGCAAAAAAACAAAGGAAAGGCTGAAAGTTAACAAACTAACATGAATATGCAAGAGATTAAAAGGAAAGGATGATATTGATTATCGAAGGATCATCTACGTGCACTAAATACTCCTTCCAACATTTATCATTCACCTAAACTTTTAGGTGTTACGATTATGATACAGATTTAGCACAACACTCCATGCGAGAGGGGGAGCATCAACAAAATACGAAACCAAGAACTACGAAGGATTGCTTAGTACGGACCTTTCATAACTCCTGTCGTAATCAGGATCAGTGCAGTCTTTCTCCCTGTCCCGGAGAATAGCAACCCGGGAAGATGAGCCAGTTTCCTTGATAATATTCTTTTCTGTATCTACTACTGAATTCAAGTTTCCATTGTCCACATTCGAATTGGAGCCATGTCCATCAGAAGGTATTCTACTGCATGTCTCCTCTAACTCTGAACTACTTGGACTGTTGAAAATGCGAGCCCGTGCTCTGTCATATTCCTCCATCCTTTCCTCAACAGTTCTAACAGGACTGCGTTTTGATCCTAGATCACCTGTATCATTAGCTCTGCTAGGCCTCTGTTTGAGAACTACTTTAACCTGCTCAAGCTCGTCATTTTCTGACTGCTTAACTGGTATATTTGATAAACAAATAGCAGGATACTTGCTTTCCGGGTTTTTTCTAACCAATATTCGCATACCCTGACCATCTACAAGATTATCCTGAACCATAGTCTGCAGACCATAGTGCTGAGCTACTCGGTGAGCTGCAAGGCGTAGGTAGGAAGTCGGGAGGTGTGGGAACTCAAATTGCTGCAAACCAGGGTTTTGCAAGAACCTCTGCACATCCAGTTCCATCCGCAGAACTGGAGAAACAAACAGATAAAGGTTAAAAGTGCATAGCATAAAGAACACAGAATATCACCCGTTCCCAACTCTCCAAAGTTAGCCAAATTCAAGTAATAAGCAAACACTCAAAAGCCAATACAAGTAGTCAACTTGATGGTCAAAGCTGATTAGAGATTTCTTAGATAAAAGGCGATGAGGAGACAGTTCTTCTTTTTTTCTTTTTTTCTTTTTGTAAGTAGAAAGAAAAAAAAAGAAAGCGAACAAAACATCCGCAGGAACCTAAATGGTGCATAATCAGAACCAAGACTATTTTTCTGTTTCACCTGACTGTATCTCCTACTTTACGAGAAAATTAGGTAGGCATGCAATCGAGAAACCGGATGAACTCAAACAGAAGATAATAACCCCATTTATGCAACATCAAAACAAAAAAAAGGACAGGCGCGCAATGAATTTCTCAAATCATTACTTATGCTTTTCCATCCTAATACAGAAAGACTAATATAACATTAGATAGACACAGAGAGGTAAAATCTAGAAAGAAGATAACTTTTTAAGTAACTAATAGCAAAAATGATACTCATAAAGTTCGATATTGCAGGTCCAGGATGCTGACATGATTAATAAGTGAAATATCTTTATGGTTCTACTAAATATAGTTTGTTAAATTACAGCAAATAAAAGTTCACACACTATACTAATAACACGCGGCTCGCAGAAAGATAAGTAAAAGTGTAATTTTCAATATAACGAAGAACTAGGGCCCAGTGCCTTGTTTAGCCTAAAAAGACCAAGTATTTGACTCTCGGAACAGGTACATAGTAAAGGTAGCCCAAAAAACAATAACAATCATGGGCCATACTTTTTGTCTAACTACATATCGAACATCAGAAAAGGCTGAATAATTTGCAGCACGTACTTCTCAAGCAGCTCACAACAGTATGCAAAAATATTTTATGCTCGAGATCTCGAAGATAAATCGTCGATACAAAGGTCGTGTGGGAAGTAATACTGATATTGCTAATAGCACGCTCTCTGAATCTCTTCTTCGGTGATTTTAAAATACACCAGAAACCATAGAATCTTTCAGATGTATGCAATTTAAAATTCAATAAATAGGAAGGGAGACACCTAGGACAAACAGACTGTAACATGGCGGGAGAAGAAATGTTGAAAGTAACAGCCAGCATGATTTGTACTACAAGGAGTCCAATGTAGTACACTTGCCTCAACTACCTCAAGTCACAAAGAGAAATCAGAAAACAGCCATAACAGTGAACGAATAAGAACAGCTGAACTGTAACATGGCGAAAAAAGAACTGTTGAAAGATTAACAAAAAGCATGAATTCTATACTAAGATGAGTATATTTTAGTACTCCAGCCTCGGCAACCTCAAGTCACGCGGAGTAATCAGAAAAGAGTCCTAACAGTGTGTAAATAAGAGCATATGAACTATCAACAATATATTCTCTATTCCTGCGGCCCCCGACTGGAGAGCCCACTCTCGAGTTCGCACTCTGACATGGACGCAAATAGGGAAACAACATTGAATGAATTTCCAGTAGTCAGCACAATTTCACAGTCTAGTACTTGCACATACTTTAGCCATGTCTAGCTTTAAAAACAATTAGGTTTCAACTAAATATGCAGTCGTACAATGATCTCTAAAACTTGACACTGCGCCCTGTAGAAATTCTGTGTAAATACTAGCACTGTAATATGTAGATATACTGTACATCTGTTTTGTGACCGTTGTACTATGTACTGTGATCATCATCTTCTTGATGACTTCACCCAATATTACCGTTAGAGACAAGGTTAGTTGTAGGAATATATATAAGAGGTGTTCTCTTCTGTAAATGTAAGGATTCTGAATGAATAATAAAGAAGTCTTTCTCCAATTCTAACTTTTCTACATGGTATCAGAGCTTCAAGCTCCTTAAGCCTATTCTCAGAGACTCAAGCTTCTTCGCTACTGCATTCCAGAGTAAAGCCATTTAAACCATCAACCTTTCATCTCAAATACTTCAGAAGAGAAAAGAAAGAAAAAACACTTCAATAGGAACGTAAACAACCTTGGCCGAAGAGAATAAGTGGAAGGAAAAATTTTTTCCAGCATACAAAAAGATATCTTTTCTTCTGCAAGAACAATCTGAGCTTCGAAGGTACACTTACTCTTCGAAGATGATACATCGAAAAACGTGCCAAGAAAAATCAACGTTTGTGTTTTTTAACGGACGGTAGTAACAAACGATTCGTTAGTGATACTATTCTAGATTCTTTTTTTTTCCGTCTGAATTAAAATTATTTTTTTTATCATTTTTCTGATAACGTAAGGGGATGCATGCTGGCCACCTGGCGCAGCATTAAATGCACAAGATACATGCAATCTCCCTCGGTCTCTATAGTCACCATCTCACCGCTTAAACATCTTTTCTCTCTACCTCGTGTCTCTATCTGAAGGTACGAACAAATTTGTTCTCTCTGCAGCAAGAGATCTACTTAAGATCTAGATCAAAGTTGGTGTTTCGTTCAAATCATCTTAGCACCACTCGATACTTCCTCCATCACCTTCTCTAGACTAAAATTTCTCAGATTCATTGTTTGCATGGCTGAGCAGGGAAGCGAAATAACTTCTTCTGCAGAAGCGGCAGGTAAGTTACCCACACCTACTTCCGTACAGTCTGGTTCCATTGATGTCACCTCTGTTGCTATCCCAACTCAAAAGCTCCATGGTAACAACTTCCTACCATGGAGCAGAGCAGTTGAGCTGTTTATTGTTGCCAGGGGAAAGAAAGAGTACCTGTCCGAAGAAATGAAGGTTCCTGCTCAGACAGATGCAACATATTCTGTCTGGGAAGCAGAGAACTCTATGATTATGTGTTGGCTTCTTGGATCCATGACTCCAGAAGTCAGCAACACATTCATGATGTATCCAACAGCATCAGCAATATGGAAAGCTGTAAACGAAATGTATTCGAAAAGAGATAATATTTCGGAGTTATACGAGTTGGAAGCTCAAATGAAAGAGATTAAGCAAGGAGATCTGACTGTAAGTCAATATTTCAGTAGTCTCTCTCAGATCTGGCAACAAGTTGATTCACTAGAAGCATATAGTTGGAAATGTAACTCTGACCATCAATTGTTCAAAACCATTAAAGAAACTCAAAGGATCTTTGGCTTCCTATCAGGATTGCACAAAGATCTTGACGCTGTCCGGGGTAGAGTCCTAGGAACTAAACCACTACCTGCTATGAATACTGTCTTTTCTGAGGTAAGACAAGAGGAAAGTAGGCTCAAAGTAATGATGAAATCCCCAGTAATACCATCTGAAACTTCGGCCCTGGTCACCAAAGAGAATGACAAAAATGAGTTTGCATGTCTAGTGTCTAAAAGGAATGGTTCAAATAGTTCGAGTGATTATAGCAAGAAATACTGCAGATACTGTTATAGAAATGGTCATGTGATTGAGGAATGTTATAGAAGGCCAGGTTCCACGGTGAAGCCTCCACCTTTCTTCAGAAAGAATAACTCTAGACAGGGAAACTATGGCAGATTTGATTCTAACAGGTATGACTCTGGAAGCTCGTGGAGATCTGATGCAGGGTCATGGAAAGGTCCAAGAGCAGCTGCTGCTGATGGTGACTCTGGGGAGATTCAAGAGCCCAGGTTGACTCCAGCTCAGTTGCATGCTATTCTGAAGGCACTTGAAAGCCAGGGTACCCAGTCTACTCAGAGTCAGATAAGGGCTACCATGGCCAATATAGGTAAAGGAAGTAAGTTCTCCTCTTGGATTATAGATTCCGGAGCCACAAACCATATGACGTTTAATAAGAACTTATTGCATGAATATAAACCATGCATGACCAACCTAAGGAAGGTTAGAGTTGCTAATGGGGATAATATGAATATTGAAGGGACTGGGAGCATAGTTATTACAGATAAACTGACCTTAAGAAATGTGTTGTATGTACCTAATCTTGACTGCAATTTGATATCTGTGAAAAGGCTTATGATGGATAATAATTGTTGGACATTATTTTCCCCATCTAAGTGTTATTTTCTCCCTTCTTCTTCCTTCACCCAGGAGAAGACTTTGAAGGAGAAGGTCCTCAATGGGATGATTGGCAATGCTGATCATCACAATGGACTATTTCTACTAGAGGAGGAACATTCTGGCACTTTTGAAGATTGTCATAGTATCTTTTCTGGCATGAACAAAGTGACTGTTCCCAGAAAAGATCAATCTAGGACAGATCTTATTTTGTTATGGCATAAGAGATTGGGTCATCCAAACTTTCAGTATCTCAGAAGACTGAAGCCTATCTTGTTTAGTAATGTTTCAATTGACAGTCTCAAATGTGAGACTTGTATGTTTGGTAAACAAACCAGAACTCATTATCCTGCTAAGATGTATTCAGAGAGTGCACCTTTCAACTTGGTACACTCTGATATTTGGGGTCCGTCTAGGACATTGAATGTTAATGGGAGTAGATGGTTTGTAATTTTTGTGGATGACCATACTAGAGTCACCTGGATTTATCTAATGAAGCACAAGTCTGAATTATCTCATGTACTGAAAGTCTTTGTCAATCTCATACAGAATCAATTTAATACTGTTATAAAAAACTTCCGGTCTGATAATGGCAGTGAATTCCTAGATCAATCAGTCAAGATTTTTCTTAATGACAAGGGTATTCATCATCAGACATCAAATGTATATACTCCCCAACAGAATGGGGTTGCCGAAAGGAAACATAGGCATATTCTAAGTGTGGCAAGGTCACTTATGTTTTCTATGAATGTTCCTAAGTATTTGTGGGGTGAGGCTGTTTTAACTGCTACTTATTTAATCAACAGGATGCCTTCTAGGATTCTTGGCTTCAAGAGTCCCAAAGACAAGTTGTTGGATATATTTCCTCATTGCTTATTATTGTCTGAATTGCCATTTAAAACTTTTGGCTGTGTAGCTTTTGTTCATCTGCAGTCACATGCCAGAGGAAAGCTGGACAGAAGGTCAATCAAGTGTATGTTTCTGGGGTACTCAGGGACACAAAAAGGTTACAAATGTTTTTGTCCCACCACTAGAAAAATATATATCACTCTGGACGTGGAGTTTGATGAAAATACTGCATATTTCCTGTCTAATAATTGTTTGAGTCCTGCTAGCACAGAACAGACAGATTACTGGAGCATTATAGACATTGCTTCTGTTGGAGACCAGCCTACCCAACAGAGCAATCAATTCTCTGGGGCTAATACAGGTGATAGTCCACAGACTCAAAGGGAAGACTATACAACTCTTACACCAGGAAATAATCAGGAAAGGAGCAACTTGCCTATTACTCAGGTATACACCAGAAGAAGGCTACAGGTACCTTCTTCTGAAACTCACTCCTCAGAAACTAATGTGTTAGACACAAACTCTGGTATGGGTCATACTAGTGAAGACAGGTTAGATATTCCCATTGCGATAAGAAAAGGAACACGTGATTGCACAAAAAGCCCATACCATAGACTACTGTTAAGTGATACTGCATGTTCAACCAAGCATCCCTTATGTAATCACATATCATATTATAGTCTCGGTCACAAGTTCAAAACCTTCACTGTAAGTCTTGATACTTTTACTATTCCCTCAAATATTGATGAAGCATTGCAGAATCCGAATTGGAGGGAGGCAGTTAATGATGAGATGGCAGCCTTGATTAAAAACAATACTTGGGAACTTGTTTCTCCTCCTAAAGATGCTAAACCTGTTGGGTGTAAGTGGGTGTTTTCTTTAAAATACAACTCTGATGGTTCATTGAATAGGCACAAAGCAAGACTTGTTGCTAAGGGCTTTACACAATCATATGGCATTGATTATGGAGAAACATTTGCTCCTGTGGCTAAATTAAACACGGTCAGGATCATTTTCTCTGTGGCAGTTAACTTAGATTGGAATTTGGTACAACTAGATATTAAAAACGCCTTCCTAAATGGGGAACTCAAAGAAGAGGTATTCATGGATATACCACCAGGATTTAGTTCTAAGAACACTCAGGGAAACATTTGTAAGCTCAAGAAGTCCATATACGGCCTAAAACAATCACCAAGGGCTTGGTTTAGTAGGTTTTCACATGTTCTTATCAAGTACGGTTTTAAACAAGCTCAATGTGATCATACCCTTTTTATTCTCACAACTGGTAGTGTTATTACAGTTCTCATTGTGTACGTCGATGATATGATTTTGACTGGCAATTGTAATAAGAGTATTTCCTGTGTCAAACAGTACCTGGCCAAAGTGTTTGAAGTTAAGGATTTGGGTTCTTTAAGATACTTCCTTGGAATGGAAGTTGCAAGGAGTAAAAAGAGACTGTGTATCTCTCAACGAAAGTATGTGTTGGATTTATTAATTGAAACTGGAATGAGTGGGTGTAAACCTTCCTCAACACCACTTGAACCAGGTTTGTCTAAAATCTCTAACACTGGAACAGTTCTGTCAGATATAAACCATTATCAAAGACTTGTAGGAAAACTTATATATCTATCCCATACACGTCCGGATATCTGTTATGCGGTTAGCTACGTTAGCCAATTCATGCACTCTCCTACTAACATTCATATGCAGGCAGTAATGAGGATATTAAGGTACCTCAAAGGCTCCCCGGGTCAAGGACTGTTTTTTGGAAAAAATGAAGACAGGAATATCAAAGTCTTTACTGATGCCGATTGGGGAGGTTCAAAGACGGACATGAGATCCACATCTGGCTACTGTACCTTTCTTTGGGGGAACTTAGTTACGTGGAGGAGCAAAAAACAACCCGTGGTTGCCAGAAGCAGCGCAGAGGCTGAACTGAGAGCATTGGCACTGGGATTATGTGAAGGCTTGTGGATCAAGAGAGTTTTGCAAGAACTGGGCATCGGGAACAACAAGTCTTTAATACAAGCTTATTGTGACAATATTTCAGCAATACACATGGCAGAGAATCCAATTCATCATGACAAAACAAAGCATGTTGAAATTGATAGGCACTTCATTAGAGAAAAACTTGACGGCATGTCACTTCAACTTCAACATGTTTCTTCAGGTGATCAGTGTGCAGACATCCTAACGAAATCATTATCTCCAGGGATTTTTCAAAAACTATTGTCCAAGCTTGGATGTTTAAATATGTACATCAAGCTTGAGGGGGAGTGTAGAAATTCTGTGTAAAACTAGCACTGTAATATGTAGATATACTGTACATCTGTTTTGTGACCGTTGTACTATGTACTGTGATCATCATCTTCTTGATGACTTCACCCAATATTACCGTTAGAGACAAGGTTAGTTGTAGGAATATATATAAGAGGTGTTCTCTTCTGTAAATGTAAGGATTCTGAATGAATAATAAAGAAGTCTTTCTCCAATTCTAACTTTTCTACACGCCCCCAGCGTACCAATCCCACCGGAAAAAATAAGAACAGGTAGACCAATTCGAGTTAAGACAATACTACGTCAACATATATCACCAAAAGCAAATCAAGGTAGTTATAATGAACTCTAACTAGAACATCATGTCTCAACTGCATTACTTTGCAAAATCGGGAACTAAGAAACAAGTTTGAAGGAAGAAAAGAAAATTAAGAAAATGAGGCAGCAGGCAAACAAGATATCTGAAAACACTCCAAAATTCCACAAAACTCCAAGAAAATGTGTTACAAGTGAATTGTGGTTCAATGCAAAGTAAGATACAAAGGACACCATCCCAAATTCTCAACAGAAGAAGTTCAATCAACACACACAAAACTCCCAAAATTTACAAGAGAACCCGAAAACAGAAAATTACGACCTTAACTATTCAATAACAACCCAGATCTAGCAAGTAACCCTTTCTGCAATCCTATAAACCATGAACCCTAACCCAGTAACGATTCATAAATCCCAAATTACACATCCAAAACACAGAAGAAAAAAAAGCCCAAAGAAAACCACCCGAAACACAAAATAACCCCAAAATTCATCCAAAAGAAGCTTAACCACGCACTTGTAAGACGATGACGAGGGTTCTGAAGAGCCTCAACCAAAAAGGGATCCACCAACGACAAAGCAGCTTCAGCGCCAGAGGCAACGTCAAGCTGAGCACCGCCAACTGTAGCCGGCAGTGCAGACACGGATGAAACCAACGCGGAATCCATGTATGTAAAAAAATCCCTTTTTCGTCAATGAACTAAACGTTTAATGCCTACAAATCTGTAGAGGAAAAAAAAAGGTAGAATAGAGCTTTCTTTCTTCCTCCCAAAGGATAAGAAGAGACCTTACGGCTCTGGGTTCTTTCTACAAAGAGAGCATAATTTAGGGAGAGAGTAAATTGGGAGAACTCTCTTTCTTCTATATTTTGGGATTTTTCATGGTCAAAGTTCCTATTATGACCTTAACCTTACTAGTTTAAGAGCGAAAAATATAAGATAAAGTTATATATATCATATCACAAAATAATTTAACTTTTCATGAAGACTACACAAATGCTAAAATTTCTTGGGATTTTTCATTGTCAAAGTTCCTATTATGACCATAACCTCACGAGTTTAAGAGCGAAAAGAGATTCGTAGAGAAAATATAAGATAAAGTTATATATATTATATCACAAAACAATTTGATTTTTCATGAAAACTACACAAACGCTAAAATTTAGTGCAGTTCTAACGTATTTTTTCTTTCCCACTACATTTTCAATGAGAAGATGGAAATTATTGACTTGTTTTTGGTGTGTTCCTCTCTATTTTTCCTTAAGGAAAATATATAAATAAAAATAAAATGGTTTTTCAATGGAATCCAGGAAAAAATTGGAAAATATCTTCGGACGACTTGGCTGCTTTTCGGAAGGTGCTGTTAAGCGAACCTAACAGTTCGCTAACTGTTCGGGTTCGTTTGTTAATTTTAATTAAACGAACGAAATTCAAACACCAATTTGGGTTCGTTTAGTTAAACGAGCCGAACTGTTAGACTCGTTTAAACATTCATAGTGTTATCGAGCGAACTCGAACCAATTTTAAAGCTCGTTAGCTAAACGAACCAAACCGGACAATTCGTTTAGCTAAACGAGTCCGAATTCAAAAACATAGTATTCGGCTCGATTCGTTAACACCCTTAGTCCTTTGTAAGGGAAAAAGACGAGACTCAACCGGGCAAGCATAAGAAAATTATAAATAGACTTCCCATACAAACGTCAGAAATATTTCGTACAATTTTTATATTTTTTTTAATAAGATTCGATGGAAAGAAAAGCTGACTGGAATCTTGAAATCAAAGAAGGAACAACATATTTTTTAACCTGGGCATATTAGTTGTTTTAATTAGATTTTCTGGCCATTCATCTTTTCTTTATTTCTTTAGCACATGCAGCACTCTTGTATTCTCTTAGGTGAAAAATAAAGAGGGTTTATGTTGTCATCTTAGGCGAAAATGAAAGATAGCAAGTGGTACAAGAACTTGGCTCGATTTGCTCGTTGGTTAGTTTAAGAGGAAATGACCATTGATTTCTTGTCATTTCTGGAAGTCACAGATTCGAGTCACAGAAACAGCCTCTTGCAAAGTGTAAGGTAAAGATGCGATCCAGCTCTTCCCCGGACCCTACGCAAACGCGAGACCTAATGCATTAGAAACGCCTTGTTTTGCTCAATTCACCCTTAGCACTACACCCAATTAGTGTGAGCATTACATGGATTAGCCCAATCCATAAGTTGAACAGTGTTAGATTAGTAACTAGCATAACAATTACAGTACTTACCATCCAAAGAGGAATCCTTGGGTTAGTGTTTGTCATGTAGTTGATTTCTCTCCACAATTCAGCAAGTGTTTTTGCTAAAGACAAAATAATGTCGACAATTATCAGATTAGAATAACAACACCAACATTACTTATTGTCTTAGAGGCTCTATCTTACGGCGGAGTATAGGGGAGTCGGATATACACAACCATACTCACGCATTAGAAACACACAGAAGTTGTTTCCCAATGACCGGTAATGAAAATTGCATCAAGCTGTATTGATCAACCGCTACTTCACAACATAAGAAGCGCAACCAATTTCGTTAGTCATTTTGTTTTATTTCATCATATTCCAAAGTCAAGGAAGAGTGTGTCATTGTGTCGATTGAAAATAGAACCCGCTAAAGACAAACTAACATCTACAATTATCAGATTAGTTTCCATGAATTGCACTCAAAATGCCTATGAATCGTACTCAGAATGCCACCATTACTAAACTTCATGTAGAAAATTTTGAGGTAAAAGATGTTAGACAAACAATGTCAAATTTAGAGAACCAGCACACTATAAACACCAAGGCGCAAGGATGCTTTCCTTAAACGAATTTGCTCTCTCCCGGTGTGCTTAGAGATTAATCAAGCAATCGTTTCCAGGAAACAATGGTGAACAATCGTTTTCTTCAAAGCACGTGAAGAAACAAACTTTTAACAAGAAGAAGAGAAGATGAACACTTTGAGGAGGAAGAGAGACTTTAGTAGGATTTTTAGATGTTAATTTTTTTTGTCACTTATCTGAAAGCTTACAGCCTTTTATAGATGTGGAGAACGCGGGAAAAAAATTTGGTGCAGCCATCCAACTGCAGAATAACTTCCCACTTCTTCAATCCTTAAACTCACCACTGTCCATGTCTTCAAGACATGATTTGGCCACGTTGAGTGGTCATTTAGTTCTAGAACCTCCCGGATAATAATCGAGCCGGATTGATCAGGCCCACTCAATTTTTATCCGACTCAAACTCGTTTAACCAAATTACCATTCACCCCTTAAGTTCCAACAATCCCCCACATGAATGAGAATTTGTTTCATCGCAAAAGTGTTCATCATCCAATCCTTGCTAAGGAATAAGTAAGTGTCTCCACCTTTGAACTTTTTCCCTTGTAGAGCACATTGGTTTTACTAGCTCACCGTAGACGCGATGTCTTTGAACTGGTCTGCTTTCCATCGTAAAATCGCAACATACACTACACAAGAATCTCCCAATTTTCCTTGTTCTCATGGTTTTTTGTCCCGTATGGTCATGGACACGTCCTGGTTCTGCGAGAGTTTTTAGAGAATCAAGCCTTTCGAATCTCACAAGCGGCCCCACTTCTCTCTCACATAGGTGACCTCTTAAGTACACGGTGCAGTTGTTAGCGTACTATTAAGAGTCATTAAAGCAACTCAATTGCCAACCTTTTCCACATCACTGTTTCAATACATGAATGGGCTGGGGTTACCCTCACAGTGACCCATAAGTCCGGCGATTAGGTTGTCCTTTTGAACCTACATCTTGGGATCTCCAGTCAATTAGGTTGGGTTTTTCTTCGCAAGACTTTTATTTCATAGGCTTTAGCCCCATTCCTGCCCTTAACCTCTCAACCGTTTCTTTGTTTAACCCTTTGGTTAGTGGATCCGCAAGATTTTCAGATGACTTTACATAGTCAAGAGAAATCACACCAGTTGAGAGCATTTCCCTAATGGTATTATGTCGTCGACGTATGTGTCTAGACTTACCATTATACAAAGCACTCTGTGCTCTTCCTATAGCCGATTGACTATCGCAATATATTCTAATTGGCGGCACAGGCACTTCCCACTTAGGAATATCCTCCACAAAATGGCGTAACCATTCTGCTTCTTCACCACACTTATCCAACGCAATGAATTCAGCTTCCATCGTGGATCGTGAGATGACCGTTTGTTTTGAGGATTTCCATGATACAGCACCTCCAGCCATTGTAAACACATAGCCGCTAGTGCCGTTCGAATCACTTACATCGGATATCCAGCTCGCATCAGAGTATCCTTCTAACACAGCCGGATATCTCGAGTAGTGCAATCCATAATCACGAGTATACCTTAGATACCTCAGTACCCTCGTTAAGGCCTTCCAATGTTCCATACTTGGATTACTCGTATATGAACTGAACTTGCTTATCGTGTAAGCAATATCCGGTCTAGTACAGCTCATCAAATACATGACACTTCCAATGACCCGTGAATACTCCACTTGAGCTATTCCGGTTCCTCGATTCTTGGACAAGTGGACACTTCTGTCCAAAGGTGTTCTCGCTATACTAGAATCATCCTTGTTAAATCTTTCCAGAATCTTGTCTATGTAATGACTCTGACTTAGAACCAATCCATCTGATGTTCGTATGATTTTGATACCCAAAATCACATCTGCCGGACCCATGTCCTTCATGTCAAACTTTGCGTTTAACATATCTTTGGTAGAATTGACCAACTTGTCATTGCTACCTACAATGAGAATGTCATCCACATACAAGCACAAGATAACATATCCATTTTCAGTTTCTTTTACATAGACGCATTTATCACACTCATTGATTTGAAACCCACTAGCTATCATTGTATGATCAAACTTTTCATGTCATTTCTTAGGTGCTTGTTTTAATCCATATAAAGATTTCACTAGTTTACACACTTTATTTCCAGAATTAGGATCTCGAAAACCCTCAGTTGATCCATATAGATCTCTTCATCCAAGTCTCCATTTAGAAAAGCTGTTTTGACATCCATTTGGCGTACTTCCAAATTCCTTAAAGCTGCAATAGCAAGTATCACTCTTATGGAATTTATCCTCGTTACCGGAGAATACGTGTCAAAGTAATCAAAGCCCTCGCGTTGCTTGTATCCTTTGATCACAAGCCTGGCTTTATACTTCTCGATGGACCCATCTGGTCTCATCTTCCTTTTGAAGATCCATTTGGACCCTAAAGGTTTACATCCGGTTGGAAGATCAACTATCTCCCACGTATGATTCTGCAAAATAGAATCAATTTCACTCTTAACGGCTTCTTTCCACATAGAAGCTTCCGATGAACTCATCGCCTCATCGTAGGTTGATGTTTCTTTATCCAAGAAGAAGGCTTCAAAGTCATCTCCAAATGACCTTTGAATCCTTTTCCGTTTGCTTCGCCTCAGTTCTCCAACCGGGTGCGAGCATTCAGGTTCATCACTCATACGTTTATGAGTGTTGAGTCCTTCAGAATTCAGATTGGGGACCTCTGGACTATGCCGATTGTTCGACGTGGGCGTTTGACGTGGTTCCTGACCTATATCGATAGCTCCACGTGAGCGTATGACGTGGTCCTGGGACTTTTCGTCGGACATCGATCGCTCCACATGAGCGTTTGACGTTTTCCAAAACCCAATTTCAGCTAAATTCCGATTTTTCCAAGGAAATACATCTTCAAAGAACGATGCATTCCTTGATTCCATAATCGTATTATTATGTATGTCTCCTATCTTAGATTCATACACCAAGAACCGATACGCGGTGCTGTTGTGCGCATACCCAATGAATATACAGTCCACCATTTTTGGACCTATTTTCACCACTGTAGGTAATGGCACAACCACCTTAGCAAGACACCCCCACACTCGCAAATGTGCGTAGGATGGCTTTTTGCCTTTCTATAATTCATAAGGAGTTTTCTCCTTATCTTTTCGGGGTACCTTATTTAAAAGGTAATTGCTCGTCAATATAGCTTCTCCCCACATGTTCGATGGCAGTCCCGAACTTAGCAACATCGCATTCATCATTTCTTTTAACGTTCAATTCTTGCGTTCGGCAACTCCATTTGATTGAGGAGAGTAGGGTGTCGTCGTTTCGTGAATGATCCCATGTTGAGCATAATAGCTACCAATTGGTGCTTCGTACTCTCCACCTCTATCAATTCTCAATCTTTTGATTTTCTTTCCAAGTTGATTTTCAACTTCGGCTTTGTAAAGAACAAATTTATCTAAAGCCTCATCCTTGCTTTTAAGCAAGTAGACATAGTCATACTTAGTGTTATCGTTTATAAAGGTAACAAAATACTTATTACCACCACGTGTTTGAACCATTTTCAAATCACATACATCGCTATGAATTAATTCTAGCGGTTCCGTCTTCTTTTCCACTGTGTGGAAAGATGACCTTGTTAATTTTGATTCGACGCATGTTCCGCATTTTCGTATTGAAGCAATTGGAACTTTGGGTATATGCGCTAGATTCATTAGTTTGCTTATTGTTTTAACATTTACATGTCCAAGTCGTCCGTGCCATAAAGTAAATGAGTCCAATAAGTAAACGGAAGAAGTGCTTGCATTATCATTCGAAACAACACACATAACATTCAACTTTAACATACTACCCGCAGCATACCCCTTTCCCACAAAAGTTCCCAACTTTGACAATACAACACTATCAGATTCAATTACAATATGAAAACCATTCTTTTGCAAAAGAAAACCAGAAATCAGATTCTTGCGGATGTCTGGCACGTATAAAACATCCTTCAACGTCAGAATCTTGCCTGATGACATTTTCAGCAGGACTTTGCCTTTACCTTCAACATTGGATGAAGCAAGGTTCCCCATATAGACCTTTTCTCCTTCAACTTTCTCGAAGGATGAAAAGAATGACCTGTTTGTGCAAATGTGTCGAAAGGCACCTGTATCTATCCACCAATCATTCGGATTAGACTCAACCATCATCAGATCTGTCACGACAGCCACGAGGTTCAAATCTTCAACCTCGTTAGTCACTTGGCTAATCAAGTTAGCCTCTTTCTTTGGTAGACGACACTCCGCAGATTTGTGTCCGTTCTTACCGCAATTGAAGCACTTGCCTTTAAACTTGTGCTTTGGCTTTGTGACACCACCTTGTGTCCCAAGCTTTCCTTTTCCCTTGTTAGGAGTGTTGGCATTGCCACGAGAGCCCTTGCTCTTGGCTTGATCAACCACGTTTACCTTGGCCTCGCTGCCCGCCAAACGATTCACACGATTGCCCTCCTCGATGTGAAGACGAACAATCACACTTTCCAAGGACATCTCCTTGTTCTTATGTTTGAGATAACTTTTGAAATCATTCCAGCTTGGAGGCAACTTCTCAATGAGAGCCGCCACTTGGAATGTCTCATTCAGAATCATCCCTTCGTTCAGGAGATCATTCAAGAGTAACTGATACTCTTGGACTTGACTCTCCACTGTCTTGGAATCCGTCATCTTATAGTCTAAGAATCGTCCAGCTACAAATTTCTTTGTGCCGGCATCCTCAGTTTTATACTTTCGGTCCAAAGACTCCCAGATTTCCTTAGCCGAACCACATCTTATGTAAACTCCATACAGAGAATCATGGATGTTGTTTAAGATGTAGTTACGACATAGGTAATCGGCATTCTTCCATGTATCAATTGCAGTCAAAACATTAGGATCATACTGACCTTGTTGAATCTTCGGTGGTTCTTCTGTTAGCAGCCTTGCCAGATTCAGGGTGGTAAGATAAAAGAGCATCTTTTGCTGCCATCGTCGGAACGTGCCAGCCTTTCTGTTGAACTTCTCCGGTCTCTCCACTTGACTTGCTGGTATCGTGGTTACAGGAGATGCAAAGTTGAAGGTTGATGCCACCGCAGGTGTAACCTTTGCCGATGGAGGACTGGGTATGAAGGTCCCAATTCCGTCAACTACAATGGGAGTAGTATCCTTAGTAGGAGCATCAGAAGAAATCTCCTTGGTGGGGTTGCTCTCAGTGAAAGGTGAATTTGACATGATAATTAAGAGCAGCTTCGTTTAAGAATGTTAGACAAACAATGTCAAATTTAGAGAACCAGCACACTATAAACACCAAGGCGCAAGGATGCTTTCCTTAAACGAATTTGCTCTCTCCCGGTGTGCTTAGAGATTAATTAAGCAATCGTTTTCAGGATATAATGGTGAACAATCGTTTTTTTCAAAGCACGTGAAGAAACAAACTTTTAACAAGAAGAAGAGAAGATGAACACTTTGAGGAGGAAGAGAGGCTTTAGTAAGCTTTTCAGATGTTAATTTTTCTTGTCACTTATCTGAAAGCTTACAGCCTTTTATAGATGTGGAGAACGCGGGAAAAAAAAAATTTGGTGCAGCCATCCAACTGCAGAATAACTTCCCACTTCTTCAATCCTTAAACCCACCATTGTCCATGTCTTCAAGACATGATTTGGCCATGTTGAGTGGTCATTTGGTTCTAGAACCTCCCGGATAATAATCGAGCCAGATTGATCAGGCCCACTCAATGTTTATCCGACTCAAACTCGTTTAACCAAATTTTGAGGTAAAAGATGACTAGGAAAGGCTGGAGGGTTCACACCTATTGCTGATGCGTTCAATTTTAGCAAATGTTTAAGCTCAATTGAGCAAGGAATGGTTCTGGACAGAGTACATGTTTACTAGTCCCTTGAATTGATTGCTCATGTCAGTAACCATTTGTATAGGATTTCCTCAAAGCTTGCTTCCGAAAGCCGTTTCCATTTCTAATGGAGTCAAGAACACACTCTTCCTTGACTCTGGAATATGATGGAATAAAACAATATGACTCATTAAATTGGATGCGCTTCTTATATTGTAAAGTAGCAATTGATCGATACAGTTCGGTCGCAATTTTCATATGGATCATCGGAAAACAACCTCTGTGTGTGTCTAACACATGAGTATGGTTGCGTACATGCGACCCCCACTAAACCCAGTCATAAGCGGAAACTTCTAAGACAATGGGTAATGTTGTTGTTGCTATTACTTCCCACAGCGTTTGCAAGGACATTGTCTATATTTATCCTTCAATACTTCTGCCAACAGAATAAATCAACATGTTCCTTTCCATTTTGTTGTTCAACACCCATTTTTTCTGCATTTAGATACAACATAATCATTGTAACAAAGGAAGATGACTTAAAAGTACCTGAATTAGTTGTGCTCTCGTTCCAGGCTACACTTAGACTCAACAGAGTAGAAAATTCATATGCCGTACACTATTTTCACACCCCATCCTATTACAAGAAATAGATGGTAAATTTGAATAAGCAGACAGTGGACCAAGACTCACACTTCAAAGGAGTCAATAATGGCTTGTAATGTCTTCTTTGATGCTTGCCACTGCTTGTCGTTCGCACTCGCCACGAACAATACCACAGTGCTCCCTTTTGCTGTTGCCTTTGCAAGATTATGGGATCCCGTCAGAGCGTATGGAGTCTCAAGAACATACTTGTAATACTGCATTATGTAAAGAAAGGAAAAGGCATCTTGTAAGCACAAATGCAGGTTTCATACAGAAGAAGACTAATAACGTGTGCATAAGAGCCTCACTGTTTCACTCCACATGGGCAGGGCCTCTTTTAATTAGGGGTGACAAACAAGTTGCGGCGGGTTGGTGGGTATCTAAAGACAAATCCGAACCTGATCTGTCAGGTTGGCAAGTCGGGCTTGGTTTAACCCGTCAACTTGCTTTTTGAGTTTGATAGGTCAGGTTTTACGGGTTGGTATGTTGCTTTGGGATTTGATGAACCGGGCTCGTGTCGAGTTTGGTAGGTTGATGGGTTAGTTTTGTTGTTGGTGGGTTTGACGGGTCAGACATGTCAACTCGCATGTTAGACGGATTCAACCTGATTCTGGCCCGAATCCTTAAAGACCAAACCCAAACCTACAGAAAATGCGTTCTAATTCGTGTTTTGTGTCATAAATTGTCATCCCTATTTCTAATAATGCAACAATAAAGAGAGATTTTGGGTATGGGGGAATTTTACCATTTGGTCACCGCGTTTTTCAACTGATGTTTCAAGTAGTTCATCAGGATCATATGTATTTCCTGTGACAAAAGGGCCAAGAGCAGCTATAACTTTCTCGGGGCTTCCAATGTCTTCAATGGTAGCATTGGGTTTGTTAGTCAAACGTATCAAAGGAGAAGCCACCACCTGAATCTTTCCCTGTCTGTCATCTTCGAATTTAACTTCTATCCATGGTTCTGCACACTTGGGTTGGCAATAGTTCCCAGACAAAATGTTAGCGATACGAGTCTGCTTCCACGTCGGAGGAACGATGAACTTGTAAGGTTGAACATTTCCTGCAACCAACTAAATTCAGAGTTTCATAAGGTCATACATAGATATACACAAACTCAATCCAGATTGCAACACAATTCTCTACATATATCCGTGGTTTGACATAAATACACTTTAATAGGTATTTATGTCATCTAAGCAGGTACATATAGGACCGGAGGGCTCACTGAAGCAAGTTCTCTATCTCTTGTGATGGAGTTATTGTTTGCTTGTCTCTCACTCTTCTCAGACCCTAGCGATAACTTTTACTGTTATTGGGATATATGTATATATGAGTATTGTTGTTGTTGTTGTACACTTTAATAGCTATCTTCTTTGAATTGAGGGGAAAAAAGAAAGTTGTTTGGAGTTTCAGTAGCTAATATGGATAGAAATGAAAAGGAATTGTGCTTTTATAGTAATACAAAAGATGCTTGAATAATCACAAGTTACAGAAGAATGTAACTGCAGTTCTTTACAAGGACCTCCAAATCCAATGTTAAATCCTAATGAAGGATTAGAACCATTGAGCAGAGAAATAATATATGCTTTTAGATACACGGTCATCACGAGGACCACAGGCATATAAGGTCACGGGTTCGGACCGTGGAAACAGCCTTTTGTACAAAAGAAATGCAAGGTAAGGCTAATATACATCAGATCGCGAAGCGACCCGACCCCTCCTCAGACCCTGCACAAACGCGAAAGTTGCACCGAGAACGTCCTTTTACATTATGAAGTGGTACTTGTCATACTAGAAAAGAGTTATGAGCCTCTGGTAAGAATTCATAGTGGCAAGATTTGTCGCGGGACGCAATATTAGGGAAGTGAAACACTAGAAAGCATGCCGATCAAGCATGAAATCCCCAAGCATATGTTAGCTAATCACTTCATCTAAACGCTTAAAATAACGAAAAAACCGAGTATATGTCATTGATATACTTAAAAATGATGCTGGAGCATCTCACAACGACCCATCTAAGACCTCATGATCTATGAGAATTGAACACACGAGCCATGTACAGATGTCAACAACAACCATAAAGGGTGTTCCCATTGCACTAGGCTCCCGCATTTGGACAGAGTCCGGAGAGGAGCCGGATCGCTTTGCGATCTGATGTACACAGTCTTACCCCACACTTTTTGTGCAAGAGGCTGTTTCCGCGGATCGAACCCGTGACTTCAAGGTCATAAAGCAGCAACCTTACCAGTTGATCCAATGTCCGCCCTCGAGCCATGTACATATGTCGTGATCTACAAATAACAAACATCTAAAAGCTAGTGTAGCAAAGGAAAGGAGGGCAATCTACCAATCGACACCTACCTAAATGATTTTTCAAAGTGAACCTTAGGACAGACTGAAGCTTGTATCCTGAAACAAACTTGTAGAAACATGGAGCTTAATTCTACACAAGGAAAACTTCGAACTTTACAAATAATCACGAAAATAGGCCATCCACTCCACAGGGGAAAGCACATAGCCACCAAACCCACCAGAATGATTCAACCATGCAGAACCCAAGAAAGAGCCAATGCACACACACACACTATCCCAACATAGATTGCAGAAGCAACAAAAAGACGAAACACCCTTTCCCTATACATATAACTTTCCATTTCAAATGAAGTCAAGGACACACCCTTCCTTAACTTCGGAATATAATGGAATAAAGCAAAATGACTCACTAAATTGATTGTGTTTCTTATATTGTGAAGTAGTAGTTGATCGACATAGCTTGACGTATCATTATAGGTAATCGGAAAACAACATCTGTGTGTTTCTAACATATGAGTATGGTTGCATACATTCGACCCCTCCATATCCTGCTATAGTCGGGAATCATCTATGACAATAGGGTAATGTTGTTGTATTTATACGTGATAACCTCGTTTCACCTCAGAAAAAATGCATGGTATGAAAGATTTAAGTGTTTGAAGTCAATTTGAGTCAATTATTTTCGGCAAATGAGGATAAAATCAAACAATTGATACGCAGTGTCGTTAGACTCAAATTAGCGCCATCCATTGCGGTCCAAGACGTGGCGCGTTTCACAATTTAAATAAATAAAAGGCCTTCCACAAAATGAGAAATCAACTGACTTTAGCGAAGTAAAAGTTCCATTCATCGAGTCTAAATTGAACTAGCTAGCATTTCAGCTGAATAAAATCCTGCTATTTTTTGGACATAGATTACCTGCACGTAACGCGGGAGTGTCTTTAGAAGTAGCTTGAAAAACAACAAAAGAAGGATCAATTGGTGAAGTCGGGAGGTAAGATCCCACTTCTACTTCACGAGCAACTGCAGGCGATGATGGAAAGAATACAAAAGGCATCAAAGCAAACCCATTAACCAATTCCCTTCTTCTTGTTCTTGAGAGGCTTATTTCGTCAGAATTTTGATGGGTTTTGTTGCAACAAGCAATTTGACAGGCTGAGAGTGAGAATTTTGGAGCTGGAGTTGTTGAGCTTGTGAAAAGAGAAGACAATGGAGTTGCTGAAGCAGTTGCCATTTTCTTGGGTGTTTGATTCTGGGAACAGAGGAACGAAGGTTGTGATCCCTCTCCTATCCGTTATGGATGAGGTAAGACAATCTCTGTGTATCTTATTGATTTCAGTTATTATATACATATTTTTTTTAATAACTATGGGACTATAATTTAGTCTACAATCAGAAAAACTACAATTTAAACATCATTAGAGAAATTAATACAATCATAATCTATAACGTAAATATGCAAGATCTGTACACGTGTACATTGATTAACGATTACCTACAACAACAACATTACCCTATTGTTTTAGAGTTTCCCGCTTATAGCGGGTATAAGAGGGTCGTATCTACGCAACCATACCCATGTATTAGAAACACACAGATTATTTTCCGATGAGCCATAATGAAAATTGCTCCAACTGCTACTTCACAATATAAGAACCGCAGCTAATTTAGTTAGTCATTTTGTTTTATTCTATCATATTCCAAAGTCAAGAAAAAATGTGTCCTTAACTCTATTCGAAATGGAAACTTATTAAAGATTATCTAATGTTCTTCAAAAGTCGATGGATTGACACTAGGGGTGTCAACGAACCGAGTCGAATACTAGGTTTTTGAATTCGGATTCGTTTAGATAAACGAACTGTTCGGCTCGTACGTTTAGCTAAACGAACTTTAAAATTGGTTCGAGTTCGGCTCAATAACCTTATAACTGTTTAAACGAGCCGAGCAGTTCGTGAACAGTTCAGTCGTTTAACTAAACAAACCCGAATACCTGTTCGAATTCGGCTCATTAACAAATAATTACCGAACGAATGCGAACCAAACACGAACCGAACTCGAACAATTTGCACACTGTTCGGTTCGTTCAACAGCCCTAATTAACACATTCATCTTTGGTTTCACAGTGGCCCTTGTTGCTTCATATCTTTAATTTTTCCTCAAAAAAATTTTCCCTTTCATTCGAAGAAAAAAAGATTTGAATATTATTGATATAAAAAGGGTGACCATTTTACCGTTAACCTAATTCAAATTCCTTATCTTTATGCTTTGGGATAATTACCTTTTGCCTCCCTCATGTTTGGCATAATCGCCAATACCCTCCTTAATGTTTAAAAATACACCTTTACCTCTCCTATTGTTTGAAAAATACACCCTTACCCCCCTTGAGTTAATTAAAAAAATATTATTTAAATATAAATAATAGGAATTGCCTATTGTACCCCTGTCTTCTTCTTCTTCATCTTCCTTACCCCGCCCCCACCAGCCGCCGGTCGAAACCCCCAAAAGAATCGTGCAAAACTGCTTTCAATACGACAAATCACCAAAGCAGAGGGCTCTAAAATCATAAGCATATATATTGGTCTTCATGTCAAAACATGCTTTATCAGAATTAATCTTCCCGCCTGAGATAGCAACCTAGACACTCATCCTTGAATTCTAAATTCCATGCGTGCAACAATGGGCTGAAAGTCTCAAACATCAAAAACCTTTTACGAACAAAATATAGTGGGGCACCCATATTCACAAAAGGGAAGTTCTTTTGTTGGAAACCCAATATTCATCTTCATCTCCTAGCTACATGGAGATACAATTGACTGTGTTCATATGCCTAAACAACCAGCACTTGATCATCCTCTGCTCACAAACCATTCAACTATAGTCGTGGTAGCTATGGTTCTGGTTGCTGTGGTTATGGCACTTGTTGTCTGGATTTGTGTGACAAAAAATCAGAGACACATGATCAGGAATTCTTTTGCATTCAATAATCACTCGGGAGAAGATGACTTTTCTTATCCTTGGACTTATATTCCATTTCAGAAGCTAAACTTTACAATTGACAATATCTTGGATTTGCTTAAAAGATGAAAAGATCATTAGAAAAAGTTTTTCGGGGATTGTCTATAAAGCAGACATACCGTGTGATAATGTGATCGCGGTGAAGAAGCTCTGAACGACAAAGAAAGATGAAAAGATCGAGTGATTATTGTCAAGTGGCGCTTCCATTGGCAAGTAGAAAGAATTCTTTACTGAACTGCCATGCTGCTTCAAATAAAAGAGAGGGGGGGGGGGTTATCTGTGCCATACAATGATTCAGCTAGTGGAGGAGGAGACTCTGGCGGCTGGCGGGGCAGGGCAGGGGAGATGGTCAGGAGAGAGGAGGGTATTCTTGACTTTTTATTAAATTTTTTTAGTTTTAGATTTTAAAATGTCATTTTACCTTTTAGTCCAAACATTAGGGGAGGTAAATGTGTATTTTTAAACATTAAGGAGGGTATTGGCGATTATGCCAAACATGAGGGGGGCAAAAAATAATTATCCCTTATGCTTTTAACTGTGATAATGATTTTTTCATTTTTTTTCTAAGGATCCACCTTTTCTTTCTTTCTTTTCCTTTTGATGCGGTAAGGATCGAGTTATGATTGTAATAAATTTAAGTATGATAAAACTAAGGAAACCCTCTATTTATAAACTATGAAGAAACCCAATCGCAAACAAAGTATAGCTTAGTTGATATTTTGAATGAGATATTGTAATAGAATGACAACGGTTCGAATCTCAATTATTCACGGTATGAGTGTTTCAGTGTTGTATGAGATAATACTGGCCAAAAAAAAATACTATCCACCACTTAATTAGTTAACAGGTTACTAGCTCAGTTTGTATAGACAACTTATATGAGATCCGATGAAAAAATATTTCATTTAGGGGTGAACAAATTTTTTTATAAACTGGACCAAACCATCGAACCAAACCGAACCAAACCAAACCAAGAAAAACCAAACTGCGGTTTAGCATTCGGTTTTAAAAATTTTGAAAACCAAACCGTTTCGTACGATCCGGTTTTTGGTTTAGGAAATTTCAAACCGTAAAAACTGGACCGAACCGTTTCTATAAAAATATATATTTTGTAATATATCGGAACCAAAACAAACCAAACCATACCGGTCAAACATTTTGTTATCCGATTTTGATCCGGTTTTGATTTTACTATTTCTAAACCGTTACGAACGGTTCAGTTTGTAATATGCTCAAACCGGCCATACCGGACCATACATACCCGTAATTCCATCTTTACTCTTCAAGTCTTCGTGTGAAGACCCCTGGCCTTTTGTATTAGGAAACGTCAGTCGAGAGAAGGGGTAAAATGGAAAAGGCTAAAGATAGATCCTAGAACGCATCGAAATCTAGCATTTAAACAATCGACATTATTGAACTCCAAAACAGAGTTAGTGTGAGCATTTCAAAACCCACATTGAAGGGCAAATTTACATCCAGAAAAAAGGAAGACAGTTGGGATTGGAAGAAAAAGCGCAAGTGTATTCAAAGATTTCCGTCTCCACGTAAGCCCACTATCCAACCGTTACTATTTTTCCAATTCTGTATTTGGGTATTTTTCAATTTCTTGGATTTTAAATTTCTATGTTACCAGTTAGAATCAATTATTTTTTTCATCGATACCATTTGGGAACGCATTTCTTTGTATTTTATTGGATTTTTCATTTGCTTGAGCTTTTAAAAAGACCTCCCCTTTTCGATCTGATCGGTGGATTTTTTGGGTTTTCAGTCTATATTCAAGAGGCCGCGTGGTTTCAATCTGCTTGAGGTAACCTCATTTTTTCTGCAAATGTTTTCCCTCATTTGAGTCTTGATTCTGCAGAAGGGTTCTTTTTTTTTTGTCCTTTGAATTTTTGTTTAACGAGGTAATATCTATAGAACAAGTACTACTATCGGGTTTGGGGCACTGTCTGTTACCGGCCACCGCATGTGACTGACGAAAATTTGTTCTTTACACTGTTGTGCTCCCTGATTTTTGTGATATTTTTGCTGGATTGAATGATCAGGAGGTGTGGATTTTCTTATTTTGCTGTATCCCAGGAGTGTGGAGAACAGTCATGAGTGCAAAACCGAAAAGGAGAGCCGTGGCACAAAATGGAGACGCCGGAGGTGGAGTAGATGACTCTGTTTTAGCGAATATGGTTAGTAACGGGGAGGATTTGGGTCCTATGGTGAGGCTCTCATTCGAGACGGGTAAGCCCGAAGCTCTTTTACAGCAGCTTAAGCATGTCGTTAAGAAGAAAGAAGTTGAAATCGAAGAGCTATGCAAGCTTCATTACGAGGAGTTTATCAGTGCAGTTGATGAACTACGTGGTGTGTTAGTGGATGCTGAGGAGTTAAAGAGCGAGCTCGCGAGTGATAATTTTAGGTTACAAGAAGTTGGGAGTTCCCTGCTTGTGAAACTTGAGGAACTTCTTGAATCTTACTCGACTAAAAAAAATGTTACCCAAGCGATTAAGATGTCTGGAAATTGTGTTAAAGTGTTGGAGCTTTGTGTGAAGTGTAATGATCACATTTCTGATGGTCGATTTTACCCTGCTCTAAAAGCTATTGATCTGATTGAGAAAAGTTATTTGCAGAATATTCCTTTGAAGACCTTGAAATCGTTGGTTGAGGAAAGAATACCGATTATTAAATCACATATTGAAAAGAAGGTCTGCAGTGAGGTTAACGAATGGCTGGTTCAGATAAGGAGTACAGCAAAGGATATTGGTCAAACTGCAATAGGGCATGCTGCATCCGCACGACAAAGAGACGAGGACATGCTTGCTCGCCAGAGGAAAGCCGAGGAACAGAGTTGTTTGGGGTTAGGTGACTTTACATACACATTAGATGTTGAAGAAATTGATGAAGAGTCCATTCTGAAGTTTGATCTTACACCTCTTTATCGGGCATTTCATATTCACACTTGTCTCGGAATTCAAGAGCAATTTCGCCAGTACTACTTCAAAAATCGGCTATTGCAGCTGAACTCTGATCTGCAGATATCCTCCGCACAGCCATTCCTTGAGTCACATCAGCCTTTTTTGGCTCAAATCGCCGGTAACTTTATTGTAGAGGATAAAGTCTTGAGGACGGCCGGTGGACTACTGTTACCTGATCAGGTTGAGACAATGTGGGAAACAGCGGTTGCTAAAGTGACTTTTGTTTTGGAGGAGCAATTTTCTCATATGGATACAGCAAGCCATCTCCTCTTGGTCAAGGATTATGTCACGCTTTTAGGTGCAACCTTGAGGCAATATGGTTATGAAGTGAGTCCCATCCTCGAGACACTGAACAGCAGTCGTGAAAAATATCATGAGCTTTTGCTAACAGAATGCAGAGAACAAATTACTAGCATACTTGCCAGTGATACATGGAAGCAGATGGTAATGAAGAAGGAGACAGAGTACCAAGCAAATGTTTTACTTTTTCATCTCCAAACCTCAGATATAATGCCAGCTTTCCCTTACATTGCACCATTCTCTTCGATGGTGCCTGATTGTTGTCGTGTTGTTCGAACATTTGTGAAAGACTCAGTTAATTACTTGTCCTACGGGGCACAAATGAACTTCTTTGATTTCGTGAAGAAATATTTGGACAAGCTCTTGATTGATGTGCTAAATGAGGTTATACTTCAAATAATTCAGAGTGGAACCACTGGTGTTTCTCAAGCTATGCAGATTGCTGCAAACATAGCAGTTCTTGAAAGGGCCTGTGATTACTTTCTTCAACATGCTGCCCAGCAGTGTGGCATTCCAGTGCGGTCAGTTGAAAGGCCCCAAATTAATTTAGCTGCAAAAATTGTTCTGAAAACATCAAGGGATGAAGCATATCTGACTCTGTTAAATTTGGTGAATACCAAGTTGGATGAGTTTATGTCACTTACTGAAAATGTGAAGTGGACTTCAGATGATGCACCACAGCAGGCTAATGAGTACATGAACGAGGTGGTTATTTACTTGGATACGGTGCTTTCAACTGCTCAGCAAATTCTACCTCTGGATGCTTTATACAAAATTGGAAGTGGAGCCCTTGAGCATATTTCCAACTCTATTGTGGCTGCTTTTCTAAGTGATAGCGTAAAGAGATTCAATGCTAATGCAGTTATGAGAATCAACCAGGACTTGGAAACTTTAGAAGCTTTTGCAGATGAAAGGTTTCATAGCACGGGTTTGATCGAGATTTATAAAGAAGGTAGTTTTCGAGGTTGCTTGATAGAAGCTCGGCAATTAATAAATCTTCTTTTGAGCAGTCAGCCAGAGAACTTCATGAATCCAGTGATAAGAGAGAAGAACTATAATGCTCTGGACTACAAAAAGGTGGCTATGATATGCGAAAAATTCAAGGATTCACCTGACGGACTGTTTGGAAGCTTGTCAAGGGGAAGCCAAAAGCCGAGTGCTCGAAAAAAATCAATGGATGTGCTAAAAAGAAGGCTGAGGGACTTCAACTGAGGGAGTATTTGAAATCACCTGGGTTAGGATTTGTAGGTGTTCGTCGCCCTGCCTATAGCTATGTAAAATTCTTTCATTTAATTGCTATTTCTCACAACACTGAAATATTTTGAAGAAAGTGGGGAGAGAATAACAGCTTTCTTTTATTTAGTCTGGTGAAATCTACTGCTGAATCCTTCTTCGACCTTTTTATTCGTCTCGGTTTTTACCTTTTATCCATAATTAAGCCAACCTTATGTGTGTGCCTTCTATGCCTGTGGATGCTTTCCATGTCTATTAGCAGTGCCCAAACGAGGATGCCTATAAGTTAATGCCGCACACATGAAGATCCTATCACATAAGGTTAGTAAATCGGTACATTGGTTTCTGCCATTTGTTGTTTGTGTGCATGGTAGACAGAAATATTTTACACCTTCCTGCTTTGGAAATCAGCAAGTGAAAGTTGCCATCTTTAAGTGTTTTTGAAAAGTTTATACTGTTCCTCTATTCTATTATGCAGTTTTATTTTGCAGTTCGATCTCCTTGTAGAATTCCTTTGAAGTAAAGGACATGAAAATAAATTTCGTGTTGACTTAGCTTAGGTGTAATGCACTTATAACAATGTGAAGTTACACTAGGATGCAGCTTGCAGGACTTCAGATTTGTTACCTGCCTTTTGATTCATGACATTTTACTTACACATTCTTCAGCTCTGTAAATGATGATTCTAGATGCACTTTTGGGAGGATGAATTGTGGTCCTTATGGTGGTACCCTTTTGTTTTGTGATTGTTCTAAGACTGCTGATCAAATTTATCACGCAGACGCCTTTTCCCACTTGGAACCTCCAATCAATTCCATCAGAGGCCTTCTTTCCTCCTTAAATAATGCATCAAAATTTCTCTTTGCCTTGATGAATAACAATTCAGAATCTTGTGTATATTGTTGATTTGTAAGTCTCTTGTTGTTTTTTGGTTATATGTTTCCTGGAAGTACAGCTTTAGGTGACCATGTCAAATTATTGATGTTTGTTTACCCTTCCTGTTATTAAAGATGGCATGATAAATTCAGAAAGCTTGGATTTTATTGACCATGGTTCAAGTCTGCAATCATAGATTGCAGACTTGAAGTTGTCCAAAGCTGCGAAAAAGAATTCCATGTATCTCTACCTAGAAATCATTTCATGCCCAAAGAGCACAGGCAAATTAAATGCCTTGTAAAGTAAATAACAATAACAACAACAATTAAAAATAAAGTTATGGTCTCAAGGCTCTACCAATGGACTAGGATTACGAATTTGCGTGCTGAATGGAGAGCCTTTATAGGCTCTCTGTCCTTTGTTTCAATCAAAATGTCTTGTGCTACTTTGTATTTATGCTATTTGTTATCTGGTTCAAGTCTAATCTTGGAAACTCCATCTTTGTGCAGAACATAGTTTGAATGTTAGGTCTGATGTTCTGTTTGCCTTGGATTAAAGTAGACGTGTAGCCATGATACTTCTTTGGTGTTCAGTTGATCAATTTTATCATCAGAATTGCACATTGTCCTTTGATACACATCAAGTTAAATATATCAGTAAACAGGACACTTCTGCTTGGGCTCTAATTTGATGGTAACTTGTAATATGGTAAGTCTTGATCCGACTGATCCAGTGACTCTGTGACTTGAAAAAAAGACAGGTTTTTTGTCCTTCCGTTGGTCAAGATTCGAGATGGTTAGAACTATGATCTTTACTGGTGTGCTGCAAACACATGCTTTCATGGATTGCAAAGTCAGGATTCTATGGCACGTTGTAAACGCGCATCGCTAGAAGAATGTAGCATATGGATGCCAGCATCCAGGTTTGTTTAGATATGGTTCTTGTCCTTCACTGTCTATATTCATGCTACAATTCAAATGGTTTCTGGAGTATGCTGGACGAACACGGGTATTCTGAGAAGCAAATTTGAAAGGGTAGATGTGTGGTGTCTGTGATGCACTTTTCTTGGAAGTAATTTGAATTGGATATATGCTCTTATTGAAGTGATTCCTATTTGATTTTCCCATCTCATTGTATTAAAGATGAAGCTAGTGTTCTTTCTGCTTATTCGTCAGCGTTTAAATGGGTCAGCGTTTAAATGGGCTCATATTCTTTGTATTCATCGAGCCAATTTGTTTACATATGAGGCCATCTTCGTCATCTGCAGGTCCTATAGGTTTGATGTAGTAGAGCTTGAGCTATTTTAGAGTAGTACTAAATAGATCAGTCTTCATTTTCGTGTATATCATACTTGGAATCTGCCTATGCTAGTTCCTTTTGCGTATTCTCATTTACAACAACACTCTAGCCTTTTTCCACTGTGGAGGATCAGCTGTATAGATTAATCATATGAAATACTCCTTTCATTGTAGAAATATTGTCATAGTTCGCACAACACTCAACAACACTCAAGTCTTTTTTTCCGCTATGTTGGCTCGACTAGATGGATCAATCGTTTCTTTTGCGTTTTATTTATGTGATTTTTTTTTAATTTTTTTTGGTGTAGTACCCTAAATCTTATTCATTCTTATTTGTTTCCTTATACCTAATGCATAATATGCGCCTTAGATATGCATCTTTCAAAACTATCGTATCATCTCAATCGCGATTTAGGCCGAATGTCTGAAATTCTTACTTAAGCCTTATACCTTCTACATTACATCGACTATATGAATCAACGGTCTCTATTGTTCTCTATTAGTGACAATATATTCCGTAATTGTCATATAAGTCATATCTTTGCTTATTGTCTCTTTCCATGTCTTCATTGGTCTTCCTCTCCTACGTTTAACATGTACCTCATTCTTTTTCTCGAATCGCTTAACAGGTGCATTTGCACATAACCGTATCTTCTTAAGTTTGACATCCTTATCTTTTCATCTATATGAGTCACCCAATCTTTTCTTCTTATATGTTTGTTTTTTATTTTATCATTTTTTGCGTGTCAACAAACCCATCTTAACATTCTCATTTCTGTCACTCACATTCTTTGTTTATGCTCATAAATGACTTCGCAACATTCAGTTCCGTACATCAGTGTCAGTCTTGCTTCCATCCTGTAAAATTTCTTTTTAAGCTTCAAAAGTACTTTACTATCACAAAAAGACCGGACACATTTATTCGCTTTAATCACACAACCTGTACTTTGCAATTCACATCCTTTTCAATTTCTCTATCTTTTTGTACTATATATATCCTAAATATCAAAAGATATTTCTTTATTAATATTTTCAA
The DNA here is from genome assembly GCA_036186865.1 of Eustoma russellianum. Classification (NCBI taxonomy): domain Eukaryota; kingdom Viridiplantae; phylum Streptophyta; class Magnoliopsida; order Gentianales; family Gentianaceae; genus Eustoma; species Eustoma russellianum. The sequence continues at coordinate 4,593,786 of AP025060.1, forward strand.
GAGATGAATAGCATCCATCGTGGACCTTCTCGGTATAAAATCCGGATTGATTTCCTGGTACACTTACTCTTTGTGAAGTATTTTCTCAATCATTCACTCTCATAATTTTATTGTATGATTCATTATTTAATTCCTCTATAATTTACACAATCTTTTATATCTTCTTTGTTTTTATACAGAGGTACTAAAATACTTTTTCTCCACTGGTCAGACATCTTTCCGGTCTTCACAATCTTATTAAAAAGAATTGTAACCCATATAATATCTTCTTTCCCTAGACATTTCCAATCTTCAATAGGAATACCGTCGTGTCTAGTCGCTTTACTATTTTCATCATTTTCAAAGCATCTTCTATTTTGGGCAATCAAACTATCCTACTGTATGTTAAGTTTCTTTCCTCTTTAGAGTTACGTAACTCGTCCACTACGAGTTCATCTTTAGCTGATTCATTAAAAAGTTTATCAAAATATCTTCATCATCTATCTTTTATTGCTCTTTCGTCTATTAAAATCTTGTTATCTTCGTCTTTAATGCATTTAATTTGAGCCAAATCTTTTGTGTTTTTATCTTGCTTTGCAAATTTTATACACATTTTTTTCACCTTCTTTCGTGTCCGTCTGCTTATAGAAATCTTCAAATGCATTTGATTTGTCTTTACTTACGGCCTCTTTAGGTGTTTTCTTAGCAAGTCTCTGTTTTCTCTATCCTCTTAGTTCCTACAAAGTTGAACTGCTTTATAACCAGTTCTCTTGGGTATTTTTACTTTGTTTTGCATTTCTTTTTTCCACCACAAAGATTCTTTATTTGTAGGTGTTTGACCTTTTTGACTCGCTAATTAAATTTCTTACTATTTTTTTATCTTTCTATCTATATCCTCTCACGATTCATTTGCATCACCACTTGAATTTTTTAAGACTTCTTGCTCTGATACTATTTTTCTAATATGTGTGCTTATTTATTTTTTCAAATTTTACCATTTTATTTTGGTCAATTTTTAGAAGCAGACTCTCTATCTTTTGGGATGAAGGTATTGTTTGCATGCCTCTCACTCTTCCCAGATCCTAGCGATATCTTTTTTCGTCGTGAGGATATACTGAGTATGTGTTGTTGTAAAGTCATACGCTATTCCAAAATCCAAAATTGATCTTCCTTCATTGTTCATGTTTCTAGAACCAAATCCATCTTGTGCCTCATTGTAATCCTTACTTACCTACATGTTTATTTAAATCTGCTCCTATAAATATCTTCGCCCCTATTGGATTTTACTTGCTATGTCTTCTAAATCTTTTCAAAATTGAATCTTTATATCCTCTCCTAAACTCACTAGAGGAGGAGATACGCTAATAATATTCTTTGTTCTTTTTCAAACCCAAATTTTGAGGGCTATGATTCTATCTCATTTTCTAATAACACATACTACTTCGTCTCTTAATGAGACATCTATAATAACTCAAATTCTTTTTCTTGTCTTATTTTCTTATGCACCATAGTTTAAATCCTAAATTGTCGAACATCCTAGCTTTCTCACATTTCCAGTTTGTCTTTTGCAAACATAAAATATTTAATTTTCTTATTATCATTGTGTCTACTATCTTTATTGTCTTTTCGTCCTAATGTTTCATGTTCCTAATTTAATATTCATATCTAACATATTATATTATGTCTTAGTATCTGAATTACGACCCAAGAACTCTTGCTTGTTTTTTTCTACATCCGAGTTCTCTATGAGATACAACGGTCTTAACTCAATTGTCACCGTATTTAGACCATGAGACAGACATCATTGCTTATTTAACGCTACATCCAAACCCTCTAGATACAGTAATCCTTGTCGAGAGACTGCATTCGGACCATACGGTACGTTCTATGTAAGGAACACCATAACGTCAGTGTAATTTCTGTGGACCGACAAATTGAAAACTCGACCACGCGGAAGTTTTCATATTCTCATTCAATTAGTGAAAATAAACTTTCAAAAAGAGTGCCATCCTATTGAACTATAAGAGACACAAATCAAGCAAAAAAAGATATTTTTGTATTAAGAGTGGACTTTTATCACACTACATTGCTAGTAAACTTTTTGCTACTGAATCACAATTACATGTAGGAAAGTTTTATGTTGCTCGTAATTGGGAAGTTGCAGTAGTGGTATAATAAAAAACAATCAATTATGAAGAAAGGCCAGGCACAAAAGGTTATGATTGCAAAAGTGGACGTTTTTCTTCTATATTTAACTGTTTGTGGAACAAGCAAAAACATTGCTTTAAGAGTATTTTTAAAATTTTACTCCTTATATATGTGTACATATGAGGGCGGACTTTGGAACAACTGGTAAGGTTGCCTTTTCGTGACTTTGAGGTTACGGGTTCGAACGGCGAAAATAGCTTCTTGCATAAAATGTAAGGTAAAACTGCATATAACAGATTGCGAAGCGATCTGGCTTTTTTTGGACTCTGTACAAATGCGATAACCTAAACGTCTTTTATATGTACATACACTTTGAGATATTGTTGTGTTACCTGGGTCATAATCATCATATTGTGCTTCAACGCTAGTTGGATTTTGGCAGATAAGTGACTAATAAAAAAGAAAAAAGAAAAAGAGATGAGCGACCTTGCAAATAAGAACCAAAGAAATCCCAAAACAGCTGGAATTCGTTGTATTACAAGGAATATGAAAAAAGTACTACTAAATCTTTGAGCAAAAGGTAAAATTCTTCACCTCGAGGGCTTCCACTGTTTCAGTTCCAAAGACTTATGTGGAGGATGTAAATCACGAGTCCAGCGGACTGCTAAATTGGGTGAGATATTAGGCAGTTACCCATACAATATGTACTCCCACATACCAGGCATTCGGCATAGTATCAGAGGAACACCACACTATGCGTGTCTTTGGATTCGAATTCTTGACCTCTTAGAACAAATCTCAATCCGAGTATCAACTGGACTATGCCAATAGGCTAGATCGACTGCGATGTGATGTACGCGGTCTTACTCTACACTTTATACAATAGGCTATTTCCGCGGTTCGAACCCGTGACCTCAATGTCACAAAACAACCTTATCATTTGCTTTAAGATCAGCCTCCCAGACTTTCTCATTGCATGTTCACCGGATATGCTGACCATGGTGCTGCCAATTAATTTATTTATTTGACAAGTGATGAGCTTGATTGCAATACAATTATTCATACCAAAAAGAATTCGAACTTTCATTTGCTTTGGCTTCCATCCATAAAATTTTGGTCTATGGAAGGAATGTTAAGCAACAATTATAAAATATAGAAGAAATTTATATGACAACTTGAATGGTGCATTATTTCTGGAGAAGAAAATAAAGTCTTTAAATTGATGAAATCTCTAAATCGTCTAAAACAAGCTCCTAAACAGTTGGACGAGAAATTTAATCAAGTTTTAATTAGTGAAGTGTTTATATCTATATAAGTCGATAGATTAGAGGGGATCTTGGAGCAAATGGTAAGGTTGCACGAGTTTAAGTCACAGAAACAGCTCTTTGCACAAAGTTGTTGGAAAAATTGAGGTAAATTGGAAAAGTATGTCTCTATGTAGATGACATGTTAGTCATGGGCAGTACTCGTGATATCATCTTGAATACCAAGAAGATGTTAACACGGAATTTTGACATGAAGGATATGGGGGTTGCCAATGTTATTCTAGGAATCAAGATTTCTAGGGTAACTAAAGGATTGATCATGTCACAAAGTCATTATATTGAGTCCGTTCTCAAACGATTCAATATGTTTGATGCAAAACCAGTAAAAACTCCACTTGACTTAAGTATGCACTTAAGGAAGAACCGAGGTGAACCAGTAGCTCAGTTGAAGTACTCACAAGTGATTGGAAGTCTAATGTACATAACGAACTGTACAAGACCAGACTTAGCTTGTTCAATAATTGAGCAGGGATATTGCGATGCTTCTTGAATCAAAACAGGATGCGACTGCTCGAATTAGGGTCGAGCATGTCATAAGAGAACAGAACATAATGGCTGCAAATGAGCTTATTGAGCTGTTCTGCGATTTAATTGTCTCTAGACTAGGTATCATCACGAAGCAAAGGGAATGCCCTGCCGATTTGAAAGCAGGGATATCAAGCTTGATATTTGCAGCCCCTCGTTGCTCGGAAATTCCAGAATTGCAGGCAATCCGAGATGTTTTCAAGAAGCAAAGGGAAAGTTAATTGGGATACTTCAGAATCTGAAGTTGAGCTACTCAAGCCCCCGGAAGAACGCATTGATGGACCGACTGCATTTATGAGTGCTACCAGCTTACCCATTAAGCAAGTGCCATGTCAGTCATTTGATCAGAGTAACTACACAACCAAGCTTCAAAGAGATGGAGAAAGCAATACTGATTTTGAAGACTCAGCATCAGCTGCTGAAGCTGCTAGGGTGTCTGCTAATAAAGCAATCGCGGCTGCTAAAGCTGCAGCCTACTTAGCTGCAAAGGAGAAACGCGTACCTAGCTATTGTACTATATAAAAACAAAAACAACCAAAATTGAAAAAAAAAGGTGTGGGTCAGTGGCCACGTGGAGGCCATCTACTGGCCGCGTCATTTTAGCGTCAAATATGGCCGCGTCATGGAATCCGCTTCCCCTCAAAAAGCGGATTCTGTGACGCGGCTATATTTGACGCTAAAGTGACGCGGTCAGTAGATGGCCGCCACGTGGCCACTGACCCATACCTTTTTTTAAGTGTGGAAACTTCTTTAGGCGGCAGCTTTGGTGATAGCTCCAGATTACACCGATAGATTCCATAGATGCAGCACTGGACCGTCAATAAGCACCAAACTTCACACCATCCATCCATCAAAACATAGTGAAAAAGGCTCGTCAATTGATGAATATAAGACACCTGCAGGCTGAACTAGATATAAAGGTTACACGGCCAAAACCAAATACTTAATGAGGTTCATCATAACAGGTAAGTTTCAGCCTGAAAAACTATTGAGGAATCGCGCTAGGTCAAGCATGATAAAACTTTTTCCAAAATTTTCATCAAGAAGAGGATATATTGTCATACAGACTCTTGATCTTCTTGTTATTGGGGGTAAAGTACCTAAAAGAAAATTAACAAGCAGTACAAAAATGCTAGTATACATGCTAATGTCCGGCTTAAAGATTTGGAAGTTCCTATCTTTCAAAACATGTGTTAAATGACAAATGGGCAGTAATATACACAAAAGGAGTTGTTTTCTGGTTTACGAGCTAGTACATATAAGTCACAATCCAGTGTATCAGGCAAAATTTTCCATTGCAACGGCCATCAATGGCTCTGAAATCATATGATCGAGTAAAATTGAATAAAAAATCAATAATTAGAAAGGGAAAGCCTCAGAATTGCAGAGTGACAGCAAGGCCCAGAAGGCCGTTCAGTCCCGAAAGATGGTTATTGGTGTATATTGATCTCATCATAGGCAAATTCCCATACAGAATAAAATCACAATAATATTTTACTTGCAAAAGAGAATAAAAGATGAATTTTTTTAAAAAACAATCAAATCCAAATAGTGTTGCACTTGAAAAGAAATTCAAAGATCCAAAGGAAAAAAATAGGTGAGATAAATATATTTGAATTGTGGAAAAGGAAATGTATTTCTCATGGCCAGTCCCAAAGAGTAATGGCAGAGATTCTGCTACCCAAGGCAATGGAATATGAGAACCAGGCTCTCGGAAAGATCTAATCTCTCAACAAGAATCCTGTTTGTTTCCGACGATTTCAATTAGGGTTTTACGAGCACTGCACTAGCTCGTCCCTAAATCAGAAATCGTCGTTCAGTAACCAAAAAAATAGACGCTTTCAAGAAATTTCCCCTAATCGACATGGCAAGATCCATCATATTTAGTAAACATCATCTTGCAGCAATTTCAGAGAATTTCAACAGACAAAGAAATTCCGAACAGTAATAAGATCAAATAATGGTGAAATCAAACAACGAGACATGCAAAAAGAGGATGAAGAAGCCTCCCTTAACCGAGAATACAAGAAAGCTGCAGGATCAATGAAAGAGATAGGTTGATATGAATATACTTATATAGGGAAGGAGGCGGCAGCTACCGAGTGGCGAACCCTAGCTGATTGTCTTCGGTTTAAAGCCCACAAGGCGGCCGCACCGATAGATTCCATAGATTGCAGATTTTTACACCTCTCAGCCACACAAAAACCCATATTAAAACAGATAGCGAAAATTAGTCATAGTGTCATAGTTTATGGAGGGTATCCATCGCGTTTTCTCAGGATGTAGTTGAATAATTGTTTTCGTGTCCTAACTTTATCATCAAAATTATTGTCTCTCAGTCATGTGACCAAGAAACTTAATTATATGGTACTTATGTATCCTAGTTTCTTCCTTTTGTATGATATTCTTATGAAGTAGATCATTGGACGTTGTACTGAACGGAATAGCCTCTACTATGTTAATGAGATAGCACACCAGGTACATGCATGCTTGCTCATGAATAGTCAAGCGACAACTTTTGTTGTGGCATCGGCGTTTGAGATATCTATCATTTGGGTACCTAAAACTTTTAGTTCCTTGACTTTTCAAATACAACATTCCTTTCTCAATCTACAAAACATTTATTCGAGTGAAAATTCAGTGCGTCTCATTCCAACCAAATAATACTAGGTTTTATTATGTTTTTCTCTCTCCGGTATATTCGGATATATGGGGTCACACACCCATTTTTAGTCATAATTGTTTATATTATTTTATGATATTTGTGGATGATTTCTCTCGCATGACATGGTTATATCTATTAAAACGTAAATCAAATTACCTATGGAATTTGTTGAATTTTTTCACATGGTTCAAACATAGTTTAGGGAAAAAATCCGGATTTTTCGCTCTGACAATGGCAGAGAATTTGTCAATCAATCTATGCAGACCTTCTTTAAAACATATGAACTGATCAGTCAAACTTCCAGTTTGAATACGCCACAATGGAATAGTGTGGCTGAGTAAAAAAACTGGATACTCCTCCAAATGATCCGCGCTACCATGTTCGAGTCATATATCTTACAATCCTTTTGGCATGAAGCTATCGCTACCTCTGCATACTTACTCGATCGCCTACCTAGCCAAATTCTCCATCATAAAACCCTTTTACATCTTTTAGCGACTCAAACCACCATACCCTTCATACTCACCTTGCTCTCAAGGGTTTGGCTGTTTGGTGTTTGTTCATATTCCAAACTCGAACGATCAAAACTTGATCCATGTACGGAGAAATATGTTTTTGTTGGATATACCACAAATCAAAAAGTGTATCGGTGCTACAACTCATATACGCATTGCATCCATGTAACTATCGATTATGTTTTACTTGAAACTAAGTTTTATTTCACCCACCAATCTAGTGTTTAGGGAGAGACTAGTAGTGAACCACTAGATTAGTTAAATAACTTAATTGGTCCAGAGAATGTTCTATAGGAGCGGGCAGATAGAGCTAAGTTTGCCTTTGAAAACGTAGACAAGGTCGACGAACCAATTCGACCACCTATAAACCTCATTCGTTACATGTCTGACAAGAGGTAAGTAACTCACACTCGGATGAAAGCTCATATGATATCATTACTACCTTTAATATGATAATAAACAATAGGTGTTTCTCTTACCTCCAAGGAGAAATAGAGTGGTACCCCCTGATCGATACTCACCTGAATATCTATCTCGTAACTCCAAGTGCCTCGTAAATACTGTCAAAGGGAGAATAGCTGATATTGCACGTGTCTTTGAGCAACTCTTATCTCATAGTCTATTCCCAGGACAGCACAAGAAGCAAGTGACATAGCCGAATAGAGAAGCGCCCTGGAAACAAAAATGGAGGCTTAACAAAGAACACAACTTCGAAAAAATTTATGTTACCACTAGGAAAAACCAGTTATGCTCAGATGGGTTTTCATTATTAAGTATAAGGCAGATGGTACCATTGAACGATACAAAGAAAGTATGGTAGGCAAGGGATATACACAAACACTGGCATCGACTATTCAGATGCTTTCTCTTCGATGGAATCATCAGTATGTTGTTCTCAATAGCAGCAAATAAAGATTGACTGTTATATCAGTTCGACATTAAAAATACATTCTTACATAGAGAATTGAAGGAAAAAGCATATATCGAAGCACCACTGGGTTTTTCCAGTGAGTTTTGGAAAATGAGGTATGCAAATTGAGAAAGGCTCCTTATGGACTGAAACATCATGCATGGTTTTGGGAGATATACAGTAGCAGTGAAATGGAACGAATACATGCAAGGCAATGCTGATCATACATTATTCTTCAAGTGGAATAGAACTTTGCGTATCAGCTTGATCATATATGCGGACGGTCTGATCATAACGAAGAGTGATAAGGATGATATCAAGCGACCTAGGAAGAAAAAGTTCAGATAGTTTTAGATGAAGTATTTAAGGAGGCTAAAGTAATTTTTAGGAATTGAGGTTCTTCGATCAAATAGAGGAACTTTCCTCTCCCACCGGAAATATATCCTAGACCTATTGACCAAAGTTGGTATGGTAGACTGCAGATCCAGTGATACTCCGATGATGGCTACCGCAAGTTTAAAATAGAAGAAGGGGCTCCATTGGTAAATCGGAAACAATAGCAAAGCCTAGTCAAAAAATTGATATATCTTTCCCACACTAGACCTGATATTACTTATGTTGTTGGAGTGGTGAGTTAATTCATACACCAACCACAAGAAACACATATTTAGGCAATCATGAGGATAATAAGGTACTTGAAATGCACACCAGATAGGGGCATTATGTTAGGAAGAGACAGATACTTGGATATTGAGTGCTTTAATGATGTTGATTAGGCAAAAAACCCAAACGATAAGCGGTGTACTTTAGGATACTTGGTAGGAGATATTCTAGTCACTTGGAGGAGATAGAAAGAAAAGGTGATGACGTTATACAGTACGGAGGCAGAATTCATAGGAAATACAAAAGATGCTATGGAGATTTTATGGCTAAAAATGTTGATGAATGAGATCGGGTTCCCGCTGAATCTCCGACTCAGTTAATGTGCGACAATAAGGCGGCTATTAGTACATCTAAGAATCCGGTGCGGCACAACCGAACAAAACATGTGGAAGTAGATAGAATTTTATAGAGGAGGAGATTGAAGAAAGAACAATTGAGCTTCCTTTTGTGCAATTGGCAGACCTCCTTACTAGAGCAGTCAATGCAAGGATATTTGACTTAATATTTTACAAATTGAGTATTGGAGATCGCACTACTCAATCTAGGAGAGGAGTGATGAAAAAACAGCACCAATTAAGGATGTGATTAAATCTTTGTAATTACATCAAATCAATTATGTATTAATTGTATTTATCGCCTACCATAGTTAGCAATAAATTAGTGCCTTACACTGGACCTTTGTACACTATGAAATTCAGTTAAAAGGGATTTCATTCACAAACTCAATGCTCAATAGATTAGGCATATACCTTTTTTTGGACCCTTCCATGTGTAGTACGGGTGAAATGTTAGTTATATTAACTCTATGGAAAAAGGGCATTTTCGGTGCGATAGGCTCCTGCGTTTGCGCAGGATCCAGTAAGATTTTGATGTACACAACCTTAACCCTGTACTTTTTTGTGCAAGAGATTGGTTCCGTGGCTCGAACCTGTGACCTCAAAGTCACAAATCAGCAACCTTACCAGTCGCTCAACGCCCGTCCTCATATTAACTCTACGGATAAATTACTCTTAAAGAGATAGATTCACTTATATCTCCCCGACTTACAAGTTTCAAGTTTATTTTGAAGCAAGTATTTCAAGTGTTTTTTTCTTTCAATAAAAGATACTCTATTCGCCCCATTTTGACTTGAAGTCTCAAGTGATTGTTTTATTAATAGAAAAAGAAAAGTGGTAATTTTACTAGGTTTTACTTGTTAACTGTGCATATTTTAAAACCAAAATTTCTTTTAGTGTATATACATTAATACAAGCATTAGATGAATATCTGACTGACTTTTCGTGTCGACTTTTAACATCCATGAACATTTTAAAAAAATCCATGAACAATTTCAAACTGATCATGTGGATCTTATCACTAATTATCGAAGATTTGTCTCTTCAAATATATATATATATATATATATATATATATATATATATATATATATATATATATATATATGCCAACGATCTTTTCCATTTCCAATGGAGAATATGATAAAATAAAGCAAAATGACTCACTAAATTAACTGTGGTTATTATATTGTGAAATAACAGTTAATTAACACAACTTGACGCAATTTTCATCATGGATCGTCAGAAAATAACTTCTGTGTGTCTCTAGCACATAGATATGGTTGTGTACATTTAACTCCCTATATTTCACCATAGACCAGAGTCTCTGAGACAATATGATAATATTGTTGTTGTTGTATATGCCAACGATAAATAGTAACCTTTTCTTATAAATATATACCTTTATTATTTTTACACTATTGATTTCATTCATTTATTTTTGATTATTGATCAAATAAGAATATATGTATTTATAAAAAAAAAGTGTATTTATCGTTGACACACACACACACAAAATCAAATAGAAATAAGATGCAGATGCAGAATGGAAAGGGAGCAAAAACAAATAAGGGTATTAAAAACTCTGGGGGTGATTAAACTCCCCACAAAGATAAATAAAGAAGATAAATAGAAAAGGGAAAAAAGAGAATAGGATTGGGCGGTGTATAACCGACCAATATACATACACACACACGCAGATATATATATATATATATATATACACACACACACACACACACACACATACATACATACATACATACATACATACATACATACATATAAACAGTAAATAAAAAGGGGAGAGAGGAATAAGATTAGGCGGTGTATAACCGGTCAATATACATACATACATATATATATATATACACACACACACATATAAACAGTAAATAAAAAGGGGAGAGAGGAATAAGATTAGGCGGTGTATAACCGGCCAATACACACACACACACATATATATAAACAGAATATTAAAGAACTCAAAATATAAAGAACATAGAATTAAAAGAATCAAATCGTACCATATATTTTAGTGAAATATTGGAGATACAAATATTAAAAGGCTTTTGGGATCCTTAGATACAACCGGAGGTTATGAGAGTATTCTGGGAAGAGGAAGAAGATGATAAAAATAGAAGGGATAAGAAAGTAGAGGTGTAGAGGGAGAGCGAGAGTATTTTATCTGAGAGAAGGAAAAACTTGGTCTTGCAATGACCGTTGCCCTTTCCTTTATAGAGGGGCTGTAATCATTTTTCCTTTTCTTTTTTATTTTTCATTTTTCCTTTTCCTTTTTCTTTTTTTTTAAAGTGTTGAAAAATTAAAAAAGTAACTGTAGCGCCCTGCTCCCGAGCATTAGCATAGGAAACAGTGCACCCGCCATATCTCGCTAAGGAGAATACAAGACGTCAAATCAATTTCTTACATGTTAGAAATGACGTAGAAATTTTTCTCACGGAAACGTAAATCATAACTTAAATTAAACTCCAATAATCGTCATTACATTACTGAATAAAAATTCTGATAATAAAAGTAATAAAGAAGGTGAAAAATCCCCAAAACATAAATAAGAACAAACAGCTGCAAAGTCCCCTCGTATCCTAGCTGCAGCTATCAACCAGCCCACTCATCTATGTCCGTTCCGTCATCAAAAAAGATGTGCTCGTAGTCCTCATTTATCTCACCTGGAAAGTAGGGGTGAGTGACTAGAAATCACCCAGTAGATGCCCGCATCAAACCAATACAAAATGTACATACCGAAATGTTATAACCACATAGCACATAAACATGATATAACTTGCACAAAATAAAGTAAATACGGTAAGTAAAACACTCCAGGTAAAAATGCGCAAGTACGTGATGCATGCTCCATCCACGCGTCACACGCAACAAGAATCATGTCACGCAATATGCCCCTAGACCTATATGCAATGTATGATCCTGGGATTGACTGGATGCCTGTAGCCCGTACACTGCAATCCACCCTGACGGATGCCCGTGGCCTGTACACCACGATCCACCCTGACTGATGCCCGTGGCCCGTACACCACGATCCACCATAACCGATGCCCATGGCCCGTACGCCATGATCCACCATAACCGAGTATCCATGGCCCGTACACCATGATCCACCATAACCGAGTACCCATGGCCCATACACCATGATCCACTCCACTTGAGCGTCTGAGACCCGTATATCTTAACTCACTCCAAATACAAATGCACGTGCTATGAATGCAACAACAAAGTCGTCTGGGCCCATATACCCATCCTCACTATCTCCGGCACTCAATAGTTGGTTCTGTCCTATCTATCTCACTAATTTTATTGCAAAGGTAATAACTCGACTTCTAGCAACTCGTTTGTCAAGTTTGTTGCCAACATTGATTTCATCAGAACAGACGGGGTTCATGAAAGGTAGATATATTACGGAGCAAATACTTCTTGCACAGGAAATGGTATATGTTTTGGATAAGCCAGTGCGTGGTGGTCATGTTTTACTTAAGTTAGACATGGCCAAAGCATTTGATAGTGTATGTTGGTCATATCTTCAGCAGCTGCTCCAAAGAATGGGTTTTCACTCGCGCTTGGTGCGCATTATCATGAATAACTTGGCATCCTCACATTGTTCTGTCTTGGTAAATGGCAAACCCACAGGTTTCTTTTTGATATCTCGAGGGGTAAAGCAGGGAGATCCACTATCTCCTTTTCTGTTTGTTTTGGCATCTGAAGGATTTTCCCGCAGATTAAACTCATTGATCTCGTATGGCCATTTACTTGGATTCCATGTAGGCCGAGTGCCACAGGTATCTCACATAGGATTTGCAAATGATCTTGTCATTTTTCTTAATGGGTCCACTCGCAATTAGCAACGATTTCGGCAATTTTTGGAATCAAATCAGCAAGCGTCTGGTCAATTAGTTAATCTTCAAAAAAGTCAAGTTGTAGTGGGAGCCGGAGTCTCTCCTACTCGAGTTACTCAGATCTTAGGCATGCGTCTCGCTTCTCTGCCCATTAAATATCTTGGATCATATCTCTATAAAGGTATTAATCGTGCGGCGTATTGTGCTCCTTTGCTAGCACATGTTGATGCTAAGCTGAATTCTTGGTCTTCAAAACTCCTTTCTATGGATGGCCGCTTAACATTGATTCGTCGTGTCCTATGTTCTATGCCATTACACATCATTGCCAGTTCGCGATTGCCTGCAAGTGTTATAGAATCAATCAACCAGAAAATGTCCTCTTTTCTATGGAATGGCCAACATCATTTGCACAGTTGGGATAAAATTTGTCGGCCGGTAGAGGATGGAGGGCTAGGGATTCGAAATATTATAGCTTTACAGAAGTCATATGATTGTCAACTATGGTGGAAGTTTTATCACTCCCAAACGTTGTGGGCTGATTATGTGCGTTGCAAGTATGGTAACCGTCCTACAATATCTTCGCATATTTATGACTCGTCTTCTTGGAAACGTATTTTTCGTATACACGATTATATGATATCTCATTTACAAAGTTCCTCGGAGGGATTATACTGGACAACAGATTCAAACGGTCAATTTTCCCTAAATTCGGTGTACCAATTGTTGATTTCAAACATGGAGCATTAGGATTCTTCACGTTTCATCTGGTGATCACGATGTCCGCCTGCATGCAGTATTTTCCTTTGGAAGCTTTGGATGAAAGCTCTACCAATGCCTGATAATATGCATACATGGCAGAATATTTATCCTACTCAATGCGTATTTTGTCATGTTCAATCAGATTCCAGACATCACATTTTTCTCCATTGCGCAATGATCAAACCAGTATGGCAAGAAATCTCTATTCTTTTTTCTGGACCAATGCCTGACAATATGACAATACTGAATTATTTATTGCGTTGGTGGTGAATATCTTCACATGGTCATATGCTCGGCCAATTGCGGGCAGTTGTTCCTTCTCTTGTTGCATGGGTTATTTGGAAGGAATATACAAGTATTCACTTTGGGGAAGATGGTTTTTCTTACAGAAAATTGTTCAATTTCGAGAACACATATAGACATGGTGCGTTTCAATACAAGGGAGCAAATTTGCTAAGACCATACCTCATTTGGTGGCTCGTTCCTTCTCTCCACCATTGCAACTTCGGCGTCATAAGATTGTAAGGTGGGAGATGCCACCTACAAGTAAACTAAAACTAAATGTGGATGCAGCGGTTGGTCGTAACACCACGACAGCAGGAGCGGTGTTGAGAAATCATCAGGGACATTTGATTTCTGCTATTTGCTTCACCCTGCCGCCTTCAACACCACTGCGAGCGGAATTATTTGCTTTGACATATGCATTAATATATTATGCATTGCAATACGACCAGTTGATAATTGAGACAGATTGTCGTCTTTTGCTAAATTATCTTTCTTCCCCAACACAATTTACGGGTCGCCTAGCTGCAGACTTGCATCGAACCATATGCTTTCTACAACTTAATGCTTTAACACTCTCTTACTGCCCTAGAGAATCAAATACCGTAGCGCACACTCTCTCAAGATATGGCTATGATTCATCTGGACTGACTACATATTGGTCGATGCAAGCACTTCCAAGTGAAGTGCGGGGCGCCATCATTATGGATTTGACCGTGCCAAACATTCGATTTTAGCAATTCAAGTCTTCCAATGGTTTGGCGTATATGCTTCTTGGTTGCCTATGCCATATGTTGGCATGGACAACGTTGGTATGATTTTAAAACCCTTTGTTTATCCTATCATTCACTTCATCATTGTGTTTGTTTAACAAATTTTGACCTCAAATGTTTGCTGGAAATTCTATGGCATTTGCTAATGACTTCATCTGGAGACGTCCATCATTTTGGGAGGCGAAGGAAATTTCGCATATTTCGCTGCAAGCTTACGCCGTATGACATTATCATTCATCGCTCGGAGTGGAGAACTAAAATAATTTAGATATTTTGTCTAAGAACTAAAATAATTTGGATAGAAATGTGACTTTCCATTTAAGGATATTTCAAAATTTCAAAAAAAAATATGACATACGCACACAACGCACACATCAAAATATACATAAAACAATTAACAAAATAAACACACGCACGCATCAAACAGAAACACCAAGACAAACACAAACAGTTAAACATTTTTAAACAATTAAACATATATAAAATAAACATAACCGCACGCAACACACACATCAAAACATATATGAAAGAATTAACAAAATAATATGATTATTGATAAACCAGAAATAATCGTCTGTTAGTCAACGATAGTCAACGGCAGATATTGTGCAAGCATACAACTCCTGCAGTTCAGCACCCAAGCATTGCTGTTCAGCCTTGACTGCACTTCGGCTATATTGCATAGCATCCATCTTATTATCACCGAATACGCTAAAGGATTGCACCTCGGCACCTAGCCTCAACCTCCACTTCGGCCAAGCTTGGTTTTACACTTCAGCGAAGGAGTTGAACGTATCATTACATCGTGGGACCATCAGACAAAAGTGCAATTCAAAGAAAGAGTATAAGTTGGGCTGTTCAGCCTTTACACGCCAAGGTCACATCGGCCGACCTACTAGTCACGGCCGCAGACCTACCAGTCACATCAGCAGACCTACTGCGTCATAGGTTTTCTGCCCCAAGCAAACGTCTCATCCGCTATCAGAGGCAGAGGGCGGGAAAAACTTATAAAAGCAAGCTAATGCAGACCAGAATAGGGGATCCGGATCCAAACATTTTTCCATATCTTTTGGAGCTAATACATTGAATCTTCTCCTCAACCAAGAACTGTGAGAACTTTCTAACTCCACACACAAAATTATATTCTCAGTTAAAAATGGCCCAAACTGACTTGAGCGTCAAAGGGTTTTACCCGGGGTCAAACTCCCGGGACCTCTGATTTGTGCTTCCTTGTGCAGGACTTCCAGGAAGCTATTCCAGCTACTTTCTTCAAATCAGTTAACGACGTTTATTTGAGGTCATCTTAGACCCTTGGTGAAGATCCGGCTTCATCAATTATCTTAATATCAATGCACAGCATCCACACTTGTATATGATGCACATCACACATACAACATGCACACAACGTAAAAATTACACATTTACATAATTTACATTATATAACCAATATCGTATATTCAATTACAACATATGTAACGCACTGCATAATCTATGCATATGTATATACAAATTTGCATAGGTTCGTATATACATGGAAGCAAAATAAATCATGCATGATCCAAACAAACCTCCAAATAAACCCCCACACATCCAAAGATCATGCTTTTTTTCATCAAATCAAGTATCATGTCATCACTTAAACCGATAAAACGACCAAACACACAACTAATACATTAAGTCATGCATGAATCATACCCGTTTGAGGGGGAAGAGGCACCTACCGTTTTCCGGCAAATACTCTTTCTTCCTACACCGCGGCTGCCTACTATGCTTGAAGTTAGAATAAACTATATAATATTTTATTTTCTCCCTTGAATATGGCAGCCAAGCGGCTGCTGTGTGTCTCCTTTTTTTTGTTGGGGTGGGCGGTAGGGATTGTGAATGGGAGTGGGCGTTATGGTATATTTATAAGAAAATGTAGGGTTTCCCATAGTGATTAGGTTTTATTTTATTAATTAGTATCATATTTCACTTAAGGTTTGTTTGTGTTTATCATTATCTTACTTTTAATTGAAAAGAATAATAATCATCCCTTCTCTTTTATACATATTTTTAAAAAAAATATTCGGCTATAACACTCCTCCCCTCTTACAAAAAGTTTCGTCCTAGAAACTTAACGTACCTTAATCGAAGAGCTGTGGATATCTCTCTCGCATCTGCTCCTTGAGCTCCCAAGTCGCCTCGCGCTCCGTATGATTGGTCCACTGAACTTTAACATAAGGGATAACCCAATGTCTCAATACCTGGTCCTTACGATCCACTATCATGATGGGAGTCTCCTTATAGGTCGTATCCGGTCAAATCCTCAACGGTGGTGCATCTAGAACATGGCTCGGATCCAGCACATATCTCCTCAACTGAGAAACATGAAATACACTGTGAACCTGACCCAAGGCAGGGGGTAACGCTAGTCTGTAGGCCAAGGTACCGACCCCTCGAGTACCTCATACGGACCATTGTAGCGAGGCCTCAGCTTACCCTTCAAACTGAATCGTGAAACCCCTTTCATGGGCGACACCCTCAAGTAAATCTTCTCGCCTACAGCGAACTCTAAAGGATGCCTCTTTGAATCTGCCCAACTCTTGCTTCTATCTTGCACAACCTTGAGCCTATCCTGTATCAGCTTCACCTTTTCTCTAGCTTCTTCAACCAACTCCATACCGGTAATAACTCGCTCATCAACCTCGTCCCAATGAACAGGGGACCTACACTTACGTTCATAAAGCGCCTCAAAGGATGCTATGCCGATAGCACTGTGATGGCTATTGTTGTAGGAGAACTCAATTAACTTGATCATACTATCCCAATTCCCCTTGAAGTCCAATGCGCACGCTCTCAACATATCTTTTAAAGTCTGAATGGTCCTCTCTGACTGTCCCTCCGTCTGCGGATAAAAAACGGTGCTCAACCGTAGCTCTGTTCCCAACCTTCTCTGACAAGCTAACCAAAACCTAGAGGTGATCTCGGATCACGGTCTGGAACGATACTGACTAGGACCCCATGAAGACTGACAATATCATCGTTGTACAGCGTCACCAATCTCTCTAAGGTCACATCACCTGACACATGTAGAAAATGAGCAGACGTCGTCAATCGGTCAACAATCACCCATATCATGTTGTTGCCGTTTCTTGTTTTAGGGAGCCCTACAACAAAATCCATCATCACATGCTCCCACTTTCATTCTGGTAACTCCAACGGTAACATCAGACCTCCCAGCCTCTGATGCTTTGCCTTAACCTGTTGACAAACGAGGCACCTCTCTATGAACATGGCGATGTGTCCCTTCATACCACTCCACCAATAATGTTTCTTTAGGTCATTATACATCTTCGTAGCGCCTGGATGAATCGACAACTTCGAATTATGTGCCTCCTTCAATAGCTCCTTCCTTAGGTCCTCAACATCAGACACACACAGTCTTCCTTGGTACCAGATATTGCCGTCACCATGTGTTACGACCCGAGATTCCGGGCTAGTGGAAATGAAATAAAATGATGGAAAATAGAACGCGAATGCGATGTCAATAAGATTTTCGGTGGAATTTAAAATTTTATTTAGAGTTAATAAAGACATCGATATTAAATATCGGGGTTAGAAACACACATAAATATAACCTTAAGGTAAGTAACGGATATAACGAGACTGGATGAGAATAGACAATGACTGTATCGGACATACAAGGTATTTAAATAAATTAGTCGATAGCAACATAAGTCGATAGAGATAAATCAAACCGAATAAAAATACCCGATACGATAACTACAATACACACTAGTATCATATTTTCTTCCACTTTATCCTACATAGCAACAAAAGACAAATCCTCTCCCATTACCTCACATGCCCCCCATGCCACCACCTTTCTTTTTATTTCTTTTTACCCACTTTATTCCACTCCCACTACCCTATTCTATTTACTTTACATATTTTATCCTCCCACCCCATAAAAAGAAAGAAAATCGGTTGGCCACCCACTCCATCCGAGAGTTTCATGAATACAAATGGGGTCAATTATTCTACACCTTTCTTTCCACTCACTTCATTTTTCTACACACTCCAAAGCACCAATATTATACTACTAACTTCATTTCACTTTACTTCTTCTCTTCCCCATCATTTTCGGATTTAACCCCTCCCTCTCTCCTAGCATACTCGACGGAAATTCTCAGGAAAATGGAGAAATCATCTTTTTCATTTCATACTCACACCATAAGTAAATCATCTCCTCATTTTCCTCTCCAACACACACAAACCTTCCATTTCTATTAGTCATAGCCGAAAGTTGTAGTTTTCTTCTTCATCTCATACACATTTTAAGATATTAACAACAACATCCTCATTCATTTTAATGCCATGGCCGAATTAAGAGAGGGTTAAGAACCAAGGTGTAGCAAGGTAAGAACTCTATGAATTTTAAGTTTGATTCTTCCATATAATTAGTTTCATAAGTTGTATACTAACTCTTCATTTTTGGGCACAAAAACCGTATACACCAAGGAGAAGGAGGAGAAGTGTGTTCTTCAAATCCAAGTGAAAGAATCACCATCTAAGTGTAAGAAAGTGAATCAAGGCAAGTATTCTTCCTAGATTCTACATGGTTTTACAAATACTAAGTATTTATGTTCATATCAAAAATGGGATCATCATGTAGTATGTTCTTAGATCTTGGGAAATGTATGTTTAAGCATTAGGTATATACAAATACTTACCTACGGTTACCTACACATCATATATATACCTGTGATGTACACATCTACAATTAATGCATATGTGTTAATTGTATATATGTACCCTCTGTCCATACATGCGTGTAGTACATATATGTATATACTATATATATATTAATGCTTTATCCACACATATGGTTAGTATATATATTGTGAAGAGATTATAGATAGGAGAAGTGCATTACAAATGTATATATCATATTTATATACATATACGTCTCCTTATGATGTGAGTAAGTATTTATGAATAAATGGAAAGAATTAAACATGTACAAATGAAAAGTATATAGAATAAGTAACTTAGGGTACTTGGTGATGATTTCCATCTTAATGATCATCATACTATATATTTCTTAGCATTCACATGTTTTTAAGAACTTATTATAGGTAAAGATCAATATATATATACACGGCAAGGGTATAAATTAAGATATGAATGATTTATTTTATGCTACATATATGTATGTATTACTTATAAGTTTCGGCATTATTAAGAATTTTTTTGGTATAAATGATTTTATTTTAGGAAAAGAATATTTAAATGTTTATGATAAAATATCTATTATACATGGATGATACAATAAAATTAATATAAGTGTATTTACCACTCATAAGTCTCGGTTTTGTATAGTAGTTGTGGTTTTAATGGCTTTATAAAGATTTTATATTTATAAAGGTGTATTATGGAATATACATATATATAAGGGACATAGGCACATATTGTTTTGAGAATAAGTATATATGCATAAGAAAAAAAATGATTTGACTATGTTGTATACATATGTATATATGAAATACAAATATGTTAAGAAAAGAAAATGAATAAGTTTTTAATATATCTTAAGAAGTTTTGTATATGTATACCCAGTATATATATGTATTCGGCCATAGACCAATTAAGGTAAAAATGATTTACTTGTTATGCTTAAGTATATATAGTATATACATTATATATATGAAGATATGAAAATAAGTTAAGTATTTAAATTATGTATTAAGTTATGAAAAGTATGAAACATAAATAGGCCATATTTATGTATGTGTAAATATAAGACTATTAACTTTTACAATGTATATACATGATATGTTACATGTTATATATGCTAACATAGATATGTTATGATAAATGTAAGTTATTAAATCTTAGATGAAATGTAAAGTACTTAGAAATTTTCATGATGTAGGCATTTAAGTTATGAATTATGATATGCACGTATGGAATAGATGCTACCAAATTATTGTGTGATGATAATAGAAAAAGGGGGCTGTTTTAGTATGATTGGCCGAATGGTACTTATTGTAGGTGAAAATGATATTTTGTTTAAGTTGTGATATGAAGAAGAAAATTAAGTGAGTGCTGTTACTACTGGTAGAATGACAAGATACCCGTATTTGACCGAGTCTCACATTGCATGAAAACAAGATTTGCAAAGTTATGTTGTCACATCTCATGTTTTTAGAAGTTCATATGCATAGGAATAATAAACACGAGACGAATGATTCCGATGAGACACGATATGTTATGTTATGTCATGATCATGATTATGTTATGTTATGTTGAAGCGCTGTCCTGACATCGGGACCGGAGTGGTGGGTGTCAGGGGCCCATGTTTACGTTATGGCTGAGTGTAACACCGGGTCTGGGACACGGGATCTCAGTCGTAATGCGTCACCGTTAGCACATGTGCATATGATTCATGATGTTATGTCGCACATGTACTATATGGGGAATCATTCGGTATGTCGTGCGTTATTATTCTTATGAAAAGTGCTATAGCCAATGATGTAAATGTTATGTCTTCAAGTTATGAATATGTCATGTTATGCAAGTTATGAAAATCATGTCACGATTATGAAAAGTTATGTTTACGAAAAGTCATTTTATGAAAAGTCATGTTTTATGCATCACGTCATGATCATGTCACCTTAGGGTTATGATTAAGAAGTCTTTAAGTATATGATAGCACTACAGTGGACAATGTAGTGTTAAGTATGAGAATGTAGTACATGTAAGATATGCGAAGATGGTATAAGTTATGGATTAGAAGTTAAGTATGGATGTAGTATGATATTACGGATTAAGCAGAATGAGATGCTATTATGCTATGTATGCTTTGAAATCTTCTTTATTTACCTGCTTCCAGTTTACAGCAGCTTATTGATATGATATGATACTGTACTTGTTAAAAAGGAGACGTGCTTATTATACTCAAAATGTATGGTATTATGATTTGTTACCCCGTCTCCCCATGTATGATCCACATGTCGTATCTGGTAAGATTACTTGCTGAGCGATTAAAAGTCGGTGGCTATCGCTCATACTTGCCTCATTTATAACTTTCCAGATAACAGGTATCAATATACAGGCTCGTTGAAGACATGCTAGATAGATCATCGATAACGAAGAGCATACTGAGAGATTATTTCGAAGGCATTAAGTTTCAGGTTATGATGTATGATATATTATTCAGTATTCTGTATATGATGATTGTACAGTTTATGATGTAGTACAGTGCATGTCGATGAAGATTTGTTTATGTTATGTTGCTTCCGCTTATCGATTCATTATTCATGTCGACATGTACATGTATAGTATCGACGCTTTGTACTCTATGGAGTAGAGTACGGCGGGTGCACTGAGTCGGAACCCTGGTTTCGGGCGGGGCGCTACAGATGGTAAAAATATCTATTATACATGGATGATACAATAAAATTAATATAAGTGTATTTACCACTCATAAGTCTCGGTTTTGTATAGTAGTTGTGGTTTTAATGGCTTTATAAAGATTTTATATTTATAAAGGTGTATTATGGAATATACATATATATAAGGGACATAGGCACATATTGTTTTGAGAATAAGTATATATGCATAAGAAAAAAAATGATTTGACTATGTTGTATACATATGTATATATGAAATACAAATATGTTAAGAAAAGAAAATGAATAAGTTTTTAATATATCTTAAGAAGTTTTGTATACGTATACCCAGTATATATATGTATTCGGCCATAGACCAATTAAGGTAAAAATGATTTACTTGTTATGCTTAAGTATATATAGTATATACATTATATATATGAAGATATGAAAATAAGTTAAGTATTTAAATTATGTATTAAGTTATGAAAAGTATGAAACATAAATAGGCCATATTTATGTATGTGTAAATATAAGACTATTAACTTTTACAATGTATATACATGATATGTTACATGTTATATATGCTAACATAGATAGGTTATGATAAATGTAAGTTATGAAATCTTAGATGAAATGTAAAGTACTTAGAAATTTTCATGATGTAGGCATTTAAGTTATGAATTATGATATGCACGTATGGAATAGATGCTACCAAATTATTGTGTGATGATAATAGAAAAAGGGGGCTGTTTTAGTATGATTGGCCGAATGGTACTTATTGTAGGTGAAAATGATATTTTGTTTAAGTTGTGATATGAAGAAGAAAATTAAGTGAGTGCTGTTACTAGTGGTAGAATGACAAGATACCCGTATTTGACCGAGTCTCACATTGCATGAAAACAAGATTTGCAAAGTTATGTTGTCACATCTCATGTTTTTAGAAGTTCATATGCATAGGAATAATAAACACGAGACGAATGATTCCGATGAGACACGATATGTTATGTTATGTCATGATCATGATTATGTTATGTTATGTTGAAGCGCTGTCCTGACATCGGGACCGGAGTGGTGGGTGTCAGGGGCCCATGTTTACGTTATGGCTGAGTGTAACACCGGGTCTGGGACACGGGATCTCAGTCGTAATGCGTCACCGTTAGCACATGTGCATATGATTCATGATGTTATGTCGCACATGTACTATATGGGGAATCATTCGGTATGTCGTGCGTTATTATTCTTATGAAAAGTGCTATAGCCAATGATGTAAATGTTATGTCTTCAAGTTATGAATATGTCATGTTATGCAAGTTATGAAAATCATGTCACGATTATGAAAATTTATGTTTACGAAAAGTCATTTTATGAAAAGTCATGTTTTATGCATCACGTCATGATCATGTCACCTTAGGGTTATGATTAAGAAGTCTTTAAGTATATGATAGCACTACAGTGGACAATGTAGTGTTAAGTATGAGAATGTAGTACATGTAAGATATGCGAAGATGGTATAAGTTATGGATTAGAAGTTAAGTATGGATGTAGTATGATATTACGGATTAAGCAGAATGAGATGCTATTATGCTATGTATGCTTTGAAATCTTCTTTATTTACCTGCTTCCAGTTTACAGCAGCTTATTGATATATTATGATACTGTACTTGTTAAAAAGGAGACGTGCTTATTATACTCAAAATGTATGGTATTATGATTTGTTACCCCGTCTCCCCATGTATGATCCACATGTCGTATCT
>AP025060.1:4617670-4659580 GCA_036186865.1 Eustoma russellianum
GTATCTGGTAAGATTACTTGCTGAGCGATTAAAAGTCGGTGGCTATCGCTCATACTTGCCTCATTTATAACTTTCCAGATAACAGGTATCAATATACAGGCTCGTTGAAGACATGCTAGATAGATCATCGATAACGAAGAGCATACTGAGAGATTATTTCGAAGGCATTAAGTTTCAGGTTATGATGTATGATATATTATTCAGTATTCTGTATATGATGATTGTACAGTTTATGATGTAGTACAGTGCATGTCGATGAAGATTTGTTTATGTTATGTTGCTTCCGCTTATCGATTCATTATTCATGTCGACATGTACATGTATAGTATCGACGCTTTGTACTCTATGGAGTAGAGTACGGCGGGTGCACTGAGTCGGAACCCTGGTTTCGGGCGGGGTTCTACACCATGTATCTGGAAGCCCTCGATCAGATTGGTCAACATCTTCTCTCGAATATCTCTAAGTGTCACATCCTCCTTCTGCGGCTCCTTAATCCGCTCAATCAAAGATGGTGTAATAACTAAGGCCACCAGAACATTAGCAGTGTAATTAACAATGTCAAGGTCAAACTCTGCCATCTCTTTCTCCAATGGTGTCTGTCTGGCGTGATTAGATTTTCTGTAGGATCTGCAAGGCACCACTAGAAGGAGGGGTTGAATAGTTGGTGCGGAAAGTGTGGTTTTTAAAATTTGTTTAAAACCAAACAACTCAACTTCTGAAAACAGATTCTGTTTTCAGGTGCAGTTTTAAAACGTTTTTAAAACTAGGTTGTAGGTCTTCAAAAATTCTAAAATTTTGAGAGAACTTAGCCTCATATTTTATGAGTGTCTCCTAAAAATTTCAGATTTAAATTCAACCTTTAACCCCTTCAAAAATTGTTGGTGGTCAGATTGCGCGAATCTGCCAGAAACAGTAGACTGTTTTGAAAAATTTATTCCTATTTGTTCTTAACTCCAATTGCTCTGAAATTTTAACCAATGAATTCTTATATGTTGTATTTAAATGGGTTGAAATAGTTTTGAAAAATGCTTTCGGGAAGTTAGTCAAATACACTCAAAGTCTCAACCTTTGCAAGCCTGAAAGTCAGACTGTACTAGTCTCAGAACTTTGGATGTTTGAGTGACTTATACTTATCCAAAAGGGTTGAAATTTATGCCAAATTAACTCTAAGATGTGTGGCTATGTTTCTAGAAATTTTCGTAATTTTCGAAAATTGTTTACTATTTTTACGAACGTAAACAAAAAGAGTAAACAGTGCTGAAACAGAATATAAGTGCAGAAAGTAAATGACACCGAGAATTTTATACTGGTTCGGTTATAAACAACCTACTCCAGTCTTCGAGGAACACTTTCCTCGGTTCACACTAGTCACACACGCAAGTACACCTTACCACAGGGTTGATGGAGTTACACACCAACTCCAACCCTTTACAAACCTTGTATGATGAATACAATTACGCACGAACACTACCACCTTGCAAGAATGAAGATTGATCACACCTTGATCAATCTTTTACAAAGATATAGAATGTGTGGTGGTCTAAGATAAGCCTATTCAAGAATAAGAATATAAGTACAATAGGCTTTCAAGAAAGAAGAAAGAAAGAGAGTGTAGAAGAAGAGAGGTGCTGGCGTTTTTGATCTCAAGAGTGTAATGCTTATTCTTGTCTTTTGTTTTTGCTCATCTCCTTTCCTTTTAACCAACATGGCCGTCCCCCCTTGATGCTCTTCCCTCTTGAAAATTGTCTTCTAAGTCCTTGGGAGAATGTGTGGCATCATTGTGACATGATCTTGCTTACTTGGCACCTTCTTATTGGATGATCATTTAACCTTTGCTTACTTGGCACTTCATGATTGGTTGAATGTTGTCATCACTTGATGACTAGGAAAATCTGAGAATACCACTTAAAACATATGCCAAAATCATCATAAAATAGTTGCCATAATTCACAAGATTATCACATAAAGTTAGCAAGACAATTTCCTCCAAGAAGGTATGTAAACATCGCCCATTAAGAGTCTTGCACATGCTGAAATTTCACCATGTGATACATGATGATAAAATTCAAAATACTTCCAAATTTCCATTGATTTTTCTTTTAAAATAAATCACCAATTAGTAGCAAATATTCTTATCAAATTAGAAATGAAATTTGGACAATAATAAGGCCACAAAATCGGCCAAGGTACATTCCCACACATGCTGAAAAATTTCAGCATGTGTGATATTCAAGATATCACACTTTATGGCTTTGTATCTTATTCAAATTACTTCCAATTCTCCTTCAATCAATCAATTAATTCAAGACACAAAACTTGTCTAATTTGAAGAGGAAATTTGGCCATCATATAGTGCACATGCTGAAAATTTCAGCATGTGTTACAAATGAGATAAAGTTTAAAACATTACCTTTTGTAGCTTCTTTCTTTAAATCACCTACATTGTATTATTGATTATTGACCAACCAATATGTCAAAAAGGCTCCACATATGCTCCATCTCAGCTGTAGGAGCGTGTATAATTGTATATACATGTGCTGAATTTTATTTTTGCAAATAGTGCATATTTAATAATACACACATGTTATATTCCAATCAGCCCTTAATTTAATTTTCTAGAACACTTTAAGATGTATGACATATGTAAAAAGTGTTTAGATACGTGTCGTATGATGTGCCAAAAATATTCCATGTGTTGTGTACGTAGAAAACCGAATTTTCGATGTTTATCGATTACCCGATTTTTCTCTAATTAAATTCCAACTTTTTGCACATGTTATATATATATTATGTTACACATAATATATATAATGTAAACTTTAATTTTCAGCACTTGGCTGGTCTAAAGTGGCGCCATTAACATGTGACAAAATTGAAATTAGAATCTCCACAATTTGTCCTTAATGTGGGGTGATTTGTGTGTGCCAACATGAAATGATTTTATGACTGAAAATATCATCATATGCACGAAAATTTTTGATATTTTTGAAGTGTATGGGCTGCCCATCTAATTATGTCAAGTACGTGACACGTTGGCGAAGTTTCGGTATTCGCCCGATATGACAATTTTTGGTTTAGAACCTTTTAACATGTCGTATTTAATTTGTCATCACCATGACTTATATCATATGATATGAGACCTGAATATACTCATAAATATGAGTTAAATATGGTGGTGTGACGTTAACGTACGTACGTAGAATATATAACGTGTCGATAGTACGTTGGAATACATGTGTATGTGCCTTTTTCAAAAAATCTGAAAATATATATTTATATATGTATGTAGGCGTGTATATTGATGAAGAGATGAGGAGGAGACTTTCCTTTCTTAGCCTTGTTGCCTTTGTGCCTTGTTTAAATGTAGCTTCCTTTAATGAACTACTTAGTTTAATTAACTAAGTACTTCACTTAATGAACTAGTTTAGTTCATTAATGGTGGCACCTGAAAATAGTATAAACACAACAAATGTTTGCCATTTGATGTAAGCTTTAAAGATTCATGGCTCGTTAGTACGGCAACATAATATATGAACTATATAAGGCAAGTAATATGCAATATATCATGCACATTTATCTTATGCTCCTTTTTATGCACATTTAAATCATATATTTTGAAATCACTCAAACCCCTTTTTCTCTACATTTTCTACTCAAGGCATCTACAACTCGGTTTGGTTTTCTCGGATGATAACTGATGGTCAGGTCATAGTCTTTCAGTAGCTCAAGCCATCTCCTCTGATGCATGTTCAACTCTTTCTATGTGAACAAATACTTCAGGCTCTTATGATCGGTGAAAACTTTGCACTTCACACCGTATAGATAATAACGCCAGATCTTTAATGCAAACACCACCGCTGCTAATTCCGTATCATGAGTCGGGTAATTTTGCTCATATTGCCTCAACTGTCTCGATGCGTATGCGATAACCCTATGTCCCTGCATTAACATGCACCCTAGTCTATTCTTTGAGGCGTCGCTGTAGATGACATACCCTTCAGTGCCGAAGGGTTGTGCCAACACAGGTGCAGTCGTCAACCTCTGCTTTAACTCCACAAAGCTTTTCTCACACTCTGAGGTCCATACAAACTTAGTTTTTTTCTGAGTCAATCGACTCAGTGGTGCTGCAATACTCGAAAAACCCTCTACAAACTTGCGATAGTAACCAGCAAGGCCAATAAATCTACGTACCTCAGCGACATTAGTAGGTCGGGACCATTCTGTGATCGCCTCTATCTTCTTTGGGTCAATAAAGATGCCCTCCTCTGAGATCATGTGGCCCAAGAAAGTCACACTTTTCAACCAAAATTCACACTTGCTGAACTTTGCATACAACTTCTTCTTCTTGAGAGTCTCCATTACCTCCCGCAAGTGTTCAATATGAGTCTCCTCATCAGGCGAATACACCAGGACATAGTCGATGAACACTACTACAAAATGGTCCAACTGCTCCTTGAATACTGTGTTCATGAAATCCATGAAGGCCGCAGGTGCATTCGTCAGTCCAAAGGGCATTATAAGAAATTCGTAGTGCCCATATCGTGTGCGGAACGCTGTCTTTGCTATATCTTCCTCCTTAATCCTCAACTGATGGTAGCCTGATCGAAGGTCAATCTTTGAGAACACACTGGCACTCTTCGACTGGTCAAATAGATCATCGATCCTCGGAAGTGGGTATTTATTCTTTATCGTGATCTTATTAAGCTCACGATAGTCGATACATAGCCTCATGCTACCGTCTTTCTTCTTCACAAATAATACATGTGCTCCCCAGGGACAAACACTATGCCTGATGAACTTTCTATCCAGCAACTCCTGTAACTGCTCTTTAAGCTATTTTAACTCTGCTGGCGCCATCCTGTATGGTGCCTTCGAGATCGGCTCGGCTCTGAGTATGAGATCGATCTCGAACTCTACTTCCATGCTCGGTGGTAAACCTGGTAGCTCATCAGGGAAGACATCCTTAAAATCTCTTACCACTGAAATATTCTCAATCGATGGCGTCTCAACACTGGCATTCAGAGCATACACAAGAAAACCCTCAGCTCCTTTCTTCAATGCCCACGAAGCCTATGCTGCGGTCATATAGATCTTCCTGGATGACTTCTTCAATTTGACATCTTCCTAGAAGATGGTCTCTTACTTATCCTACGTCTGCATGCAGACCTGCCTCTGACGGCAGTCGCTAGTAGCATGATATCTCGCCAAGGAATCTATACCCAGTACAACATCGAGATCGTGCATCTGGATCCGAATTAGGGTCGTAGAAAACTCCAGCTCATTAATCTCCAAGTGACATTCCTTATACTGATAATGGGATACAAGCACTTGGTCGCCGACAGCTGACTCTGGTATGACATCGTCAGCCTCCTTGACGTCCGCATCAGTCATCACGTGGATCTAGACACTGATCCTTGCTTTCTTTTATGCTGCTTGTGATTCTGTTGTAGTGGTGGTGCGGGCCTTTGCTCAATGCCCTCTCTCATAAAGCATTCTGGTTGTTGCACTCATACTTGCATAGTCCCCTCACACTGACCCGCGGCGGTGGCCCTGTATTCCTCTGCAACTATACTTTCGTCACATACGGTACTGTGATTATTAACGTTCATGTCGCATATATCCACCTCCTCTATTGAAGGGTCTTTCTGAACATTGAATTATGAACGTCTTGCAGTTCCCTATAGTAGAACCTCAGATTCGGTGGTGGTGGTGGTTGTACCTCCTGCATCTGCACCTGCTGCTGGGCAACCAATGTAGTCAAAGTGGCCAGCGTATCTGCAAGTACCTGGGGGATGGTCCCCTGATCCTCATGATCGTCGCCATTATGGCCTCTATTTCCAGCTGGCTTACGTCGTGGATACATTTTCTGGGGTTCTAATTCATGAAAAAAATTTAGATTAGTCAAGAGCAAGTTAAACAATTGAATGCGGGGTAAAACAGTAATTAGAAAAGGAAAGCTCACCATCGGTACACACCTCCCATAACCCAATCATAACTTAGGTCTAAGATCATATCTTAAGTCTACTTTGTTTACTAGGGTAAAATCGTAATTTTACAAAAGATCATAACTTATGTCTAAGTGATCTAATTAATCTTGTGTTTCCAAGGCGGATCTGTAGCCTGGGCTCTGATACCACCTGTAGCGCCCCGCTCCCGAGCTCTAACATCGGGAACAATGCACCCGCCATATCTCGCTAAGGAGAATACAGGTGTCGAATCAATCTCTTACATGTCAGAAATGACGTAGAAATTTTTCTCATGGAAACGTAAATCATAACTTAAATTAAACTCCAATAATCGTCATTACATTACTGAATAAAAATTCTGATAATAAAAGTAATAAAAAAGTCTGTGAAAAATCCCCAAAACATAAATAAGAACAAACAGCTGCAGAGTCCCCTCGTATCCTAGCTGCAGCTATCAACTAGCCCACTCAGCTATGTCCGTTTCGTCCTCAACAAAGATGTGCTCGTAGTCCTCATCCAGCTCACCTGAGAAGTAGGGGTGAGTGACTAGAAATCACCCAGTAGATGCCCGTCTCAAACCAATACAAAACATGCATACCGAAATTATATAACCACGTAGCACATAAACATGATATAACGTGCACAAAATAAAGTAAATACGGTAAGTAAAACACTCCACATAAAAATGCGCAAGTACATGATGCATGCTCCATCCACGCGTCACACACAACAAGAATCTTGTCACGCTATATGCCCCTAGACCTATATGTAATGCATGATCCCGGGATTGACTAGATGCTTGTAGCCCGTACACTGCAATCCACCCTGACGGATGCCCGTGGCCCGTACACCACGATCCACTATAACTGATGTCCATGGCCCGTACGTGATGATCCACCATAACCGAGTACCCATGGCCCGTACACCATGATCCACCAAAACTGAGTACCCATGTCCCGTACACCATGATCCACTCCACTTGAGTGTCTGAGACCCGTACATCTCAACCCACTCCAAATGCAAATGCACGTGCCATGAATGCAACAAGAAAGTCGTCTGGGGCCCGTACGTCCATCCTCACCATCTCCGACACTCAATAGTTGGTTCCGTAAATTTTCCAATAAGTGAAAAGTTATGGTTTATCACTACCGGTATTCTTCTTTAACTTGTATAAATTTTCTGGAATTTTCTAGTATTTTCCCTTAATAAATTCTATTTACTACTAATTATAATATATATATATATATATATATATATATATATATATATATATATATTTCACAATAACGGGCCGGCCTACCATTGGTCTGGTCCGCTGGCCATCCGGCCCAACCCGTTGGCTGGCCTGCCTCCCGTCCGCATATATTTATTTATTTATTTATTATTTTCTATAAAATTGCTTTTACACACCTAACAAGGAGTTAACCTCCTTTTATTTTATCAATTTTTTCCCTTCCAACTCTTTCGAAATTACAATTTTTTTGCTGAAATTATATTATTATTATTCGCTAGAAGTCTAATTTGACATCCAACCGTTGCTAATTTAATCATCAACCTGACACTAGACTCACAAAATGATCATTTAATATGACAAATTGACGAAATCCGGATGAAAATTGTAGTTTAAGAATGTTTTAGATATCTTGTCTAAGAACTAAAATAATTTGAATAGAAATGTGACTTTCCATTTAAGGATATTTTAAAATTTCAAAAAGAAAAATATGACATACGCACACATCAAAATATACATAAAATAATTAACAAAATAAACACACGCACACATCAAACAGAAACACCAAGACAAACCCAAACAATCAAACATTTTTAAGCAGTTAAACATATATAAAATAAACATAACCGCACGCAATACACACATCAAAACATATATAAAAGAATTAACAAAATAATATGATTATCTTAATATCATTGCACAGCATCCACACTTGTATATGATGCACAGCACACATACAACATGCACAAAACGTAAAAATTACATATTTACATAATTTACATTATATAACCAATATCGTATATTCATTTGCAACATATGTAACGCATGCATAATCTATACATATGTATATACAAATTTGCATAGGTTCGTATATACAAAATAAATCATGCATGATCCAAACAAACCCCTACACATCCAAAGATCATGCTTTTTTTTTCATCAAATCAAGTATCATGCCATCACTTAAACCGATAAAACGACCAAACACACAACAAATACATTAAGGCATGAATGAATCATACCCGTTTGAGGGAGAAGAGGCACCTACCTTTTTTCGGCAAATACTCTTTCTTCCTACACCGCTGCTGCCTACTATGCTTGGAGTTAGAATAAACTATACATTATTTTATTTTTCCCCTCTCCTTTTTTTTCGTTGGGGTGGGCGGCAGGGATTGTGAATGAGAGAGGGAGTTATGGTATATTTATAATAAAATGTAGGGTTTTTCCATAGTGATTAGGTTTAGTTTATTAATTAGTATCCTATCCCACTTAAGGTTTGTTTGTGTTTATTATTATCTTACTTTTAATTGGGAAGAATAATAATCATCCCTTCTCTTTTATACATTCTTTTAAAAAATATTCCGCTATAACAGTAACTATTACAAATTGTCTTCATCTTGTTATTCCCTGAATATGAATATTGCATGATCATTTGATATTTTGCGTCTTCTTCTCCTTTACAGGTCTTGGTGTCTTCATATTTGGTCTTGATATCTTCATTTTTGACCAAGATGCTCAGGAGTCTTCATTGCTGGCATTTGTTATTGTTGTTACCTTCATATTGATCCTGTAGGTCTTCTCCACTGATGAAAAATATATTGTAGTCTTGTTGTTGATATTTTATTGCTAATGAACTATTGTTATTGGTAATTTTGTGAATGATGTTATTGGTAATCTTGTCCTTCATTACTGGTTTATGAATGATGGCGATACAATTTGATTCTTTTTTTCCTTCAAATTGCTAATAAGTCAATTTCTTCTTTAATTTCAGGAGTCTCTGATATTGTCGAGGATTTTGATAATTGCACAAAAAGAGCAAAACGTTCCAGAATTTGCTCCATTTCTTCTTGATTTTTGGTGGATACCAACTGGGCATGCATCCTCTGCTTCATTATTGAGAAATTTTCTTCTCCTGGTTTAATTAGGGGCACATGAGTCTTCTTTATTGAGTTCCATAGATTGATTTGCTCCATAGCCTTGGAGGGATTAAGGCTATTTGGTATATTGAAGGTCATCCACCACTTGATATAAAATTCTCTTTTTATTACAGAAACCATGCTCGTTGTATATTCAACCTGCCATTGCATAACCCATGACAAATAGAACATGAGAAGCTTGGAAAAGTATTTTTCTTCCTCGGATGGGTTATAGGTTTTTGAGAAAATATCATAAGAGGTTTTCACTGAGTCTTGTCCAATGAAATGATCTGTACAAGATCCAAAATATTCCCACCAACTGTTGAAACACAACGGAATATTTTTTGTTGTGATCTTTTTTGTATCAAATACATTAACCATGTATCTGAACATCTAGAATTCTGAATATAGAAAAAATTATACCAGGCCTGCTGATAATCTCAGTAATTGAAATATGTGGCAAAGAATGGTAACGTGGAATATTGTGTTAGAAAACCAATATCATTTGTTAAGGACCCATATTCTTTTATCCATTCTTCAGGTGAAGTTATATATAATATCCTGAAGCTTGAATACGCAATTTCATTTTGATTATCTTTTGAAAAACTATGTTTTATTTCGATAGATTTTGTCATAAGTAATATAGTTTGATGATAATCTGGAGATTTTGCTGAATCCCATGATTTGTAATAAAATTTGTTACCAAAATATTTTTGCAAAGCAATCTTAGGATCTGTATCAAAAACGGAATGATCTATTGTAGTAATATATTGAAAAATGGTTTTTTTAATAAAATTATTTTTCTGTACTATTTTTTTATAGATAGGAAAAGTAGCAGCTTGTATTTGACTTGTGGTAAGATATAATATTTTTTGAGAAGCTGGTTTTTTCTCTACTATAGTAGAGGTTTGTTTTTGAAAAATATTTAGTTGATATTTCTCGAACCAATCTTGAAATTATGCACTTTGAGACAAATTCTCAAGCATTAAGAAAGCATTTGGGATATTTGGGTTATTTGAAGATAAAGATATTTCTGACTTGGATTTATTTGAGTTATAGGGGTGGCTGTTATTGAGGTTTGGAGACTTTCAGTCTCTTCCTCGACCTTTTCGGCCCATGTTTTTCGTGGTGGTGTAGTAGCTGTAAGTTTGCCTTTGTACTTGGTTTTTCTGGGCATCATGCCTGTTTTTGGAGAAATTCACGTGTCAGAAAATCTGGGACAGAATTTGTATCTCCTTTGATAAATTCAATATCAAAATCATATATACTCAATAATACTTGCCATCTGGCAAAAATCTGTTTTAAAGCCAGGTTTTTGACATCTTTTTGTAAAACCTCTTTTGCAGACTTGCAGTCTATGTGTAAAAGAAAATTTTGATTTAGTAAATCACTTTGAAATTTATGAATGCATAACACAATGCTCAAAATTTCTTTTTTAATAGTAGAATATGATTTTGTGTGTCATTCCAATGACCATAAGTATACTGAACTATTAATTATTTTCCTTTACATATTTGTTTTAGAATACCATCGTATCCTATATCAGACGCATCCGTCTCGACTATTTTTGGTAGATTAGGATCTGCAATATATAAACAAGGTATTTCTGATAAAAGTTCTTTTATTTTCTTAACGACTGAAGTGTGTTCTTCAGTCCATGGTGGATGATTTTTCTTTAGTCTATTATGCAATGGTTTTGAGAGTTTCATTATATTGGGGACAAAGTCAACAACATAATTTAGTGATCCAAGAAATCTCTGTAATTGATTTTTCTCCAATATCTTATCTGAAAATTTAGAAGCAAATATTAAAGATAGTTCTATTGGTAAAATCGTTCCTTGATATAGATAGTGGCCTAAAAATCTTATCTTTGTTTGAAACAAGGACATTTTTGTTTTTGATAATAGAAGGCCATTTTTCTTTACTATGAAGAAAAAGGTTTTTAAATTTTTAAAATGTTCTTCTATTGATCTGGAGAATATTAATACATCATCTATATATGTTATTCATTATTCTTTGATATTCTGATGGGGCATTTTTTAAACCAAACGGCATCATTTCCATTCATATTGACCAAAGGGGACTGTAAATGCTGTTTTATAGCGATCTTTTTCTGATATCTGTATTGCCAAAATTTTGATTTCATATCAAATTTTGAATATATAAACACTGAATGTAATTTTGATAATAGATCTTTTTTATTTGGTGTAGGATATCTTATCAATTTTAAGGCTTTATTTAAGGATTTATAGTTGATTACTAGTCGTGGGGAACCTCTTTCTATTTCAGAGTTTTGATTTACATAAAAGGCTGCACACGGGAATATGGACTTTTGTATTAGACCTTTATTTTCTAATTCTTGTATTTTTTTTACAATGCTGTTCTAATTTAGCATTCATTTGAGTGTGTCTGCTTTTGTTGGTATATTTTTCTCTTTGGATTCTGGTGTGTATGGTAGGCTAACAATATCTGTTTATAAACTGGTGAGTGTTTACCTTATACACGCTGAGTGATAAGCCTTGTCGAAGAACAATAAATGTTGTATGCGTCAATGTGTTGGTAGCCAGAATATAAAATTATCTTAAGAAAGTTTTAAAAAATATATATACGTTTCTTAAACAAAATAACACCTGCCTATCCCGTGTGTTTGGGGTTGGGATCTCCTAACCCCACTTTCATCACCCACTTTGTGACCACGCGACACGTGGCAGCAAAGAGGGGTGGTGAGGCTAGATGCGGATGACCCTCATCTAGCCTCACCACTTCTTTTGCTGCCACGTGTCGCGCGGTCACACGTTACTGCAACCCATTTGCGGTGAGGGGATCCTATCCCGTGTGTTTGTGAATCCCATGTAGTGTGATTTGTGAGAAATAAAGATAGAAGGAGCGTCCTCCATAAAAAGCCAAGAACAGTTAGCGTGAAAATAGGCCGGAAAAGCGAGAAAAGGGAAGGAGAATCAGTTGACGAAAATATGGGCACGAGAGGAGCAGGAGGAGAGAGAAGATTCTATAAAAGGAAGAAAAAGCTGTCTTCCCCAGAGGTTGGGGACAGTACTTGAAAAATAAAACGAGGAGGAGGAGAACGGGGGGATTTGTCTCTTTGGTAAAAGGAATAATCCGCTCTCCCGTTTGCCGTTCGTCTTCCTGGATGCCTCACCAGTGTTCAGGGTTTGTTCCCCCTTTTTTATTTTCCTTCATTCATTTTTTTTTCTGTGCCCTAATTCACATCAGATTGTTATATTGTGATTTTGATGTATGTATGTATGTATGCATGTCATTTCGTCGGTGGTGTTTAGGAGATCTTGTAAATGGTGATGTTTTGTTTTGTATTCCTTTTGTTGGGCTTGATATTGTTATTATTCTCTGGAAAAGGAAAACATATGTTGCAGATTCTTTCAGAGGGAAATAGTTGTTTTCGTAATGGATGAATTGGAACATATGAATTATGAGGTATAGTCATGTGAACCCAGTTTGTTTTACAAACTAATCTTGTCATAGGGAATTTGTTTAATTTGCAAGATCCCTCGCATTTTAATTCTGTTCGAAGATGTTTGTCTGTTTGTGAATAATCATGTCATCAATAGACAACTGTTTAGTGTCTGATGTGCCATATATGGATTGCATACTTCAAATGATTTCAAGATTTGGGGGTTTTTCTTTCTCTTCTTTCTACATTTTAAGCATCGTCTAATCTCAAGCATAACATATACTAGTTATAGATTCTGTTTTTCGTTTTGAATATTTTCGATTGGATGGTTTTGATTTTTCCCATTGCAAGACGCATGGTAAGACTTCTGGCACATTTGTGCCTTATTTGGATTCTTTGACCTTTCTTTCTCTCTATTCGTCTCTACCGCCTCTTATTCAGCAGGTTTTACAAAGATTGAGTTTAATGGGCAACTGGGCTTTTTGTATAATGTAAATGTGGGTGCACGAAATCGATTGAAGAACAAAATTCTGGCATGAACCTTAAAATACAGAATTTTTTCGGAATCTTATATTAAAAGGCCAACAATACTAATGCTCCTTATAAGTTTTTGGTCCTTTGTTCCTTGGAGATGATTTTGCTCTGCTTTTTGTTTTGAATCTCTTGAAATAATTAATTTTGATTTTTCGATTACAAGAGACATGGTAATACTTGTGGCACATTATGCGCCATTTACATCCTTCAACTTTTCTTTCTCCCCCACATCACCTAGACTTCCTGTAATTCAGCAAGATTTACACATTTTAAGTTTTGTGGGGTAGGTGCGTAATGTAAATGTTGTACAGTAAATCCCAATGAAAATTCAAGAATCTAGCGTGAACCTTGAATGGTGGAAATTTTTGTGAACGTTATATTGAACACCCAACATTACTAATCCTCCTTAATGTTTTTACCATCCTATGTTCCGTGGAGATAAATATGTGTTGCCTCACGTAAGAATGTTCCTTGTTAATTAAAATCGTTGATGATTTGATATGTTGCATATGACTTGTGCCAAAATATTTTGTACTTATGCAGTAAGCACGTGATATAATTATTGACCAATGTCAAACCCTAAGCTTTTCTATGGAACAAGTTACAGAAATATTCTGGGGATGCTGGCTGTGATTTCTTTTGAGTTTCTTTTTTTTTTGTTACCCCCCCCCCCCCCTCTTCTTTATTCTATCTTCGATCTTCTGGTTTTTTTATTTCCGTAGTTTGCGATATTATCACCACTATGATTGCCTTGCATAACGATTTTGAAAATGCTCCTCATTGAGGAAGCTAGGTTCTTTTATTATTTAGAAAAAGAAATGGCTTGCTAATTGTCTGGGGGGAAATTTCCAAATACCATGAATTTGTACTCTATAAAACAATAGCTTGTTTAGATATGTATTTAAAAGGGCATGTATTGGTTGACATTGATGTGTGGATTACGAATTTCAAGTATTTGTCGGTGCACAAAAGCATTGGTCAATGTTCTACTCTTGTTTACTATAATTTTTCTGCCATACTATAGCTTCCGTTGTTGATGCCATACGAAAAATTCCATGTAACCTTGTTGTTTATCGCAGTCAATTTTGGCGACTATTAAGCGGAGGAGCGACAGATATGATGGTATGTTACATAAGCTTGATCTTAACTCTGAACCATTTTCCTTCTCCTTCATGTTGACACTGATAGAATTCTTTTTTCTCCTGTATTCAATCTTCGCATCTTTGTTGATATGCAAGATTTTTGTTTCCACAGGTGTTCGGAGATTAGCAATATTGTTCTGGAAATGATATTTGCGAACTGAAGAAAGTAAATTACATGTAAGCTGTCGATTTTACCGGCTGAAGCTTTTTTACACACACAAAATCCCAAAAGAAGAAAGAAAGTTGGTACTTGTCATTTTTTTAGTTCTTTTCTGTTTGGTTGGGGAGTTGATTTTTCAAGGGTCAAACTCATCAGAGTTTTTACATTTCAGGCAATTTAAAGAATGCCGTAAACTCGATTTTGTGTCAATTTTATGTATCCTTTATTGCGTTATGATTATCTGAATACATGCAAAAAAAACGTTTGTTTTGCTATCCGTATTAATATTTTGTCCTATTTTGGATTCCAGATATCAGATGGCTAATCTCCTAGGTAAGACTAACCCACCTGGGATCCTTTAAGAAGCTGTGCTTAGCATGTTCTGTAGTCATTTCCAGCTGCAAAAAAGTATTCAATATGTCTGTGGCTATTGATCAAAATCATGCATTCAAACCTTTTTCCCGACCTCCAAGATGTAAACTGCCTTCTTATTCTCAACTGGATTACACTATGCTGGAATCTACGCAAACGAATCTCACACAACCAATTAAGGATGCACCCGAACTCAAATCATTACACAGAAGTTTATCCACTCCTTGCCTTTCTGTTAACTCGAGGCTGGGCCAAGAATCCAATTCAAGTTCAAGGATAGAGATCATTGGTGGAAATAGGGCACCAAGAGTGGGTGCTCTAGTAGTTGAAGTTGCGATAGCTATGGCCTCTGGAATTGATCCTGAGCCAGTTTCAACCGGACTTGGTGGCGCTTACTTCCTGAAATCTCAAAATGGGGATATCATAGCTGTTGCAAAACCAATCGACGAGGAACCTCTTGCCTTCAATAATCCTAAAGGTTTTGCAGGTAGGCTGTTAGGCCAACCTGGAATGAAGCGCTCGATAATGGTGGGTGAAACAGGGCCGCGTGAGTTGGCTGCGTATCTCCTTGATCATGGTGGCTTTGCTGGGGTCCCTCCAACTGCGTTAGTGAAGGTTTCTAACGCGAAATTTAATCTCAACAGTCCTGAAGCCTTTACAGCTCCCCCTCGTAAAGTAGCCTCTCTTCAGCGCTTTGTGGATCATGATTCTGATGCAGGAGACTTGGGGCCTTCTGGTTTTTCTGTCAGCTCGATTCATCGGATTGGAATACTGGACGTGAGGCTGCTTAACCTTGACAGGCATGCTGGAAACCTATTAGTCAAGAAAGGGGAAGCTAGCTATTCGATGGGAACTGCTGAGCTTGTCCCCATAGATCATGGATTTTGCTTACCTGAGTCACTTGACGATCCATATTTTGAATGGCTACATTGGCCGCAGGCTATGATTCCCTTTTCAGAATCTGAAATTGATTATATCTCAAGCCTGGATCCATTTAAGGATGCAGAAACGATCCGGACTGAGCTTCCGTCCATCAGAGAGTCAGCTATTCGAGTTTTTGTGCTTTGTAGCATTTTCTTGAAGCAGGCTGCAGAA
Organism: Eustoma russellianum; assembly: GCA_036186865.1. Taxonomy (NCBI): domain Eukaryota; kingdom Viridiplantae; phylum Streptophyta; class Magnoliopsida; order Gentianales; family Gentianaceae; genus Eustoma; species Eustoma russellianum. The sequence goes on from AP025060.1 coordinate 4,633,514, forward strand.
TCAGGGATGTGCCTTGCTGAAATAGGCGAAATGATGACTCGAAATTTCCAGGGAGGAGAGGAAAATTGGAGTGCTTTGGAGAATCTCTGTTTAAATGCCAAAGCAGGTCTGAGCAGTCGAATGTCTGATGATAGCAGCAGTTGCAATCAAGTAGAAGAAGATATTGACGATGTTTTCCAGTTCGATGAAGATACTTACAATAGATCAAGTCTAGTTTCAGACATTTTTCCTGTCTCTCAAGGTTCTCTCATTTCAGGTGAGCTACCAAACATGGCAAGATTTTTATCTGAAAAATCGATAGCTAAATTAGGTGAATCAGAATTCTTTCCCCTAGAAGGCGATGATAGCCATCCTGCTTTAAGGGACCTTAGTGAAGATACCGTTGATGAGTCCAAAGTAGTCAGCTTGATGAGGAGCATGAGTTTTGCTGTTCCAAATCGTAGCCCTGATAGTGCAGGAATTTCTTTTGGAGAAATGACCAGTCAGGAATGGGAGTCATTTCTGGACCGTTTTAAACAGCTCTTGCCTGAGTTTTTTGAGGCAAGAAAGGGCATGTGTATGCCAAAGCAAAGGTTAGGAAACTCGTGTGAGTTCTAAAGGATGTGTCAGGGATATATAGGAATTCCCCTGTATGTATTGTAGTTACCAAAAACAGAAAAAAAAAATCACACACGACCCCGTTTAGTGTGTGGATAGAACTTTTACATGGGTGGGAAAGGGATGCGCAAGCTGCTGTCCTTTCCATCTTTCTTTTCTTTTTTCCCTTGTCTATTTTCAGTTGAAATATTTGTAGCCTTAAGGTCCTTGTGCTTTAGTATTTGCCAAGGCCTGTTTATGTGTTTTATGTAAACAAACAGAGGTAGCATGTCTTTCACTTATCTTGTAAAATCACCTTAGAGTTTGTACTTAAATAACACTAATGATTATTATCAGTTCTTGTTAAACATCCTTGCTGTATAGATACTTGCAGATCATCTCTAATACGACTCGCGTACATCATATCTGGGACTGGTTTGTTGATTACTTATAGATTCACCTGGTGCTTGATGTTGATTATATTGGTTGATACATATACACGTCTATGACTATTTTAATATCGGAAGCTTTCTATTTGTATTTACTGAATTCTATCACTAACAGACTAGAGCACCATATCTCTATGATTGTGTCATTATGCTGGTAGGTCTCACTGGAAACAAACTCTTTATCCCTTGTGATAGAGGTATTGTTTGTCTGACTCCCACCTTCCCCAGATCCTAGCGATAGCTTTTGCTATTGTTTGGATAATACTGGATACGATTGATTGATTGATGCATTTATCTTTTGTCCAGGAGTAGTTTTATTATGTTTGTTTTCAGTATGTAGAAGAAGTTCCATCACTGAGATTATTTTGTGGTTATCTTGAACCACCTTTTGCTAAAGGTTGACACTAGTTTAGTGTGCATATTGTAAGCCACCTTTATCTATTTGGCTGTGACTTTTCTATTGGCGGTCCGGCTGATACAACATTGCGTAAATATGTCGTTTTGACTTTTATATGAAAATTAAATTTCAAAAAAAAGGTCACATCACTGAGACATTCTGCCTATGCTTAATGATTAGGCTACAAAATGGGAGTGGGAGTGGGAGTGGGGAGGGAGGGGGCCTTGGTAGGCCTCGCTGAAGCAGGAAATAGTTATGCCCTCGAGGTTGTAACTTCTTAGGAACACTAGTCCTCTTATGATAATTTCAAGACATTCAAATGAACATAGCTTGTCTCATATAATATCATTTATCATGCATAAAATTTATTTTTCGTTTTCAAGGGGTCAATGATACATTTTTCTTTGACTTTGGAATATGATGAAATAAAGCAAAATGATTCACTAAATTAGATATGTTTCTTATATTGTGAAGTAGCAGTCGACTGACACATGTTGGTGTAAATTTTATTATGGGTTATTGAGAAACCTTTTACCTTTGCAGATTGCGAAGTGGTGTGTTGGTGGTGTGTGTCTGTTATTTATTATGAGTTATTGGGAAACCTTTTACCTTTACCTTTGCAGATTCAGTGGTGTGTGTCGGTTATTTCTTTATTTGATCAAGCTAGTTAATAAATTACCTTTTACCCTTGTATTTAACCTTTAATTGTCTTCAGTATTTCATTCTTCTCTTGAAAAGTTTGTCTTCTAAACTTGTTCTTTTATTCATCAACCCAATAGAATCACATTTGCTTTGCCTAGCATTATTCCATTGTCTTATAGGCTCCTGTCTATAACGAGATATGAAGGAATTGGATGTATGCAACCATATTCATGTGTTAGAAACACACAGAGGTTGTTTTATGATGACTCATAATGAAAATTGTGTCAGCGTGTGTCGATCAACTACTACTTCACAATATAAGAATCACAATCAATACCTACTCACCAAATGTTCAAATAGCTCAGTGTAGTTGATTTATTTCATGTCCTTTCACGTACCATAATACTTCATATAATCATTCTTATGATTCTTGACATGGATCCTCATCTTGTTTCTGGTACAATGTTCATCCTAATCCTACACACATCATTCACTTATGAACTTATATTGTTAAGAATATAGGATCATCATCATCATACTCAATATATCCCAACGACAGTAAAAGCTTACACAAAATATAGGATAAGATTGCATATATTAGATTCGAATCGATCTGGCCTCTCTTTAGACCATGCGCAGACGCAGAAGCCTAGTGCGCTGAGGTATCCCTTTTATGGTTCATTAACTTGAGCTAGATGTATTTTCGTTTCCAATGGAGTCAATGACACACTATTCCTAAACTTTGGAATATGATGGAATACAACAAAATGACTCACTAAATTGGATGCGCTTCTTATATTGTGAAGTGGCAGTTGATCGACACATCTTGACGCAATTTTCATTATGGGTCATAGGGAAACAATCTCTGCGTGTTTCTAACACATGTGTATAGTTGCGCACATCTGATCCCTATTAATCCGTTATAGATGGAAGTCTCTACGGCAATAGGGTAATGTTGTTATTGTAAGTTGAACTAGGTGATCTTTGCATAAGGGTTACTAATCATAAATTTAATTATTCAAATCCTAAATGCTGTAAACATATAAGGACATATTTTCATAGCACAGAAGCATGTAAATGTATAATAACATAATCACATATATACACTTCCTCGGTGTTTAACCTCTATAGCTTAAGCAACCCCACATAATCTCAACTTGTACAATTAACTTTCTAAAGGCACACTAATCCGTCACACTAAAATATTAGACTCAATGTATATATAATAAACCTTATAAATGTTTCCAAACGTTCTCATTGTTAGGCCAAAATATAGCGGAAGAATGAAAATTACCACCGGTTATAATCGTTTAGTCGACATCTTCAAACTGGATGCTTGCTGAAGAGATGAACTCATTTGGAAGATAGCGTCTTTTGATCTATGTCTATTTGAATGTTTGCTTGCTTGAATTGATGGGGTATCAGACTCTTTATTTATAGGCTAGACTATGGACCCATTTCTACACTTAAACGATAATTAATTCCTTATATCGAGGATTTATACTGATTGTCAATCAATCATAATCAAATCTTATCATTACTGTAGCCAATAATTGCAACGTATCTAGCCAATCAAATCTTGATTATGTACATGAAAAACCCAAGGGCTCACTTGTACTTTTTAAATAGACGACCTTGGTTGAACAAAAGGCGTTTTCTGTGCATTAGGGCCCGGAGAGGGGCTGGGTCGCTTCGCAATCTGATGTAAGTAGCTTTACTTTATACTTTTTGTGCAAGAGGTCGTTTCTACAACTCGAACCTGTGACCGATGACCCTGGTTGATTATCTTAGTTTATTTTGTTAAATTTGATATGCTCATACGTGTAGTGCACGACACGTGTGACTTAAGTCATATATCAAACACATGTGGACTTATGTATGTTATATATTATATGTTACTAATGTTACATAATATTTGTATGTATCCATATGATAAGTGATCACTTCGGTATATTAGTGGATACACCGTGTAATCTGAATAAATCACTAAATGTTACAATTTTCATACCCTATAAATAGGATAATTTCTTGTAGGAATGAGTACACCTTTGAAGAATATATTGCTTCGTCCTCTTATTTTATTTATATCATTATTCGAGTTTATAACACGTTATAAGCACGACGCTTTATCTGCTATAGAAGATCTATCGTGATAAGTAACCTTGGTGTATTTACTATGAATATATCATATGTGATGTGTGCACCATGTATGTTTGTGGATGATCAGTAGCCGAAGGTTTGTGTCTGTGTGTAGTATATGATCCTTTGCATTCATATAATAGCAATGATGATGTATATGAATATGCTATTGCATGGAGACTATTAAGCATGTGTATATAAATATTAATGGGTCAAGTGTATTTCTTTTGCTGTGGTGTCCAAGGGCTAATGTGTGAGAAATTAAAACAATTTTCATATGGTTTATTATCATACATATTTGTGAATATATGGTTTATGTGTATACATAAGATTGGTAAGTAACTCTGTTATGGTTACTATGATTTTTGCAAAACTTGTGTTTATATTTTTCGGTATCAATCTTGGATCATCTATATTTCTGATTGTCTTCATAAATGTTTGAATTACATATATGTTTAAATGTATGCGTCGCTGGTGTATCTGAGTGTGCATATTATTTGTTGTTGCTGTTGGCCGAAAGTTCAAATATGAACAATGGTTGGTCTCCTGAATATATATAACTCACTGCTTTTATATATATGTAAGGCCTGCTGAGGGTTTGTAAATTCACACCATGAATAGGAAAAATTGGAATTGCAACGGGGCCACCATCGGAAATTAATAGTCACATAAACGTGTAGCCATATCAATTGTGGGTATGTGTTTAACTATTATATATTATCATGAGATATGGAAGTGAGTCTCTGAAGGTTTGTTGAAAGATTGAGAATGGGTATTACGGAATCGGTTTACTTCACATGTTCATTACGGTTTCATCTTTTGTTAATGTCATATATACAATTTCTTTTATTAAATTTTATTAGTACGATTTATTATGATCTATTTCTTATGCTTGAAGCATATAACATTTACTCAAACCTGCAGTTTTGAGTGAATATATCATTTTCTGATATATTTTGTTTATGTATGAATCAGACCAATGGCGAACATCACCAAACTGGAATTTGTTGCCTTTGATATTTCCGGCAGAAATTGCATGGCACGGATTCTTGATGCTGAAATCCACTTGATGGCCATGAACCTCGGGCATACAATTAAGGGTGATGTTGTACCTAGTGAGCAAGATAAGGCTAAAGCCATGATATTCATTCGTCATCATCTCCACGACGGGCTGAAATCCGAATATCTTGGGGTGAAAGAGCCTCGGGAATTGTGGAAAAATCCGGAGGAGCGATATGATCATTATAAATGTGTTATCTTCCCAAAGGCTCGATATGACTGGTTGCACTTGAGGTTGCAATATTATAAAACACTCAATGAATATAATTCTGCTATGTTTTCTATTGTCTCACAATTGAGGTTGTGTGGAGATAAAGTTATTGATGCTGACATGTTAGAGAAAACATTCAACACTTTTCATGCATCGAATATGCTCCTGCAGCAGCAATATAGGGAACGGAATTTTGAAAAATATTCCTAGCTAATTTCATGTCTCTTAGTTGCTAAACAAAATAATGAACTGTTAATGAAAAACCACATGTCTCACCCGACCGGGTCAAAACCATTCCCTGAAGCGAATGCAACTTTTAATGATCGTGGTAGAGGTCGCGGTCATGTCAGTGGTCGTGGCAGTGGTCGTGGTCACGGTAGAGATCGTGACCGTGGTAGAAGCTTTGCACCATACCACCAGAAGTGAAAAAATAATGAAAAGCCGCATGAAAAGGCAAAAGCTGCAAAAGATGGTGCAAATGCTAAGCATCATGAAGAGACATGTTATCGATGCGGATCTCAAGGGCATTGGTCTCGTACTTGCTGTACACCAAAACATTTGGTTGATCTTTATCAGGCATCCCAGAAGGATAAAGGAAAGGGAAAACAAAGTAATTTTGCAGACGTTGGAAACATAGTAGATAATGATGATACATTCTCCAATCATTTTGATGATTTAGATCTGGAAGATTACCTTATGGGCCCAAGTATGGATGGCAATGGAATCCAGTTTGTAGATGATGTTACAAATAACAATGGTCATGCATAATTATGTAGAATATCTAGTTATTAGTCATGTTTTTTTGGATAAGTTTTTATTTAGTTTATGACATCTTAGCCTGCCACTATGTTTCAATTATGACATCTTAGCCTGCAACTTTATTTCAATTTAAACGTATCTATCAGCATAAATAAAATTTTTTTATCATTTACATTTTCATTTATATATTTATTCTTTGGAATTAAATTTAATTATGAACATTGTATATATTATGCTAGACATATATTCAAGATGAATGGTGGGGGCATCTGTCTGGTTGACAGTGGAACGACACACACAATTCTTCGTGATCGAAAATATTTTTCGACATTGCAATTGACAAAAGCAAATGTTAGTACAATTTCGGGTACTACATCATTGATTGAGGGCTCTGGAAGAGCAACTATTATACTACCGGGTGGTACACATATATTGATAAATATGGCGTTATTTTCTACCAAGTCTAAACGAAACTTGTTGAGTTTCAAAGACATATGTCTTAATGGTTTTTATATTGAAACTATGAATAAAGGGAATATGGAAGTTTTATGTATTATATACGAAGAATCAGGCCATAAGTTGTAAAAGAACAATTCCTAATTTTCTCATCTGGATTGTATTATGCGACTATACATCCAATATAATCTATATTGTGATGAACCAGAAGTTCAATAATCCAACATTATTCATGTTATGGCATGATCGACTTGGCCATCCGGGATCAGTAATGATGCGTAGAATTGTACAAAACTCACATGGACATCCTTTAAAGAACCAGAAGATTCTCTGCCCTCGTGATTGTGTGTGTGTTACTTGTTCACGGGGGAAATTAATCAAGAGGCCATCCTCGATGAAGGTTCATGTTGAATCTCCTATATTTTTACAAAGAATACAAGGAGATATTTGTGGACCTATTGATCCCCCTTATGGACCATTTTGATATTTTATAGTCTTATTGGATGCCTCTTCACGATGGTCTCATGTGAGTTTGTTTTCGACAAGAACAGTAGCATTTGCCAAGCTTCTTGCTCAGATTATACGCTTAAGAGCACAATTTCTGGATATCCAATTAAATCTATTCGTCTTGATAATGCTGGTGAATTTACTTCTCAAGTTTTTAATGATTACTGCATGTCGATTGGGATTGATGTTGAGCATTTAGTGGCACATGTGCATACTCAAAATGGCCTGGTAGAGTCATTTATAAAACGTTTACAACTGATTGCTAGACGTATGCTCTTAAGATCTAATTTATCTATGAGAGCTTGGGGACATGCAATTCTGCATGCATCTGCATTAATACGGTTTAGACCCAGTTCGTTTCAACCATATTCGCCATTGCAAATGGTATCTGGCCAGCAGCCTGATATTTCACACTTAAAGGCTTTTGGCTATGCGATTTATATTCCGATTTCTCCACCACAACGGACAACACTGGGTCCTCAAAGACGTCTAGGCATATATGTGGGTTTTGATTCTCCATCTATTGTGAGATATGTTGAGCCCCTGACGGGTGATTTATTTATGGTAAGATATATTGATTGTCATTTTGATGAGAAAGTTTTCCCGCCGTTAGGGGGAGACAAAGTACCGTTTCCTAAAGAACGACGTAAAATTACATGGAACGTTCATTCACTTTCTCATCTTGACCCACGAACAAATCAATGCAAGCAAGAAGTAAGAAGGATAGTTCATTTATAAAATGTTGCAAATCAGTTGCCTGACGCATTTACTGATAGTCAAAAGATAACAAAATCACACGTTCCGGCGATGAATATGCCGATTCGGCTTGATGTCTCTGAAAGACATGACAATGGTATGCCAAAAGCAAGTTTAAAACGTGGGTGCCCTATCGGTGTAAAAGATAAAAACCCTCGAAAGAGAAGGGTACAAGTTAATGCTCCCGAAGAGAAAACTCCAGAAGAGCAAAGAAGTTCACAACCTGGAAGCGCTATAGAAATTGAAACTGATCAGTCTAAAACTTATAAACAAGTTGCTCCTGAAGAAGCAAGTGAACAAAATTTTGAAGAAATCTCTTTGAATTATGTAATTTCAGGAGAAAATTGGGATAGACAAAAGGTTATTATTGATCATGCTTTTACTTATGGTATTGCATGTGAAATTGTAAATGAGGATCCTGAACCGAGATCTATTGAACAATGTCGGCACAGAAATGATTGGCCAAAGTGGAAAGATGCAATCCAAGCAGAACTGAAATCATTAGAAAGTCGCAAAGTATTTGGACCTGTAGTCCAAACCCCTGAAAGGATAAAACCTATTGGATATAAATGGGTTTTTGTACGAAAACGCAATGAGAAAAATGAGATTGTGCGGTACAAGGCACGTCTTGTTGCGCAAGGTTTTTCACAAAGACCTGGGCTTTATTATGATGAAACATATTCTCTAGTAATTGATGTAATAACATTACGATATCTAATCAGCCTCGCAGTTGCTAAAAACCTCGATATGCGATTAATGGATGTGGTTACCGCATACTTATATGGATTTTTATGTAATGATATTTATATGAAGATCCTTGAAGGATTAAAATTGCCTACAAAATGTGATCAAAAGACACATGGATTATACTCAATCAAATTACAGAGATCCTTGTATGGACTAAAACAATCTGGCAGGATGTGGTATAATCGTCTCAGTGAGTATCTCAATAGAGAAGGATATGTAAACAATCCAATTTGTCCATGTGTATTTATCAAGAGATCTGAAAATGGGTTCTCTATAATTGCTGTAAGCGTTGATGACTTGAATCTTATTGGAACTCCTGAAAAGCTTATCAAAACTCTAATTATCTCATGAAAGAGTTTGAAATGAAAGATCTCGGAAAAACCAAATTTTGTTTCGGCCTCCAGATCGAGCATTTGCCTAATGGAATCTTTCTTCATCAATCTGCATACACGGAGAAGATCTTGAAGAGATTTTATATGGATAAAGCTCACCCATTGAGTAGTCCTATGGTGGTACGATAATTAGATGTAAAGAAAGATCCATTCCGACTACCAGAAGATAATGAGGAATTATTAGGTCCAGAAGTACCTTATCTTAGTGCTATTGGTGCTTTAATGTATCTTGAAAATTGCTCGAGACCAGATATAGCATTCTCAGTGAATTTAGTGGCGAGATATAGCTCTACACCAACACGAAGACATTTGAATGGTGTTAAGCATATTTTACGCTATCTTCGTGGAACAATAGATATGGGTCTATTCTATTCAAATAATTCTAAGTCACAGTTGTTGGGATATGCTGATGCTGGCTATCTACCTGACCCTCATAAGGGAAGATCACAGAGTGGATATGTTTTTACTTGTGAAGGTACAGCTATATCATGGAGATCAGTGAAGCAGACATTAACAGCCACACCTTCCAACCATTCTGAGATTTTAGCATTACATGAAGCGAGTCATGAATGTGTATGGTTAGGGTCGATGATTCAACATATTTAAGAATCATGTGGATTATCTTCACTAAGAAAGACTCCGACGATATTTTTTGAAGATAATGCTGCATGTATTGCTCAAATTAAGAATCTACATCAAAAGAGACCGAACGAAGCATATATCGCCAAAATTTTTCTACACTCATGATCTTAAGAAGAATGGCGACATTAATATCCAGCAGATACAATCAAACAAGAATTTTGCTGATTTGTTCACCAAAGAACTACCAACAGCTACATTTAGAAAGATGGTCAACACCATTGGAATGCGTCAACTAAAAGAGTCAGCATCAGGGGAGTGTGATTACTATACACACTGTACTCTTTTTCCTTTGTCTAAGTTTTTATCCCACAGGGTTTTTCTTGGCAAGGTTTTAACGAGACAATGTATCACACTTACTAATTTTTAGGAATGTGTACTCTTTTCACTTCGACCAAGTTTATCCCATTGGGTTTTTCTTGGCAAGGTTTTAACGAGACATATTCTATAAAATTTGGACATACAAAGGGGAGTATTGTGTATTATTATGTATGTTAGTGGGGTTAGTGGATGTCTAAATATTAACACCCACTAAAGATCATGGTGGTAGTGGGTATTAATCTTGAGAAGATGTTACTATTGTCATACCCTATAAATAGCACAATTTCTAGTAAGAATGAGTACATTTTTGAAGAATATATTGCTTCTTCCTCTTATTTTATTTATATCATTATTCGAGTTTATAACAGTAACGAGTTTCTTTTACATTTTGGAAAAGGAGTAAAAACAAGGGAAGCAGAGGACAATTGATTTCCATTGGCCCCTTGCAAAAGTTTCTTTTCCTTGCTGTGTTCTGCGCATATATATATATATATATATATATATATATATATATATATATATATAAAACACTTTCGAGATTAATACACACTATATATTCTTTTCATCGGAATAGTAGTAGCAGTTGTTGATATTTCATCAGTAAATTCAACGACTGATGGGTTCGTGTAATCCCTTGGAAGACACAGTTGCCGCACGTGTCAAAACTACTACAGCGTAATCAATGGAGCAAGGTACATTTCCGTATTTATTTATATTTGCTTTGTGTTCTCTTAAGTGATCCTCGGGTAATGAATTTACTATGTAAATTCTAACATATTTCCCTTGCTTTGGATCCCTTTATTGCTTTATGAATAGCTACATGCCTCATTTTCTTATTGCAACTATACTTTCACATGCTTATTGGAAAATGTCTTGGTTTTTTGTAGCATATTTGGTTTCTCATTAGCTAGTTTAGATGCTTTGAAGTAGTAATTACAGCTTCACCATGTCATTTATATCGATTTAAACATAGCACACATGGCAATAATTAAGAGGTCAAGTCTTGGAGTAACTGGTAATGTTATTAGTTTTTTGATCTTAAGGTTACATGTTTGAGTCGCAGAAACAGCCTAGCTATTACACGAAGTGTGGGGTAAGGCTGCTTACAACATAAGCGATCCGGCTCTTCCTCAGACCATACACAAATGCGGGAGCCTAGTGCACTGAGAACGCACTACACACGTCAATACTTAAGTGTTGTTGAAGCCCTAATTGGTTGATCCCAAAGGAGGTGCACTGCCTGAGTCATTATGATGGTTATGTTCAAAAATGTATAGTAACGCCGAGGCACTTTAGGTATGTGGAAACTTTTTTCATATACCACATTATAATGGAAAATTATAAAAGAAACACACAACTCAAAAAGCTTTCATTCATTTTTTTTTTATCTTTTGTACTTTTCATCTTATGAGAAAAATAATTTTTGCACGAAATCTTGACACTATTTGTAAAAATAGTTATAAAAGAAACATATATATGATTAAAATGATCAACTCATTGTATATTTTATACTATTTATAATGATAAATTAGTTTGTCACTTTTATTGAATCACGGAATTAATATGACTGAATCCAATCAACATTATAATTAAAAAAATTAGAATTCACCAGTATAATCTTTTAAATATAAAGAAATCTTTAGCCGCTCAATACCATTATTGATGTGAGTTGTAAAAAGTCTTGGTCTCGAGTCAAGTTAGGAAGTCATTTTATTCTCATAATGTGAATGAGTGCACCGTAAGATGAGACAAGTTTACAGTATGTGCCTTTTAAGTTAAATAATTTTCTAAAAAAATTTCTCTTATTCTACGAAAATCCAAACTGCAGCTGCATAAGTATGTTCGGAACCGGTCAATTTCTAAGCCATTTGTTTTTCCCTTTCGGTTGGCCTTTGCCAGCCACTAAAACAAATAAAAGAACATACAATGAATGAACTTAAAGAACGGCAGATTTGTCTCCAGGACATAGCCCAACTGGTTTCAGGCTGAGGTTCTCGAAAGGGATGTCAGAGGTTCAATTTTTTCTAAAGACAAAAAGTCCATTCACAGCAAGTGCATAGTGTGGGAGCTTCTTGGCCTGTAGGCTTGCCTGCAATGCTGGAGGGCTCTTTATGCAGACTACTGTATAAATGATCAAGCTCTTGCTAGCGGACCGTTGGATACCTAATTTACCTCCATACACTATCTTTAGGACTGAGTGTGACAGAAACCCTTAATGATTGTGTTCAACTTTTTCGAAAGAACCGCGGATTTTTACCGGATTGTACATCATCAATGTCATGATAACGAAAGTCCCGAAGAATATTTTGATGAGGGAGTGGGTTCTCCCCCCACTTGTACCAGAGGCCCCTTAGCCAGGTGGGATGTAAATCGAGGGATGTGCTCCACCGGCAGCCCTGCAAAGGGAGAGGACACACGAGACTCAGCCAGCCCAAAGGCAACCTTTGTAATATTTCAACAAGGATTGTCTCCACACAAACTCAAACTCGGAACGTCGGGGTTCAAGCCCCAATCACCTTTACCACTTATCACTGGACTATGCCCTGAGGACAAGTCCCCAAGAATACTTTGATGAGGGAGTGAGTTCTCCCCCCACCTGTACCAGAGGCCCTTTAGCCAGGTGGGATGTAAATCGAGGGATGTGCTCCATCGGCAGCCCTGCAAAGGGAGAGGACACACGAGACTCAGCCAGCCCAGAGACAACCCTTGTAATATTTCAACAAGGATTGTCTCCACACGGACTCAAACTCGGAACGTCGGGGTTCTAGCCCCAATCACCTTTGCCACTTACCACTGGACTATGCCCCTAGGGGCCAAGTCCCCAAGAATACTTGCTCGGAGGTAAGTTTGAGAACCAGGGGATGCCGACATGTATCGAGGTAGAGGCAAAGGGCCTGGAGTGCATGTCATACTAGATTATGTGTTTATGTTCTTTCTCTCTCTTCTAATTTTATAGTCACGTTTTATAAATCTAACTTACAAAAGGAAATATTATTTGTTAACTATTTTTTTTTCGTCAAAAAAACTCCTCAAGTTATTGTTTGATCTGTCGCTTCTGCCGATGTTCTTTCACTAGAATCTTCATCTTTTTGTTTTTGGGTTTAATGCTCTTAATTATGAATCGATTATTCGATCTCTCTTTTTTGTTTTTGAGCCAACGCCGACGGATTCTTTTGAGAAGAAAAGCCACGAAACCTGCGATGTATACTGAAAAACCTCCTTTTTTTCTCTACAAAGAAGGCCTTTGACCTTTTTTTCACTCGCCAAATCGTGTTTAGTTCTATCCGAGCTAGGTTTTGTCTTAATCTTCGTGGAAGAAGAAGAAACGGTTCACCGACCACTACATCTGTGATTTCCTAGTCTGACTTGTCTTCTCTCTCCTTTACTATGTTGATTAATTCTTTCTCCTCTTCAAAGTGCTTATTAATTGCAAAAGTAATTTAGAAACAGCGCATTAAATTGGCAAAATAAGTATAATAAGTGGACATCATTTTGGAGCAGACAAAAATAGCATACTGGACTGTGAAATACAGTATATATTCTTTATATACAATATATATTTATGTGTTGTTTATTTGATAGTCAAATCGGTTAATTAATCGTTATTTGATTGTCAATTCATCTCTGATTATCTGAATTGATCATTTTGTATAGCCAATGAACGAGAATAGATATACATATTGCGATCAGCCTTTGTAATTTGTCAGTAAAATATTTTTAAAGCTATTATCTAAGTGTCTTGAACTTAACCTACCTAGACTAATTTCAGTGAACCAAACAAGCTCTATACATGGTTGTTCTATTCAAGAAAATGTTCTTCTTGCACTGGAACTTTTGCATTAGTTTCGGTGTAGACAAACTCATTTTAATATGATACTCAAGTTTGATTTGGTGAAAGCTTTTTACAAAGTTAGCTAGGATTATATGTCATCGATGTAATAGCGTTGAGGGTCTCATTGGAAGCAAATTTTCTATCCTTTGGGATGGAGGTATTGTTTGCATGTCTCTCATCCTCCCCATATCCTGACAATAGTTTTTGCCGTCGTTGGGATATACTGGATATGATGGTTGTTGTTGTTGTATAATGCACAACTTTTTGTAATATACCATCATATCTTCCATCTCTATCATTTTTAATTTTTTTGATTTAAAATTTTTCATCTCTGGCAAAACTTAATAAACTCGTGGTATGTATCATTCTTTTTGCCTAAGAACATAACCTAAGTAAATCTAAAAAAAGTCATATACCACCACAAATGTATAATGTTTTACAATTAGACTTGTCATGCCAATATCCTTATAAAAATTCATATGAAGCAATTGTAGAGGTTTGATAGTAAATATTTCTCTTTTGAACTTAAAACGTGACTTAACAAGCTTTGACTTCTGACAAGTGTCACACAAGCCATTGAAAAATTAAGTGTTTTGTATCATATGACTCAGGTGTAAAAATTAAGTGTTTTCTACCACTGAAAAATTACTTAAAAGAACCTTATAAGAGGACTATCTAAGCTTGAGTTGAATTTTCAACTATGTAAAACATGCATTAAAGGTAAATATAATATAGAAAAACTGAAATCAAAGCATGAAGTCAGTAATAATAAGATATTAGAACTACTACATGTTGACTTATTTGGTCCAAGTATGACACAAAGTCGAGATGGACACTACTACATTTGTGTTGCAGTTGATGACTTCTCCCGATATACATGGACTTTGTTCCTAACTAACAAAGATGATAATGCATTAGAAATTGAAAAACTCATTAAACAACTTGAAAACCAATATGTAGTTAATGTTAAAAGAATTAGAAATGATAAGGGTGGTGAATTTAAGAATAAAGATGCAATTAAATTTTGCGATTCAAAAGGTATAAACGATGAATTGTCACCACCAAGAACACCACAACTAAATAGTGTTGTAGAACTTAAAAAGAGAACTATACAAGAAATATCTAGAACTACGTTGTGTGAAAACCATGTTCTCGAATGTTTATGGGATAAAGCAATAAATTGCGCTAGCTGTATCATAAATAGATCATCTATAAGAAAGAAATTAAATAAAACACCTTATGAACTATTTAATAATATATTACCCAAAATAGATTATTTACTTGTTTTTGGTTGCAAATGTTTTGTGCTGAACATTGAAGATAATCTAGACAAAGTTGAACCAAAATCAATAGAATTCATTTTTGTTAGATATTCAACCAACTCAAAAGCATATAGATGTTATAATCCCACATCTAGAAAGATAATAGAATCTATTCATGTAAAATTTAATGAAAACACTTATCTTGAAACACAAGATAAATCTAAAAAGAATCTTGATACTTTCATGATGATGATGATTTCTCACTAGAACCCATAACTGATCATCTACAATCTACTCTCCATGAACATGAACTAATTGGCCCTTAGGATATATTGAACTAGAAATGTTCAAATAGAAGAATATGAATCTAATTTGAAAGATGTTCTAATAGAATATGAAAATATACAAATGATATATTTGAACAAGAACAAAATGAACCTAGTCAACCAAGCAATTGGTGGCGTATTAAAGATAAATATAAACATACCAAAGAGTTAATCATAGGTGATATTAATCAAGGTATAATAACACGTAGAAATACTAATTAAGTTGACTATGCTCAATGGCATGCATTAGTATCCCACTTTGAACCTAAAAATATCAAAGACGCTCTAAACTATTCATTTTAGATAAATGTTATATATGAGAAACTAAACCAATTTACTAGAAACGATGTAAGGGATTTAGTACACAAAAATGAAAATAAAATCATGATAGGTACTAAGTGGGTTTTCAGAAATGAATGAATGAATAAGGAAACATAGTACGCAATAAGGCTAGATTAGTCGCACAAGAGTATAATCAACAAGATGGTATAGATTATGAAGAAACACTTACAAATGTTGCATGACTAGAAGCCATTAGACTTTTATTAGCCATTGCTTGTTTGAGTAATATCAAACTATTTCAATTGGATGTTAAAAGTGCTTTCTTAAACGGGTTTATACAAGAAGAAGTTTTTGTAAAACAACCCCTAGGATTTGAGGACCCAAAACATCCTAACCATATATTCAAGCTCAAGAAAGCTTTATATAGTTTAAAACAAGCTTCAAGAGCTTGGTATGATAGGTTTGTGAATTTTCTTTGCAAATAATTATAGAGTAGGACTAATAGATAATACTTTATTTCTAAAAGAAAAGGAAATGATTCACTAATAGTACAAATCTATGTAGATTATATAATATTTGGCTCAACTAATCCTACATTAGTAAAAGAAATTGAGAATTGCATGAAATCTGAGTTCGAAATGTCAATGGTAGGAAAACTCAACTATTTCTTAGGATTACAAGTAAAACAAAATCCTCAGAAATCCATATTAGACAAACCAAGTACATCAATGACATGATCAAGAAATTCAGATTTGAAGAATTAAAACCTGCAACTACTCCCATGCATGTAAGTACAAAATTAGACAAAAATGAATATGGAAATCCTTTCAATGACACACTATATAGATCAATGATAGGGTCTTTATTGTATTTAACAACATGAAGACCAGATATAATGTTTAGTGTGTGTCTGTGTACTGGTTTCAATCATGTCCTAAGGTGTCCCACTATAATACAGTGAAAAAGATTTTTAGATATATTAAACATACAACTTATCTAGGACTATAGTATGATTAGAAACTCCCAACTAGAACTACTTGCCTATAGCAATGTTGACTACGGTAGTTGTAAGATAGATAGAAAGTCAACTAGCGGAACATGTCAATTCATATAAATTAATCTAGTTTCTTGGTTCTCAAATAAACAAGCTAGTGTAGCCCTTTTCAACACTGAATCAAAGTATATAACTTTAAGTATGTGTTGCACACAGTCTAGATAAAACAGCAACTTACTGATTTTGGCATTATAGTGACTCAGATTCCGACCTTTTACAATAGCACTAGTGCAATCAAAATTTCTCAAAATCCGGTACTTCACTCTAAAGTCAAACACATAGAAGTTAGATACCATTTCTTACGAGATCATGTCCATAATAGAAACATTACTATAGACCACGTAAGAACTGACAACCAAGTATATGATATTTTTACCAAACCATTAAATCAAGCCACATTTGGAATTTTAACATATAAATTAGGTTTGATCTCTTATGACATCATTGGATGATTTTTTTGTCTTTTGCCTGATTTGCAAAATAGAGAGAGAGAGAGAGAGAGAATCATGATTCTTTTATCATAATAGCACAATCTGAGGGGGAGTAGTTTAGAGAGTAGAGACATAGGGAGCAATTTGGAGAGTAGAGACATAGGTGTAAAGATATAGGTGTAAATGTACACAAATGTTTTTAATCAGGTAAGGATTACAACAAGTTTTGAGATAAATGCAAAACTTATAAGTGGTAAGTGTATGTATTTAAACTTAATTAAGGTTATTTTTAAAATCATTCAAAAAGAGGAGAATTTTACGTATATGTTTGAATGATTTTAAAAGCATGGCTTTATTGAGTGATATAATGTTGACAAAGTATAAAAAGCTACTTTATATCATGAAAATGACAAAAGATAAAGAAGTAACATCAATCTCTCATATTGGAGCACATCGATATCGATGTATATAGATATTAAAATTGAATACCTACTGGAAGACATCGATCTCTCAACCCGAAACACATAGATCGATCGATGTCACATTATACCCTACATAGATCGGTCGATGTAAGGCAGATTGAAACTGAAACCATACTATGAGACATCGATCTCTCAAATAGAGCAACATCGATCGATCAATGTATACATTAGTCTCTAAATTTGAGGCTCGGATCGATAAATGTCAGTTGAGTTTAAAATAATTTCATGTATATGTGATGAGTATGTAAGAATTTTTGTTACACACATAATTTCCTTTATACATGATAAAGTTTCTATAACATCTCATTTGTGTCCATAATGATTTTATGCTTTAGACTTGATATAATGTTGTGTCAGTAACCTGCTGTGGAAGTTTTGACAACTTACCACAAGGGACAAAATCGTACTTTTAAGTTTTTGTAGGGCTATATTTTAAGGATATATAAGGGCAAAAGAAAACAAAGATGGAGTATCATTACAAATACACTTGACATAATTGGTTTTCAAGGGCATTTTCATCATTTTGTATCATTACAAGTACATTTGACATAATTGGTTTTCAAAGGCATTTTTGTCATTACAGATCCTTATTATTGTGTCATTCATGCAGGTACATATAGAGACGGGGGTCTCACCGAAAGCAAAATTTTTATCCCTTGGGATAGATGTATTATTTGTCTGCCTCTCACCCTCCATGATTGATGGATTGATTGATTGATTTTGTAGACAAAGGCATTTTGATAATTTACACAAGTTTATTTTTCGTGTAATGCTAACTATACGGACTTCTCATATATGGTATTCATGGTTTTCATATATATATATATATATAAATATATATATAAATATATATATATATATATATATATATATATATATATATAATATCCATATTTTATACGGGCTTCAGTTTTCTCAAGAATTTCTTATGATTAAAGTATGACATTTATTTTGTCATACTATATGCTCTTTATGGTATTCTTATATACATTATTCTTGGCTTCTCCACTGTTATTTCTAATAAAATATTGGTCATATTTTTAGAAGAAAATCGGCCATACTTGAAAGAGAGAAAAGGGAAAGTATTTTGGATCAAATGGTGATATATAATATGCAATCTATCCTAACCATTATTGTCATACCCCATAACTTTTAAGCACGACTTTCAATATGTTAGGTCAACCTTAAACGCAATTTAAGTAATGAAGTAGGATGTGCTAATTAGTTACTTAAAATATAGGAAAAATAAGAAAAGGGGTTAGAAGTAGAATTAAATGTAATTAAGGGTAATTACATAAAAAGCCCCTACTAAAGATAGGGGAGTTACACCACACTTTGGTATAACTCCCCATTCACCTAAGGGGGGACGGTAAAACAGTGCCAGAAGGGGAGAGAAACCGCAGGTGAAAAGAGAAAGAGAAAAGGAGAGGAAGAAGAAGAAGAGAAGAAGGAAAAAGGAGAGAAAGAAGGCCAATCTAAGTCCAATCTTTACCGAAATTCTGCAGTAAATCGGTAAGCTTAACTAGAAACAAAGGCAAGTAATCTTTCTATACGTTTTACGCAAATTTTGATACTTTAGGCCCTATGTTCTTACAAAAAGAAAACTTGGATCACACATTGGTAGTTTTGACTTGTCCATGCTAAATGCTTTATTATATGTGTAATTGTTGTTGTTGTTAAGCAAAGTTATGTTCTTTGGGCCAATATCTGAAAATACTTATGTTGTGATCTTTGTTGTTAAATATGCCCACAATAGTGTTATACGTGATGTGTTCATTGTCCTTGTGTAAGTTCTTAGTTTTGGTAAGTACACCTTAGATGTTTTGAGTGTGATTGCAGGGAGTGGAAGGATGTATGTTGACATTGTTGTATGACTTGTTGGGTTGGAAGGGTTGAAGATATCTATTAAAGGTTATGGGTGATAGAAGGTTTAGGGTGGATATTAGTTTGCTTGTTTAAGAATCAAATCATGTTAGTTGTGTGTTAAGCATGATGAATCCAGGAGCTAAGATGGATCTTGAAGTGTTGAACATGAAAGGGTTGAAGAAGAAAGGTGTTGTGTGGAAGTTACTGCAGAAAAACTGCAGTTTGGAACCGTCAGAACACTTCGAACACCTACATTAGGCGCTCTATGTCACATTAGGTGCCTAATGTAGCGTTCAATGTGTCCTGAATCATCCCCGAACACTTCGAACACCTACATTAGGCGCTCTATGTCACATTAGGCGCCTAATGTAGCGTTCAATGTCACATTAGGCGCTTCATGTAGGCGTTCAATGTCTACGGCACATCCCCGAACACTTCGAACGCCTAGTATAGGCGCTCTATGTCACTTTAGGCGCCTCATGTGGCGTTCCAAGTATACTGGAAGTCTTTTTGACCCTTTAGGCGCCCTATGTAAGTGTAGTAACTTTATATACTTCTTTTGAACATAAAAGGCAAGGGTATTTGAGGTATAATTGAGGTGTAGATGGTAAGTTTGATCAAGTAAGAATAAGCTTGAATCCTGTGTGAATTAGTAGGATGGATGGACTTGGAAAGATACGAACATGGAGTGTTTGAGGTGCAAGACCATATACTTGATATGTAAGATGTATGTGTGTGTATATTATATGTTTGATACGAAGTTACATGTGCATCATGCATCATGACATGGCACTTGCATTTGTTTTGAGATTTGTTTTGCGAAAGAACATGTGTTACAAGAAAAGTTTAAAGTTTTCGAAAGACAAAATGGCTGCTGGTTGATCACAGGGTATAAAAGTCACGTCCGCGAAGGCATGGTATAAAAGCGTGACCTGTGGATCAACAGCAGGGTATAAAGTATGTTATGGGGCCGTGGACCTATCAGCACGGAAAATAAAGTATTTTATGGGGCCGTGGACCTTTCAGCACGGATATATGATATATGTAATGGGGCCGTGGACCTTTCAGCACGAATATATGATATATGTAATGGGGCCGTGGACCTTTCAGCACGGGGTATAAAGTTATATGTTATGGGGCCGTGGACCTTTCAGCACGGGGTATAAAGTTCTGTTTGCTGTGGACTGATCACCCACAGAGTATAAAGTTCTGCTACGCGAAGAATATGATATGTAAAGTGATGAAATGTTTTGTGAAATGACATGCATGACATGTTTATGAAAGAAGACATATGCATGGGTGTTGTGTGTGATTTTAAAGAAGTACATGCATCATGATACACGAAGCATAAGACTTGATATGCAAGAGATGTGACTAGGTTATGATTTGCTTTTGATGATATGTTGTTTTTGCGCATGTTTATGCTCATATCCGTGTATCCTTTATGTGCTTTATCTGTTTTGTGGAATTCTTATTAAGTTGCTATTTGTTAACCCGAGCACCTATATTTTGGGCAATGATTTATACACTGGTGACTCGTCGTGTGTGATTCCGTAAGGTGTATAGACGGGTTACTTGCTTGCGATAATTTCGCTAAGAACAGTTACTCTATTCCTTTTCAGGTGAGCCTGAATATGAGTTGATATTTATCGAAGACGATGGCGAGTGGGCTCAATGGGATGACGGACATGAGAATAGATAGGACCTGGATCATTTTCTTTAAGATTGAAAACTCAATGTTATTATGTTGTTCTAAAACTTATGTTGGCTAGATGAACAAGCACCTTTTATTTCCGCTGAAGTTTCTGGTTGTATTATTGACGATGAAGGTTTAAATTTTATGACGTTTCCGCTGATTTTTTATCTTACATTATGAAGGATGTACGCTCGATCTGCTTGACGCTTCGTAGTTCTCATAGTAGGCTACGACGGGTGCACTGGTTCCGATGACGGTATCGGGCCGGGGCGCTACAATTATCCAATCATTCTTGTTTATAAAGTCAAATTTCCCACTCATTTTTAAACTCAAAAACCGTTCATATATGCATGTGTGAGGTGGACTAATCAAGTTTTGACATATGTGCAAGATTGCACTACATGGACCAACCAAAACTCTCCAACATGACGTGTTGGCAAGAAGTTACACATTTGGCACCTAAGGTGGCATAAATTCGGTCTTTAGAAAATAAAAAGGAGTTGAAATGGTCAGCTTATATCCTAACTAAGTGGTTAGAAAGTTGAAGAAGAATGTGGAGTAAAAATATTATCACTTGAAGACTTATTTTTCATGTCATTTTGCTGAAAATTTCAGCTATCACTTGATGAATTTAAGGTGTTTCCAATCAAATGTCTTGAAGTTGCCAAATATGCAAGTTGGTGATGTGTACATTCAATCAAATGAAGACAAGTAAGATTGATGTCACTAAAGGTGATATGTGGGCATCCTAATCATCCTAAGGGGATGCTCACATCATAAATAGGTGTAAGAATTGAAGAAGGAAAATTCACCTTGAGCTCTCTTTTTCCTCACTTTTTTTCTTCTCCATTCTTGTTCTTCATTCTTGCAGCTGAGTTCTATTGTTTTGGGTTATCATTTTGCTGCAATTACACCTATTTTGTTCATAAAAGGATTAACCATTTTATAATGCTATATTAATAGGTGGTGAGGTGTTTACTTGATATTGTTGTTAAGGTGTTGTGATTAAATCTCGTTGCGGTTGGTGTATGACCCAAAAATCAAGTACTTTGTAAGGTGTAAGGTGATTATTTTATAGTGAAAATCCAAAAAAAAAGATGTTCTTTAGGTCTGGAGTAGGCCACATTGACCAAACCAGGATAACTCATATTCTTGTCTTCTTCATTTTTCATCCCGTTTTACAGTTTTAATACTTTAAATTTACACATCAATTTAAAATAGTTAAACGTCTTTAAAATATTTGATTTTTAGTGACAATAAACTTCAGACTGTTAGCTTTCATTTGCAACAAGAATCATCAAATTTGAGTAAATGGAAGTTAGTCATTCAGTCTTTGAAAAATTATTGCTCCATTCTACTAACAAATTGATTGGTTTTCAAGAAACTACATTTCTAATCTTATTAAACACAATTTCTGGTCAATGTCTTTTGAAAACATAAATTATATCATAAGGCTTAGTTTGGCATAAGAGTCACTCTTTCTGACTGAGTACACAAAAAGTTAGAGCATTTCAAAGTTCACTAACTTTATGTCAAATTACGTTCAGTCTGAGCATTTGAAAGTTTATACTTGTTTGAAAGATCAAATATTTTTTTATTTTTGTTCATTTTTTGGACAGACTATGTTTAACATTTTGAAGTTCATTTCTAAAAAATTTCATAATCGTTGGAGTTGTGTACGGAAAGTTGTAAACTTTTCAAAAACGGATATTTATTTTGAGATTTTCAAAATCAGATTAGAGGGGTTTTTCAAATGGTCTAAAAATACTGTAATTTATGCTAACCACTAGTCACTCCCTCCCTCTAGTGGTGTTTAAACATGTGTTATGGTCTAACAATCTGTTGTATACTTAGTTTGAGCTACATAAAACTTGTCTCCCATCATGCTCATATTAAAATTAACCTTGCATAATCTTTGCGAAATTCTCACACAAAAACTCATTATCATCAACTATAACATCATCAATATAAATTTGAACAAGTAAATGATCACTTTCTTGTTCTTCGATAAACAAGGTAGTATCAATTTTTCTTTTGAAAAATCATTTTCAAGTAGGAAATTACTCAATATCTTGTACAAATCTCTAGGAGCTCGCTTTAGACATGATTTTGATAATCATGATCTTCAAACCCCATAAATTGAGCCATATACACATCTTTTTGAATAATGTCATTCAAGAAAGCTGATTTAAAAAAATACATGAACATATAAAAGTGCAGGTCCTTGGTCTCCCAGTTTCTTCTAGCCACTCTCAATGCAGATTTGATAAACTCCGATGCTTGTGACAAGTGCTTATTCTCCAGGTGGGTAATATTGACCCACTTTGCCGATAACCCAAAATAGATGGCTTACTCATGTGTCTAAATCTATTCAAAATACGAGCATTACTCACTCATATTCGGATCTCTCTTGTTTGGATTTACATTCTCCCGAAACAAGTGTTCATATTTGATACCAAGCAATGATCATTGACAAATTTACCATACGGCTTTCAAATTAGAAGTGAATTTGCCCGATTTACAGGCAATTAAGGAAGCTGCATAAGTGAAATTATAACCTACAGAAAAGTGACTAATCCTACTAATCTTGCTTGCCCAATAGAAAGGGCTATTGGCTTATCTATTCAACGAATTAAATTGGCTAAAGGTGTATCCTCGTGAGCCATGTTAAAGTTTCAATCAGTTCTTGCCGAATAGTTGGACTGGATAACATACCCATTGATGCGTAGAAGTGTTTGGGAGAGGCGCGGGTTCAATGGCTAACTACTCTGTTCAACCTTATTTTCAAAATAGGAAAAATGCTAGATGTGTGGAGAAGGAGTGTAGCGGTCCCTCTACATAAGAAAAAAAGGAGATGCACGGTATTGTGGGAATTACAAGGGGATTAAATTGCTAAGTCATACTATAAAGTTATGGGAGAGAGTAATCTACACTAGAATTAGGGGAGAAACTCAAGTTACGGTAGACCAATTTGGTTTTATGTCAAGACTGTCAACTACGGAGGCAATACACATTTTAAGGAGATTTATGGAGAAGTATAGGAAGAAGAAGCACGATCTACATATGGTTTTCATCTATCTTGAAAAAGCATATGATAGTGTGCCACGTAGACTGATATGAGATAGTCTGGATGCAAGAGGGGTTCATATGAAGTATATAGACATACTTAGGGATATATATGCTAGGACGAAAACAACCGTTCATACGCCTATAGGGGATATGGACTTCTTTTTTATGGAGGTAGGCTTCCATCAAGGGTCCGGTTTGAGTCCATTTCTTTTTGTAGTGGTCCTAGACGAGTTGTCAAAGCCGATCCTAGAGACAGTCCCACGGTGTATGCTTTTTTGCTAACGATGCTGTATTAGTCACAGAAAGTAGACATAACATGAGTATGAGACTAGAGGAATGACGAGGTGCTTTAGAGATAAAAAGAGGGAAGATTAAGATGGCTTGGGCATGTCAAGAGGAGACAGACAACGATGTCATTCAGAGAAATTGAAAGCCTCACTGTAGAAGGAAAGAGGAGTAAAGGCAGACCCAAACTGACGTGGGATGAGCAGATTAGACATGACTTGCTAGAGCATACTTAGAGGATTAGATAGTACTTACACTGTAGGTTGACTTTGCAGTTTTTTGTTTCGGTATTTGTCTTTCAACTATTTGTGTATATCCACTGTTATGACTATTTTAATATCGGAAGATTTCTATTTATGTTTAATAAAATCCCTTCACTAGTACATATTCCTATTATTGTGCTATCTATGCAAGTACATATAGAGCACAAAGTCTCATTGGAAGCAAACTCTCTATCTCTTGAGATGGAGGTATTGTTTGCCTGCCTCTCACCCTCCCTAGACCCTAGCGATAACTTTGGCTGTCGTTGAGATATACTGAGTATGACTGTTGTTGTTGTGATTTATACACATGCTGATAAACTATTCATGCCAAAAGGGTTATATCCATGGATAAGTTGAAAAGAGTTTGCATGAATAATCCTTTAACCATCCCATTACATAGGTGAAAGATTCATTCAATTGGGAACGTTACCCTCACTCACATAATATTCACTCCCCCCTCTAGCGGTGTTTAAACATGTGTTATGGTCTAACAATCTGTTGTGTACTTAGTTTGAGCTACATAAAACTTGTCTCTCATCATGCTCATATTAAAATTAACCTTGCATAATCTTTGCAAAATTCTCACACAAAAACTCATTATCATCAACTATAATATCATCAATATAAATTTGACAAGTAAATGATCACTTTCTTGTTCTTCGATAAACAAGGTAATATCAATTTTTCTTTTGAAAAACCATTTTCAAGTAGGAAATTACTCAATATCTTGTACAAATCTCTACGAGCTCGCTTCTGACATGATTTGGATAATCATGATCTTCAAACCCCATAGATTGAGCCATATACAGATCTTTTTGAATAATGTAATTCAAGAAAGCTGATTTAAAAAAATGCATGATCATATAAAAGTGCAGGTCCTTGGTCTCCCAGTTTCTTGTAGCCACTCTTAATGCAGATTTGATAAACTCCGATGCTTGTGACAAGTGCTCATTCTCCAGGTGGTTAATATTGACCCACTTTGCCGATAACTCAAAATAGATGGCTCTACTCATGTGTCTAAATCTATTCAAAATACGAGCATTACTCACTCATATTCGGATCTCTCTTGTTTGGATTTCCATTCTCCCCAAACAAGTGTCCAGATCTGATACCAAGCACTGATCATTTTTCTCTGCTCGTTTCAAGCGAGCTCCATGGCTCGTTTCAAG